>JAOXNG010000012.1:68464655-68475121 GCA_028566535.1 Scolopax minor
TAGCAAGCCTATTCTAAAACCACTGGTAATCTGCTGCTTAGGCTATAACTTTTGTACCATTACACATCTTGAATGCTCATCGTTTTGGGACCAATAAAATATTTAATATATTTTGTATAAAGACAGATAGGAGGAATTATTTGTGTTGATTTGACTGAGTTTTCCCATTTTATTCTAGTTATTAACAGTTTCTCTCTATTCATCTTGTCATTCACATATTTCTAATCACACTTGTCTCTGCCACAGTTCTGAGGTGCTTGGGGATACCTGCAAGGCTCGTTACCAACTATTCTTCTGCCCATGATAACAATGCCAATTTACAGTTGGATTTCTTTCTGGATGATGAAGGGAAACTGGACTCCAATCTTACAAAAGACTCTGTCTGGTGAGTTCTCTTGACAAATGGCTTTAATGTATCAACTATATAAGTAGTAAAAAACATGATAGCAATGCCTGTGGTTTATTTATTTCTCTGTGCATTAAAGAACACCACTAGCTTATGTAAAACAGAATGAGCGGATTGCTAGCAGGCTTACTGATAGGAAGTGCTTGTCATGTAAGGAGACAAAACCTAGGGGATCCCACTACTAATGTTACCATACAGTGTGCGTTTAAACACACTGGAGGGCTGGAATGGGTTTGTGCTTCTTAGGGCCAGGCCATTCCTCAAAATAGAAAGGGGAGGATGGGCAGTTCCATCAGATTGGAGCCAGGCTCAAAGGGATACCTCAATATCTATGGAAAAACACCCTTCTTGTTCTGCTTCTGCCAAGTTTACATATTTGCAGACTGATTTTACGTTGTGTACATGCACTCGCTGTCACAAATAGGTACTTTCCAAAATAAAACCAATTCAGTTGAAAAAGAAATGAGTTACTGAAATGCTATCATCAAATTTGTAAGCAGAAAACTCCCTAAGAATGAGAAATGGAGTCTGCACATTCTTTTGGAGATGACAGTTCTCTAACTCGCTCATTGAACTCTTACTGTCTTCTGTCTGACAGGAGAGTGTAGCATATATCGATTATATGCTTTGTTCTGTAGAAATTATGCGTCGGTTATTTGGCCTCAACATTCTCCTCCTCAGAGTGAAGCAGTGACCTCTATATTCCTATATTCAGGAGATACTTGTCCTATTCAGTGTTAATATACCTGATTTGTGTCAATGACACTGTCAACTCATCAGCATAGCTGCTCATCAGCATGTTTCATTAACAGCACCATCTCTAGAAGTCTTTATATTAAAACTGTAACAAACCCATTCTGTGGTGGAGGAAATGATAGAACCTGTTGCTGTGACCTCTTTTATGCAATTTCCGTAATCTGCTACCAAGAGGGAATCTAAGGAAAACAATTAGGTTCATTTACATCTGAAACTTCCATCACAACATCATAGGATGATTGAGACTGGATAGGACCCCTGCAAGTCTTCTAAATGCCCTGCTCAATGCAGGGTCACTAGAGCAGGGCTTTGTCTGGTTTCCAAGCAGGACTTTACACAGGCCAAAGCCTGCTCTCCTGAAGTTCAGGGTTGTAGTCCTGCTATTTGCTTTGTTCAATCCTGTTGGAATCCTTGGGGCTTCCCAGTTTGCTGATATGCATCTGGTCTATGTGGCAGCAGGACCTCAGTATGTCTTATGGCACTGGTCCTTCTACAGCTTGCAGAAGAACAGTCACTCTTCTGAAACTCCTTTGCCTTTAAATCATGTGAAATAAGACTCAGTGACTGGCCGCCCCACTGCTCAGTCCATATATACCCCGTAATGGATTATTGCCATGCTTTAGACTTGTCACTGTCTCATCTCTTCTTCTTTTCCCCTTTTAGCTTGATCCATGAAACAACTCTCACCCACTTTTGATATTTCCTTTTACTTCCTTACCTCTCCACTTCCCAGCTGTTTCCCAAGACTTCTTAATCCAGTCCTGTGTTTTTTCCCATTCTTTTGGAGGAGGGCCAGATCATCAGCTCCACTGAAATCCGTATGCAAATGCAGACTCATCCTCCCATCTTACGTTTGCTTTTATTTGGCTTGATTACTTTTCAAACTGCCTTGTTCATCCTTTTATTCTCCTGGAGCATTTATTAGTACATGGTGCACATAACCCTTTGGGCATGACTTAATATATTACACACCTCTTTTCATTTCTCCTTTGTGTCCTTTCTCTTCATTACTCTGTAACATTCCATGGTAGCCTACATGCCGACTTTAAATGGCTTGTGTCTCAACCTTGATTTTATTTTTAATGTCTCTTTTTTCTTTCTTTTTTTTTTTTAAGAAGATCAAGGTATTTATAATGATTTTTTAAAATGTGTTTCTGAATGTGTTTCTCACTTTTATTTATAAAGTCCTAAAAACTGAAGCAAAGCTCTTTTTCTTTATTAATATATCATTTCTATTGCCTTGTACTGCTGGAGGTGATCTGTCTTCAGGTTTTAAATACTCTCAAACTTCAAGGATACTTGGAGCCAGGATTTTTAGTCCAATCAATCTCTGAGTGTGGGGCTCTCTCTGAATGTTATCTGACATTTATTTATTTTTATTAAAGATCATCTTCTCCCTCAGGATAGGAAACAACAACAACAAAACACATATACAAAATTACACAGACTTTGCAAAAAGTTATTTTTATAAAGCTGGCCGGATGTACTGCCTTTGTCCCCTTACTTTGTTCCCCTTGTCTTTCTTAATGATGATATAAAGACACTTAAGGAATATTTTTCTTGGATGGGAATCAAGACTCACTCCTACTGTGAGGTCCAAGTAGACCAACGTCAGCCCCTCAGCAGAAACTTGCTTGAAGTCACTCAGCCCTGTGAGGGTTCATCCATGTTCAGGCCCATGGAGAAAGCCTTTCCGAGACCTCTGCTCTCCCATTCACTTCCAGCTAACTTTTTTCTAATTTCTCACTAAGGTTATCAGTGCCTCTCTCAACCTCAATGCCTGAGCTTATTAGCTAATGAAAAAGCAGCAGCTGTTTCCAGCATGTGCCTGTCTCATAAGCAATATGAAGTACCCTTCTTAAATTGTCTTCCAGGCATAAAACCCACCTGGTCATCTTTTATTAATTTCCCCATTGCTTTGTTTAGTCTATTCGTAATTATCCCTGTAAATATTTAATGGTCACGACATTGATCTGTGTAGCCATTCTTGCTTTCTTTAATGTCTCAGGCTTGCTGTAGAATAGAAGAACTACAAAACAAGACTCAGATTTACAAATTATGGCAGCAGAGCCAGTTCCTCCTCATCTGTGCTCACTTCTGCCAGAGAGAAGTTTCTGTTGCATTTTGGACAGGCAAATGTTCCCCTCATCCTCCTTTTCTTAATGCTCATGTGCTTACAAGAAATGTCTTTCTGTCCGATCATGTTCAATATCCTGAAGTGTATTTGATATTTGCATGGCAGCTAAACTAAAATTGTTGTCCTGTTTGGTTGCGCCTAACACCACACCAATATAAACCAGTAAGAAAGGTCCTGTCTCCTTCAATGAATATAGGAAAAAATACAGAAAAAAATGCATTACCTAGTTACAGAATTGAAGCAGAGCTGTGATTTCCCACACTGTTATCTTAGACACTTCCCTCTTGCCTGCTCTTCAGGTTCTTTCACAGAATACAAAGCCATTGACACAGCTAAGTTTGATTCATAGTGAAGCAGTGAACGTTTTAGGGTAGGGATTGTCTCTCTCACATAACAGTTTTCAAAAACTCACTCCAATCTTTGGTAGCCCTCAGCAAATCTCTGTGAACATGATTCAGCATTGACTACTCTCAGCAGCATAAAAAATTCTCCAAGTGTGTGTCATTTTCCTTGAATAATTCCTTTTTCTGTAGTGCTGCTTCATTAACTCTTCTAACTGACAAGTTTTACCTTGATCCAAGCTTTCATTTCCACTTTGAAATGTCTTGTTAGACAAGCCTCAGATCCTCCTGACTCTGCTCCATGGCTGTTTTTCACCTATTATTAATGACATGGTCAGAGTTTAACAATCCCCATTTTGGTTACTAATATCATTGCATGTAGGGGCCGTATGAGCAGCTACACAAATGTAATTTTATTCATATCTGCTGTAGGATTTGTATAATTTGCAAGCAAAATTCCCCCTTTCTCTACTCCTTTCTTCTTTTATTTTTTGCAGTAATGAAATTCAAACACTTTACTGGCTTTACTGCAAGACCCTCTTCCTAGATTGTATTTTTTTCTCCTGGTTGTTCTCTCCCTTAAGCATCAGTAGAATCACAAGAAGCTACAAGATCTGTCCTTCTTTTCTGTTCATCTTTGAAACATTCTAGGCAGACTATGAGGGTGCTGTAGTCATTGTGGGTTTTTTTCCTGAGCATCCAGCATTACAATGCCGAGCACCTAGATGAACTACTCTCAGAAATTTGCCTTTGAGCATACTGTCCTGGGCCCTAAAGGCAAGACTTAGCCCATAGTGGTTGGAAGTGGGTTTTATGGAAAGCTGTCTGTTCTAGGAGATCTGACCTCTCTCATTGTTGTGATGGATCAGGAAGACCTTATAAGGAATCCACAATTAGGACAGTCTTATAAAGCCTATGTGGGGTCTTTTTTCCAACCAATATGGAAACCAGCTAAGCATGTTTGTTTTGGGCTATGAAAATAAAGCTATCCAAAGTACATTATGGAGTTGATCCTGAAATCTCTTCAGAAGAGGCACGAGAGATTCAGTCAGTTACAAAGCAGACCAAGCTTCACTGACTTGAAGAAGATTCAAAGCTTGCTTTAGCAGACAGACTGAAGTGGAGGTGTCTGTCTGGAAAGGGATTGTAGTATGTGAAGCTCAACCCCAACAATTTCCAAGCACTGGAAAGTTTTCTCGGAGACATTTGCATTCAGAACAGCAGATGAATCAAAAAGCATCTTCAACTTGCACTTGAGAAACTACAATGAAAGATTGTGGCTTTCAGGTTGTAATAGATAGGTACCAAACTTTTAGACCTAAAAATCTTTTCTCTAAAAAGAACCAACTTTTTAACCCTAAAGTGGCAAATGTTGTTATTGAAGCAATGTCAGGACATGAATATACAGATTTGTTTTGCTCTATATGCTCTTTCCAAGAATTTAATATTCTGGTCTCATCTCTTGTCTAAGGAACTACCATTGCTGGAATGAAGCCTGGATGGCTAGGCCTGATCTTCCTGTAGGTTTTGGAGGATGGCAGGTTGTTGATGGAACACCCCAAGAAACCAGTGATGGTAATGTTGCTTTAAGTCCTCCTTAGTTCTCTTTCCAATGTTTGGGTTCTTTGTGGAAAACAACGAGCTGAGCCAGTGCCACCATATAGCCAGTGACAACTTCTTGCACAGATAACCACACTCATGTGTGCTCAGGACATTATCCTTATTTGTTTTGAGCTCTAAAACAAAATCTGTCCTTATCGTAACACTGGTCATGATGCATGTACACAAAATCCTGCACGAGATGGGCCCTGCTTGGTACAGAAGAGATGTAGTCCTATTGCCAAAAGATGGCTTTTAAAATTTTAGAGAACATACAGAGGGGCCTGATCAAATTAATTCTCCTTCATTATATGTTAGCCAGTTTCTGTAGCCCTTAGTAAACTTCCTGAGCAGGTGTTAGACAGGAGAGGAAAAAGTGAAAAGCCTCTACTATTTCTTCCCATTCCCTAATTTTCCAGTTCTTAAGAGACATTCTTAGCAAATTTGCAGTAAGTTCTTTCTCAGCCTGTGGTATAACTGAGCCTTCACAAAACTATATGCTTTAATCAAAACCAGCTTTAACTGTGTTTCAAGCACTTGAGATTCACGGAAACAAAGACTTAAGGTACCGGACCATTAGATTATTTCAGACTTGAGTTTGTATTGTTGCCAGAGGACTGGCAACAGAAGCTAAGCTTTTTACTTCTTCATCAGGAGTTCCTTTAAACTGTTAAAAGGGTTCACCAAATACCAAGAATTCTTTTTCTTCAAGAAAATATAACATTTTTACATGTAATTTAATTAATTTAATCTATCACTGTATCTGTCTTCTCCCCACAGGTATGTATAGGTGTGGCCCAGCCTCAGTTCAAGCCATTAAACATGGTCATGTTTGCTTCCAATTTGATGCTCCTTTTGTTTATGCTGAGGTACATACCTGAAAATTTTTAGTGTGTTGAGTGATATCAGTGGGAGGACCATAGGTGAGACAGAAGATAGAACTCCACTGCAATTTATGGGCTTAGAAGTCACTTTGTGTGTGCTCCGCATCAAAGAAAAATCTCACAATTATATTTTGACATGCAGGCTAGTAGATGGGGTATGGCTACAGTGAATGACAGAGATTTCTCTAATCCCTTGTCACCAATGTAATAAGCAGAAAAAGCTTCCCCTGGCTCAGATGAAACTTCAGGCTGTGGTCATTTATCCATCCCAGATTCCAGCAGTGCTGGCAAATGAGTCACTAGCTCTAGCTGCTCGTCTTCACCCCTTGCTAACTGTTACCTCCCTTTCAGGCTTGCCAGAAAAGCTGCTTATGTTAAGTCAAAATGTGATTTTAAAGAGGTCATTGCTCACTGTGTTCGTTTTGGCTGCAGTGGGTCAAGGAGAACCCACATGGGTAGTTTGACTGACAGATCTGAAAGAGAAATAACACCATAAAGAGCAAGAGGGCCTGGTCTGGAGTTTTAACCTCTCGCACCACCATAGCTGGTGTGTCCAGAATTGCAAGTCTCTCTGTAATTGAATTTTACTAGTTAGAAGGAAATTGAATGGCTTAGGACAGAAGAGAATAAAGATATTTTATCTATGAAGCATTCCCCTCTTTATAGTCTAAAACTTCTTGGTGCAGGGGATGTGTAATCACGCTCCCCAAGTCTGAATGTTATCTCTGTAGCCTACTCAAGTTTATGTTGTCTGTTGTTCTGGAGCTGTGAATAGTAAACCACATCTAGTTATTCTTGTAGCATATGACAAATTTTACATGTGGGCCTTCAACGCAAGTAATTAGTGGGACTTCCATATCATTGTTTTGAGGGGAGTTAGGCTGGGTTCCCTTCCTTTCTACTTCCACATGTCTCGATCCTTTTTCATTCAATTTTACAGGTGAATAGTGATATTGTTTACTTAAGAACAGCGAAGAATGGAACCCAAGTGATAGAAAATATTGATACAACCCATGTTGGGCAGTTAATTGTGACCAAGGAAGTTGGGCGTGATGGAATGATGGAGATCACTGAGGAGTACAAGTTCCAAGAAGGTGACTTGAAATGGGGTGGGACCGTATTAATGTAGATTACCTCAGTCAAATCTTGGATGGTGGATTTACAAAACTCTGGTGCTGAGGGAGCTTCATGAAAAGCTGCCAAGGTGCCCTCTGGAACTATTTATTTGAGATTCCACCCCAGAAATACTGCAGATGCCTTGATGAGAGCACAGACTTTGCTACTCAGAAATGCTTTGGACTGAGTAAGCTGCAGTGAAAACAAAAGGTAGTCATGGAGTAATTCAAAGCATTCAAAACAATTCAAGGCTTTCTGTACAGCTGTTTAGATACTTCTTAACCAGGCCAGATGTTTGCATAGAGTAAATCAGTTTCATTAGCTTCATTAATACCAATTAAGCTACATTAATTTATCTGATATGACTTGAATCTAACACTCCTCTTGGAAGCTGGAAGTTCCCTTTACAGGAACTTCCTACAGGAGGTTCACTGTCCTCATCCTCATTTTTCAGCTACCACAAACTATACAAAATGCCCCTTGTGACTGCTGAGAGGGCTAAGCAGTACTCCTGTTTCTTTACTAAATTTGATTTTCATTCATTTCTAGGTTCAGAGGAGGAGAGACTGGCTCTCGAGACTGCTGTGATGTATGGTGTTAAAAAGCAAACTATCCAAGATACCACGTATCAGCCACAAACAGATGTTGACATGGAATTCCAAGTGGAAAAGGCAGTCCTTGGCAGTGACTTTAAAGTCACTATAACTTTCAGAAACAAAAGTCACAACAACTACAATGTTACTACCTACCTTTCAGGCAACATTGTGTTTTATACAGGAGTCACAAAAAATGAATTCAAGAAACACTCTTTCAGCGCAAAACTGGAGCCCTATTCAAGTAAGACTTGAAGGGTTGTTTTCAAACCTGTTACTATTTTTTTCCTCTGACTGTCTGATATCTCTTACTTATGGGTAGAGACAATTCTAGTAGGGGTAGGAAACTCTATTGGGTATCAGGAGATTCCACTGCTAATTCTGGCCCTGCTACCATTGCAACTTAGAGCTGGGGCTGTTTTCTTCAGGCTGTTACTCTCTGCATAATGCTCTCTTACACTCAGTTGCATGTCTGGTAACTGTTAATTTTTCTTACTTAGTACAAAAGAAAGAAAAGGAATGTAGGTATTAAGCTGCAAGGTGTTGTTTTTCATACCTTAAGTCTCCTAGCGGTAAAACAAAAAGAGAAGGAAAAGTTCTGGTTCCCCAGGGTGCCATCTACAGGGATAAAAAGTGAATATCTTGTCTTACCTGGTAGAAGCTGACAAGCTCTGTGTTCAGGTGCAAATCTGGCTTAGAGGATTGGGTGGTTCAGAACTTTGTATTTACAGAGGTCTAAAAAGTTTGTGTGTTAACTAGAATGTGTCACTATAGAGCAGGGACATTTGTCATCTGGGCAAGGGCCCCAAAGGTGAGTTATCTTTAGAGATGCAGCATTTGCTTTTCCTAGTGTCCTCTGGACTGCAGTGGGGAGATCCTGCCTCCTTCTTGTTATGAGAAAAGCAGTTCTGGCAGCCTAGCTTACGCAGCTGAGGGCAGGATTTTGCACTGTTCAAGGTAGGGAAGAGAGATGTTCTCCATTTTTGTTATGGACATAACCAATCTACTTCACAGCAGCCATATCAGCCCCATTCAGAAATCAGACAGCAATTGTTGAGGACTTGCTGTACTCCTGAGCACCAGGGAGCAGGCTGTTATTAGATCCGTGGCTTCTCAAGTGACAAGTGACTGCCAATCTCTTGTTCTCCTGACTGGCCTGTGTGCTCTTGGGTCAGTGCCTCCAGCTTACCAAAAGTGATGAGAACGTGCTCTTATGGAGGCTAAGTCAGAGTATCTTCCACTTGAGTTCCCTACTGAGAGAGTCAGGAGCAATGGTTTTGCCTTCTTGACGCTGCTACTGGCAAAAGCAATCTCTGCTGAGCACAGCGGGAGTGGCAAGACTTTGGGAGGCCAAAGGATGGGCATCTAGATCTAGGTCTTGTGCTGGATCATGGCAACCCTGGCTGACCTCCAAGTTTTCTCATCTGTCTTGTCTCTCTTATGCCAGCTCAAGAGACACTATACACCCTCTCATCTCAAAGAGGATGGGTTTTGTCTCAGTGAGAACCATCAGTGAGTATCATGAGAGCCATGGTACCACAGCTCCTGCTGTGCCATGAAAAATATCTTCTGGTTTCTTCCTCACTTCGAGCATCAGCTAAAATTGCACATTCTTATTTTTAGCCAATTATTCTCCATAAAGTAGGAGTCCAGTTCCAGTAACCTACAGGTGGAGGTTAATAACAAAGGTCTATAACAAAGACCTGACAGCTGCTTGCTGGTTCTTTCTAACTCTACAACTCATTTGCAGAGGGTCTAGCAATGGGCATTAAGTTTTTCCAACACAGCCTGTCAAAACACAGTGTGGGGATTTACAGTTGCTTGCATCAGTTACTAAGTATTCAATCTGAATTACTGCAAAAGTTTTTGAGATTTGGCTAGGTACAGTAAAAAAAATTTCAATTGCTCAGTCTAAATTCTGTGCCACATCTTTGATGCGGAAAAATTCAGTCATCTTGTAGGAGATGTGCAAATACCTGCTACACTTTCTGGTTGTAATTTGTGCTTGGTTCCAGGACTTACGTCTGTTCTTGCATCAAAGGTCTGTGTAAGGTATTATTACCCAAAACACAGTTTCTGCAGTGCTTTGATGCTCACCTAGCTCCTTTGTGCAAGAAATGAAATGAATAGATGTTTAAGCATCACTGAGCCTCATAATTCATTTTTTTCTAAGTTAAGTAAACTGTTTGTAAAAAAGCTTCTTGAAACCATGCTGGAACTCTGAGTTGACTGACAGTGAGTGAACACAGACTAGAGAAAAGCACCTGAGAAAATAGAACATGGATTCTTTTTGCATGTGTACCAAAATTAGGTTCCCATCACTGCTTATGGCCAAGGAGACAGGTATTAAAGTATTACCACCTTTCAAGGTGGAAGCTAGCCTATATCTGAGCTACCGTCATTGATTTGTGGAGCACTTTGTCCTGCTACTGGGCAAAAAAATCTCTCACAAGCTATTACATCTCTGAAGGTGATACATAAAACTTGAGCATGAATTCTTTCACCTTTGCCTTGCAAAGGAATGCACATGCGATCGGGAGCAGTATCTGAGCAGATGGGCAGTGTGAAGGGAGGCAGCAGCATCATTTGGACCTGCGAGAATACTCTGTCGGGTAGGATGGTGATGGTGATACT
>JAOXNG010000012.1:68618096-68630806 GCA_028566535.1 Scolopax minor
CATGTTTATTTCAATGGACATCAAGGAGTCTTGTCTTGGCCAAGAGTTTTACCTGGGACAGTTGAAATGCATTAGTCACTGCTGATAAAAACTATCAAACAAAAACCCCACAACTTTTTTTCCCCCCATTGGAATTAAAAAGCTAACCCCTTCAGGAAATTACTCAAGGACTTAACCAATTTTTCCATCCTTCAGAAAATCAGTACAGCTGCACAGTGTAAGACGACAGTAAATTCAGCGCTGAATTATGGCCACCAACCTGCAGAAAGGACAGGAGTAGCACTCAGTGGAAGGCAAACCACCACCACCAGTGGTTTACTGATCTGATTTGGATTCTCAGTACAAAGCTGCCTTCGGACTGGCACAACTGTTTGATCGTGCCTGGTAATGCTACGGCAGAGGTCACTGAAGTCTGAAGGGTAAAAACACAGAGCAATTTACTGCTCATCTAGCTCACAACACTTTTCCATTGCAGCGCCTTTAACGAGAACATCAAAACCAGGCAAGTCTCAGAGCACTGTAAATTTTCTGTCAGTTTACTAGGAAGATCCCAAACTGGGTGTTAAAGCAAAATCTTTAGTCTTCCAGGAATCACAGCTAGCTTGAAAACCAATGGCAACTAGGAACAAAACCAGCACCCAGAACATTAAAACAGTACACATTGTTCAGTCATAGAAATCCCCAGTCAGTTCTCCTGGGGATGTGTATCTTCTTTTGCTACAATTGATTTTTTTTCTTTTTTATTAAAGGATACTGATAGAAAACCCAGCAGCACACAAAAATAAACACAGTCAGTTGATAAAAACAAGAAGCAGGGCCTTGTGCCTGCTACTGCACTAGTCATCCAGCATGCACAATAATTACTCAAATGCCACTCCCCTTTGTGTATCCACACGGCACAGCATCACTTTGATATTTAGGAACTCATCCACCTTTACTAGACTTGTAGCTCATCCAAGACTGAGAGATGTACAGGAGACAGACAGTAGGGTAGCAGAGAGATGAGCAAGTGAACTTACCTTGTCAGCTATGTTGTTCTTGGTCTTCAAGCTAATTTACTTACCTTTGTGCTAAATATGTCTTCAGAAAAGCCAAGTGACAGCTGAGGGTAGCCCTTTCATTGACAAAGTTGGTCAGTGACTGTACCAAGGGCCTTCCTCAGGCAGGTTTTCTATACTCCCACCAAGGATCAGCCCAGCCTCTGAGATACTGTTACCATCATGTGTCTCTGACCAATGGTAAAATAAATCTATGATGCCCTTAGATTCCCATGGGGTCTCTGCTCATCCACAAGGGACCATATAGTTTGAGAGTCTACTGCTGCCCATAGCAAATTTCCCCAGTAAAATTAAGGTCAGGCTTTGAAGGGAAAGTCATATTTTCCAAAGGAATGCAGCATAAAAATGCAACTCTGATGTCTTTTGATCTGAGGTCTGCTTTGCTAGTAGTGGTGAACCTTTGCCAGTAAAATAGGTCTTTAGAGTAGATTAATCCTAGAATATATATGACAAAGGATTACCTAATATAAACATACCCAAGTATTTATATTATGCTCACAGTCAGCCCATCTTATTTTACAGGCCTTAAAATCCCTCACATAATTGAACCATGCTTGCTCCCAAAAAAGCCGATTTTTTTTTGTTTTGCCTTTAACTCTAATGATTTGCATTTTTGTTGAAAGTTACCGCTATCAGAACATCTACTCCAGACGATGATCCCATGGTGTCAGGCCAACTTCAGGGAAAGCTTTGCGTTTCCCCCTTATGCAATTAGTCCCTGAGGTTAATTTTTCATGTTTCCAAGAATAACGTTGTTCCACCAAGACCTGGCTGCTGCCAGGAGCCCCTCCTCACCAGAGCACAGACAGCTCTAAGCCAGACACGTCAAACACAACTGGTGTTAGTGGCTGGAGACCGGCTGATTCAAGAACATCCAAGTTTCCTTGAAGAGCTGGACATGTCAGTCTATGGCTGCAGTGATGAATGCTCATTGTCCTGTTTTCTCCTCCTTTCCACAAATTTCTGTGCCCCCAAAACCGGCTGATCAGAATGAGAGAAGAACAGAAAGATTTGGGGAGCAGGAAATGGAAACTTTAAAAATACAATAAATTAAAAGGAGAATCTTGCAATCTACTCCACCCCAGATAGTCTCCTGTTTTTCTCAAGAGACTTAGTACTTTCATACAGCAGGTTTTAGTACTTTTTCCATATGCAATCCCATCAATTAACATTCACATAATTTGCTGCCCTGTGTGGTAGCATCTACCAGAAACAAGTACTGCTCAGTGCAGTTCAGGGGAGTGTTCCTCCTCTTCAGTGGTCCTCACTGAGAATCCTGAAAAGGCAAAGGATGAAGGAGACAGAGAAACATCAAATTGGCCAGGTTGTGTTTATGGATCATAGAACATCATGGTTTAAAAATAACCAAGTAGGTTTTTCTGTTGCCTAAATGGCATCCATTCTTTTCACCTTGTAGAAAGTCTAGCATATTGTTTTCTTAATCAAGTTATTTGGATAACACAACAGTGATTTAGATTAGGATTTGTTTACACAGCTAAATATGTTGAGTAATGAAATTAAAATGAGCTCTTTGCTTCTGTCACATCTGTAATAGTAACTGGCTTCTTATGGTTGAGTACAAGCCTGCTGCACAGATGTTTCTTGATAAGGTATAAATCAGCCTTAGATGCTGTTTATTGCAGCACTTTTACTGCCTTCTTCCCTGAAGGAGGGAATGTTGCCTGCACAGCAACCAGATGTGACCTGCAAGACTGTATGAAATGCCATTACAAGCAAAACCAGGTCCCATATTCCATATCAGCATCTGCAATAGCTCATCAAGTATTTATCAGACCATTTGAACACTTCTACAGGTCCTAGAATCATACCTTTGCCAGAATTTACTTATTATAACCTGCAATGAAAAAGCCAAGCATCCTGTAAAGCAACTGGTATCAGAAATAATAGGAGATCCCATTTTAGTTTGGTTTCCTGCCTTAAAAGGTCAAATTTCTGAGCAGATACCACTGCTGGCAAGTGAGATATTGTGAGAGATAAAGGCAGCTGCATTTCAGGGCATTGTAAGGAAGAGTTTCTCTTTTCCACCATCCTGCCCCATGTGGTATTAATCCTTTGATAGTGACAGGGGAACAGACTTACCTTGCGCTGGTGCCTATGGGAGGACAACTGAGACAAGGGAAGGTGGCACAGCTCAGAGCACCTCACTAAGTGGTTCTGCTCAGCTCTGTGGGAGCAGAGGGATCCAAGACTCACCAAACACCCAGCATTCGAAGAGAACACGGACTGACCCCAGAGCCAGACTTTTCTAAAGAGGGTGAAAGCAATACCCCTGGGCTCTAAAAGTAAGAGAGCCAAACTTTGCAAGAAACCTTCTTGGAAGGTTTCTTGAAGCAAACCCTGCCATTTCTTATGTAAAAATGAGAGGAGGGATGGAAGGGTAAAGTAGTTTTTCTTCCCTGAGCTAATCTGTGTCTCTGATTTGCTTCACTCGTTATACGGACAGAAGATTCTGTCAACACAGAAATAATGCCAAGTATTTACAGTTTAATGGAACCCAGGGACCAATTAACAACACAAAAAACCACCCGGCAGTGTATTTCTTATTGTAACAGGAGGGAAATCTTACATTACTGCTGTTCCCCCATTTCTTAAAATAAAGCGCCAGCACTTTGTCAATGATTTCTCAGTAGCAATGTTTATTATCTGGTAGATTTACCATTGCCCATTTATCAGTCGTTTTCTACGTGCTAGGTTCAGCCACAAAGCCCCTTTCTTTACTTGTACCCCCCATCCCAAAAAGACAAAAAGAGTAAAAAGAGAAAAATAAAATGAAAAGAAAAAGCAACTGCCATTAGGGCTTCAGAGCAGCTACATTAGAATCTGCCCTCAACCCCAAGTTCTCGAACTGCTGATTCTTCAATAGCTTGATGGATGTGATGCACCTCCTCCCGCGTTAATGTCCTCTCCGGGTGGCGGTAAACGATACGGTAGCAATGGCTGACCTTCTTTGTCCTACAAAATATAAACCAAAAGAGGACTCATAAATACACGTGCCTACAAATGCAAATACATGAGGTAAAACACTTACCCTCTGGACCATTTTTTATTTGCCGTCTAATTTTGTTCCTGTTGCTTGAAAATCATCTTAATGCTAAAATACACAGTCTGGAGAGGTGGAACTGAGCTGAATTTTAATTTTGGCAGAGGACTTTGCTGAAGTCCACCTAAGACCTCAACTGGTACTGTGGTATGGTAGCTTCTTACTAGAGAAAACAAGCCCAGGAGTAGGGTTACGCTAACATCACTGAACTGCTGCTGCTACCTCAGCTCTCTCATTCTGGTGCTAATGAGGCTCCCTTGAGGGAAGGTACACACATAACCTCCTCAGACCATCACCCAGAGGTGATGGGCATAAGGAAAACACCACACATCCTCTGTACCCTGGAGAGCAATGTTGCTAGCTAACATGGGGCATCTCACAAGCCTTGACATCCAGGCTCTTGCCTGGGGGATGAGACTGAACACATAGCTGCAAAACAGAGCAAAACATTTATTTTTCAATTCACATGACTATTTTGCCTTTGCTGGAAATGAGAAACAAGGACAAAATGCATCAGAGGACTCTGTTTGTGGGAGGAAGGACAGAGACGCAGGATAAAGTTGGCCATCACTCCCAAAGTGGAGCCAAGGTGCCAGACCAGCCCAGCAAACTTGGGGAGAAATAGAGTGAGATGGACCGCAGGCACATATGGCAAAATTTCTTCCTCCCTGCTACTATGGAAAGGAAAAGGCAAAAGAGAACAGGGAAAAGGAATAAGGAAGAGGGAATGATAGGGAAAAAAGAAAGTGTTCAAGAGTTGCTGAGTTCTGCAAGGACAAGGTAATGGAAAACCAGGAGCAAAACAGTAAGTTGAAGAAGAGAACAAAAAACCTTCTTGCTCTCCATAGAAAACAGGCTGGATTACACAGCTCTTCCAAGAGGCATCTCTACAATTGCAAAACTTATATTACTGCATTTAAATGGCAGTGTAGCATCCTTTTTATTTTTAGTTTCAAATGGAACCCACACAGCTTCTTATTTCAAAGGTAAACACTCCAGTGAAAGAAAGAAAATCTGAGGGGAAAAACAATGGGAAACCAAAGATCAAGTACTATGCAGAAGGGTCTCCCTGACTAGCATTTAATGGCATGCAAAGGCATCCAGAAAGCTTTGGGTCATCTCTCTCCTGAAGATTGTTTCATATTAGAAACCATGTTTATTATGTCTATTTGATTAAAACTAAGGTTATCTGTGCTCATACACAAAGGTAACGCTCTCAAGATACTAATTTCAACCTCAAATCCTACTAGAAACAAGCACAGGTAGTTTTCATCTCATAACAGCTCTTTGATGCCAACTTTGACCCACGCAACGTGGAAGGGAAGCTTGCCTTGCTCCCACTGACAGTTTACAATAAAAAGGTTATTTCAAATTAAAGCATTCCTCTTTTTTTTTTTTGTGTGCTCTCAAGATAAAGCAAGTTAAATCTGCCTAGCATAGGAAAGGGCAAACTGCATTTCATACAGTGTTAAGCTGACTGCAGTTAACTGCTAAAAACCAGCCAAGAGCTTTCCCCAGGTGCAGGTTAAACGCCGTAGAAAAGTGATCTTAGAGAAAAGAGGGGTAGGTGTAACTGTGGAGAAGGTGTTGCTCTGCTCTGTTCCAGCTCTGCAAAGCAGTGGAGAGGACAGACCTGGGACAAGCAAGTAACTGGAATAACAAGGAATTGGCCAGATGCTAGATTGGAAGAGAGAATTTTGAGTAAGAGAGGGATAATGAATTGGAGCTCAAAGGAAACAATTTCCAAAACGAGGCTGGCAAATACTATTACAGCTGGTAGTATTTCAGGTTTTAATGGTGCTTCAGCTACCCACCTGAACAAAAATATTTTGTAAATTGCTTTGGCTAGAGATCTGTTTAGGATATGTACAATCACAGCCCTGATCCTAAAGTCTTGTACACGTCGCGAGTACATCCCATGATGGAAAACTCACTGCCACTATTTAACGTGATGTAAACAAAAGTTTGCTTAGTGCATTTAAGCTGTGGTAGGGATAGCTGCAGCATTGCTTAAAGTTAAAGGTAAAGGTCATAGTTAAAGGTAATGATTGCTCCTGATTCATGTGTTTAGGTATCCCCCTCCCTCCTTTCTGGTAAGCAGTTCATTCACTAGGCAAATTAAACAGGTCAGAATAGGATGCAATAGTTTCTTGTGGGTGTTGTGGAGGCATTTAAATTAGGAAAGAGTAGAGGTCTTGCAGAGCACCACTGGACTAGCTGCAGCTGAACTTAAGCATTGGTGCAAGAAAAATAAAACAGGGATTGCACTTGCAACTATAATGTATCTAATTTTAATTATAGACAAAAAGTGATGTAATTACCAATGCACGTGGCAGGATATGGATCACTCATTTGGCTGGTGTGGTACATTTTTCTCCCACCTTTTAACTAGGTTTATTTGCACCTTTGTTTCTAGTTAGAAAACAGGAGTATAATAGTTAAATGCTATTTCAGTAAAAGGCACACGTCTTTGAAACATGTGTTTCAAAACATTAAGCATTGTTTTGAGAGTATAATTAGCTAACTTTTCAAGGGAGATGGGGAAGAGGATTTCCAATATTCCCCCCAAATACTAAGACAATGTGAATAGTCCCTGCTGTCAGCTGCAACTGGAAACAATTATCAGCAAATAATATATGTTTGCTGATTCTCTTTCTTGCTTTCCTTTTGTTCTGCACAGTGTTTGCCTACCTTAAAGATGGCTCTGCCAATGCATAATGAACTCTCTCCTGCATGCCATGCTGCAGCCCGATGATACAGAAGCAGTAGCTCTCTATCCCAAGCAACAGAAAATTTGAGGCCAAAACCTAGAACAGCAGCTTCGCCAGGTTAAAAAAAACAAACAACGAAACAAAACCAAAACGTAGAAGCTTAACAGTGAGCCCATTGGGCTTTATTTACCTGAACTGCAGCACCAGATGAGGCCATGCAGTTCTCAGTCAGGCAGACTCCTCTCCCATTAGGCTTCAGCTGATCTTAGTGTCACAAGTCTCCTTTGCACCAGCCTGCGGCTTTCAGGTAACGGAACGCAGCGAATAGAGTGAAGCAGTGCTCCAAGGGCAAAGGAAAAGAGGGATTTATTCTGGTGCCGCAGGAGGAAACAAGCCCACGTTTCGTGAACAAACACTGGAGTGAAGCTATGTCTAATGCTCCTTCATACTTTTTTGGGGGAGGAAGCAGCTTTGCCTCATAATTCTTGGGAACCGGCACGCAGCCGCCTCCACGTGCCGGGGAGCTGCTCCCTGCCAGGTCAGACTCACCGCCTGGGCACAACCTGAAGGTCAGCGTAGGTATTTCAGCCTGCTATCTGAGCACAGCAAGAAATTAAGGGGCCTTAGTTGGCCACTAGTCTAATAAAACAAATATGAAAGCAACCTGACACTGGGACCAAGGCTAGAATGAAAGGGTTAGGCAACAAAAATTAATACCTGTGTGTTAGCTTTCCCTGTATAGAAGTCCACAGAAGGACATTTTAAATACAACTGGGCTAGAAAGCTGCTACCAACAGCAAAAGGCTTAAACATACTGGGGACCTGTCTTAGTGGTTAGATAAGACTAAGACACAGGGTCATTTGGTAACCAAAATGTTGCCTAAAGTATAAATGCCCAGTATTGGCATTTTTCTCATCCATATGCAGTACCATAACAAGAAGGAAAATTTCTCCATTCTGTGAAGAGGAAGATAAAAGGGGCAGCAGTTAGTGGGGGAAAAGCCACTTTTAAACTGTGTTCCATCTGTCTTAAATAAAGGATGGAAGCACAGAGACTTCTATAGGGAGGTTACCCTTGCTCTTTTGTGGTGAGGACAACACAGAATCAGACATGTTTCTAGAAAGCTGAATTTACTTTGAGGAGCAGGAAAGTAGGAAAGACTATGTCCCCGACAGCATCAAAGAGTAAAAAAGAATACTCTCTCTTTTGTACTCTGAGCAGTGCACTAAGCAGTACTATTCACCGCCATATTGAACCTTTTCCTACAGAATATTATTTCAAATGAAAGATCTACACACATGGTAATAAAAGTGTTTGAAACTATTTTCCCTATGTTAAGTGAGTAATCTTAATGAGGTTCTTTGAGGGTGTCCCAATACCCGCCATAGAAGTTTGTATCCTATATCCCACCAAAAGATTAATCATGCAATTACCTTATGTAAACCTTCACACAGTGCTCAACAACCACTACACGCTTCACAGAGGTCGCATCATGCTCTGAGTATGCATGGAATGACCTCAGAGAAGAGAAAGGCCTATTTTATTTGCAATAATGTCCCAAAAGGGATGGTGTTGAGAAGAAATGAAAATACTATCTCCTGTTACTAGCATTGCAGTTGCCAAAGCCACGTGGAGTGTACAGCTTTGGTTCTGCTTTGTGGTTCCAACAGTTCCAGAATGGTTCACTTTGTAAGTGGAAACAGGGAGGAATATTAAACTGAAAGAAGAAGATGTAATTACCTTTTCCTTTTTGTTTCATGCCTTCAAACCACATCTACCACTATGATAGTAGGCACAACTGCTAAATGTCATACTATAAATTTTAAATTGACAAATAGCACTCTTTGCTAGGAACCACATCATGGAAAATGGCAAAAGGCTTGTGCTATATACCTTACTGTCAATGGCAAATAATTCAATTACCATGGTGATATAAACGTAGAATATAGCAGTAATTCTCTGTAACAAAGACCTTTCCCCAAGATGCATTCTCATCAGTCCTTTCAAATGCTAATACTCCATTTCTCTGGAAGAGCATATTGTATACAACGGCATATTTTAAAAAATGAACATGTTTTTGTTTAAGGTGCTAGTGAAAGACACTAGATTGCCTTCAGAAGAAAGAATAGTTTTAAACCCCCAGAAAGCAGGGGAATGGTCATTTCTGTTGCACATCTTTTGTGGCTGACACAAAAGGACGGTTCAGCTTCAAAGATAGTTCAGGTCACCAAAACCATGTTGAAATTGTCTACATTATTTAACCACTGTGGATTTTTTTGGTGGTCACTTTAAAAGAGATGCATGTTCACTGACAGACAGTTGGACCAAAATATTGCTCTTCTATTTCACAAAACTGAGACAGTAATGGACTTTTTGCTCTTTTCTAATTGGACTTGGTGAAATCTGTATCTGAATACCAAACCCTGAACCTGCTTGGCCTTTTCATTCGTTCTTTAATATTCATTCCATTTTAAGCTTTTCTCTTAATGTAGGAAAAAAAGTAAAAACTCTGTTAATAGCCAGTTTACTGAGAGAGATAAAGAGCACAGTATGGGATGCAGTGGCAAATGACATAAATAGTACCTGCTAGCTAAGATAATGAAAGGTAGATGAAAAATGAAAACACTTGAAAACTTTTCAGATTCTCAGTCACCGAGACACTATTAAATAGCTATAAATAGGATATAAGCCATTGTCAAGTATCCAAAAACACTGGACTGGTTAGATAGTTTTGATCATGATTTTCCTTTTCTACCTAAATCTAACTTCTCACACGCAGGAAAAGACACAAACAGATATATACTGAAAAAATAATTCATAAGTATCACCTGGCTTATGGCTGTCTCCTGGCTGTTTAGTGAAACAACTCAAGAAATTACTTGTTCTTTGGCCCAGCACTTTGGCCCTTCATTTTTTTCTCATTTCAACAGAGCACTGTGGTTTGTTGATACATGCCTGCAAAAGAAGAACTAACGTGAGTGGCGTGGGGCTCTTTTCCACCAGCTCCCAAGTAGAGGGAACTCTGGTAAACAGACCGAGTTACACAAGAAAAGGAGAGAGTATTTCCCTTGTGCGCTGTTACAGCTGTCTCAGTAACCAGCCAACGATACAGTCAACCCACCTCAGATCCAAGCACTTCCCATTAAAAAGCTCTTAAGCCTCACAGCATCAAAAGTAATGGAAAACATTACATGCAGGCAACAATGAAATACCACTAGGGTGAAGAATAAGGAGAAAAATACAATTCTCCATTATACCAAAAGAAAATCCAAAGTCTCCACAGAATCATAAGCCAACTGTGACACAGACTTTTGCTGCCATGGGAGGCCAGAAAAAAACCGCAAAGCCTTAGGGTTTGGGTTTGTGGGTTTTTGTTTTTGCTTTTAACACAATGACTCATTGATTCCTTGAAGAAGGCAGTGATCAATGGTTGTAAAGCTGTTATGAAAACAGTTCTCAAAGGGATGGATCCCACCATCAGTGATGACTACTTGTCCTCGAATCCCCCTCTCTTTGGGAAAATCATCTATCAAGAACAGGCGACAGAATTCCCATCACATCTGATCTACGTCAATACTGAGGAATCCAGTCCACATGGATTTAAACTTGGATGTGACTGGGAGTTGGACCTCTTGTGAGACAAGCTCTGTGCTCTCAGTTCACACTGGGCCTCCTCAATTTTTAGGGGCTCACCACTCCATCTAGTGAGAGAATTCAAAATCCTGCTCCAAACCCAGGAAGGTTCAAGAGTGGGCTAGAGGCTGAAGATCTTAAAGACATGCCCTGCCGACAGCACAGTAACCCAGGAGCACTCACCATGCCAGACAGATGCAACGCTGTGCACTTTTAAGGGAAAGAGTCTCTCAACTTACTGAGGCTGAGGCTTTCAGAAATAAAAGCAAGCCATGCAGTGGGCATGCACACAAAGATCAGAATGTGTGCAAGCCCGTGAGGCTCAGAATAGAGTATAAAAACCTACTTTTTCTTCAGGCTTACCACTATGACAGACACAAGGACTGCACAAGGTGGAATAAAGATAAGAAAAGGCAAACTTTCTGATACAAAAGCACACATACAAAATCCAGTGAAATAACTTCTACCCATTGTAGGTGCGGTGTCAAACAAGAGAAGGTTGTTTGGTAAAATACTTGAGAGACTTAATTTTATGTAGTAAACACAGAAAAACAATTGGATGTTGGAAGTAGGAAAAAGGCAATAGTCTCAGCATCAGACAGGTCAGAATACCTATCTTGTGTACAGCACAGAGTTTTATTTAGCTTCACTTTCCCTAGGTTTGCTTGAAAATGTTCAGTGCCAAAAGCTTTTCAATATCTAATCATGTTTTCACCAAAACAAAATGCAAGAGATACTACTTTTTGTTATTTGTTGTTTAAAAATTGACCACTAGAGGCTTAAATATGTATCAGCCCAGGAAACAAAAGAATAAAATAACTCAATTTGGATATTGTGCCTCATGGGGACTGCCATCTAAGCTCCTTGGCCTTCTCCTTCCCTGTGTAGATCAGAACCCATGTCAAAGACCCATGAGAGGCCAAGGCCAAAAAATCCTATGATGGATCCCTTCCCTTTCTGCAAAAGAAACTTGGCTGACATAGCTGATGATGAATCAGAGCATATTGAGGAGAACAGAAGCATGCGATACCTGGAAGTCCTGGCTGATGAAGTGCTTTGGCTGCTAGCCAGAAAATTCTTACAGAAAAATTTACATTTTCTGTGAGTAAAACCACAACAAAACAACATAGTTTCTGTCATTGCTGGCTCTCCCACTTTTTCCAAATTTCTCTTGGCCTCCAAAATCCCTTGTAACTTAACAGGAGAATGATGAAGCCTCAGCACCAACAAGCTTTGTGGCTCTGGCATAATTTCATGACTTAGATACCTCTTTCACAATGTCTTGTACCTTTCCAAGGTGACTGGCCAGTACTGGAGCGGTCAGGGACACAACCTGTTTGCAAAGAGTAACTCTGGAAGATGCACTGCATTTGCAGAGTTGTTTGGCTTCTTGTGCAAAGACATTATATTTACCTCCCCCTAAGCCACTGCATGAAAGTAAGAGGATGGAAGAGGCACTGGTACTACTTCTGTCAGACAGCAATATTAACGATTCCATCACTGGTCATTAGAAACAGCAGTATCACTCAAAATCTTCCAACCATTGGCAATGGAAATGCCATCTGGAAGCACTTAAGAGTGACAACCTATCTCAATAACCTGAACAAATCCAACACGAGAGATGAATTTGGACTCTTTCAAATGCTATCTTAAATATTTATAGTAAAAATGTTAAGTGTGATACCTTTTCAGTTCTTCTGAGTGAAAGATCAAAGAAGAGAAGTATAAATATTTAGCAGTTTTTTCCCCCAACTAGATGTTAATACTAAAGGCTACAAAAAGTATTACTAAAAATAACATTGCTGTCAAATTAAAACGTATTTCATAATTGAGTGAAAAGTGAACTTACACGAGAATTTAAAACAATTCATTCTCCTACGAAATGAAGATGGATGAGAGTGACAGCCAGTTTAGAAGTATCTCCACTGAGCACCAGAAGAAATCGGGGTCTACAAAGTTAGGTGGCAGAAAAGTGCATGGGAAGGACTGGATGCTGTTTCAGGTACTTGTGTAGATTTTATCTTTGAGATTAGGGACTTTTGTCCAGGAGCTAGGTGCTTAAGTGCCCTTTATACCTGCTGAGAGTTGAGGTAAAGAGGACATGGTTCTGGTCTCAGATCAGGAACCTAGATAATTATTCCAAGGTCACACAGCAAATGAATGACAGAGGGGGGCTTGGATAAGTGCTGGCACCTACCCTTTGAATTACCATTCTTTCAAGTTATTCTTCCCTCCTGACCCCCTCT
>JAOXNG010000012.1:68703363-68714022 GCA_028566535.1 Scolopax minor
GAGAAAAGGGCACCTGCTCGCAGCCCCTGGGGACAGGGACGGAGGGTGGGGGCAGGCACAGAAGGCTGCTGCCAGCCCCAGCTGCCTGGGCGTTCAGCAGCAGGAGATTCCCCCCCCTCTGTGAGAGGAGCCCGGGGTGTAACACCGATGTTTCGGTGTGATCTGCACCCTGGGTACATTCCTTTTAACAAACGTTTTTGGTACCTGTCGCAGCCACCGATGAATATTTGGGGCTGAGTGAATAAAAGAGCACAGAGGGAGACACAGACCTAAAACACGTATATACACACAAGGCCCGTGAACGCCATGCTTCCGCTCAGCTGCTAACACAGCGAGGGCACCCTTTGCTTTTCTCTCCTGCTTCAGCCATAGGAAAACGTCACTCACCTTTCTCAAGGGCTTCGATTTGCTCTTGGGTAAAGGATGTCCTATTTCTCTGCAGCTTTCTTTTCAGCTGGAGTCTCATTTGGGCCTCATCTGAATCCTCTCCATTAGAGCTGATGGAGTTAGTGTTTTCCCCTCCTCCCTCCTGTTGCGGGCAGCCATCTGCGGAACCAAGAGTCGGGAAGTGAAACGCAGGTACCCTTGTTTCGAGATCCCTATCAGAGAAATAACGTGATGGGAAACAAGTTCGGCCATGTTTGCTTACACCCTCTCTGAAATATGTCTCGGGTATCAAAGCAACGTTGTGCTAATGACACGGGTAACACGGAAACATTTTGGTTTCAGCGTTATCGTAAACATCGGAGATGAGGAATTACAATTGCCCGGTCTTAATTTCATCTTGTTTTTCCTCTGGAATAAAACCCTCATAGAAATACTTTCCCCTGAAAGTGATTCTTTCCACGAATTGCTGCTGAAGCGCCATGGCAGTCTCCTCTGTCTGCTGCACTTATTTACCTATTGCTATATTTAAAATAGTGATGTTCAGTATTTCAGATTATCTATAATCAGTAATTCCTATCTAATCAATTAGATGTTGATAGGTTTGCAGAAAATGCTATTAAGAAACCAAACCAAGCTTGTAATCTTTTTTAAAAAATATTTATCCAGTTTTTATTTGAATTCTGCACAGTCAATTTCATTTTAAAGGTTGTGAATTTAGAAGTGCCTGCATTGTTCTGCAGTTTTATTCAACTATTGTATGAGTGTGCATTGCCTTGACACCTATTACTGAGCACAGCTGTAATTATATCATCACCAAGAACAGGCTATAATTGCTGAAAATGGAATTTTATATTTAGATAAAAGGACTGTCCATTCTTTGTAATGTGTTGCACCAGAGAAAAGTAAGATTTCTTTTAAAATTTTAACATGTAATTTTAAAAGAAATAGTAGCGAGTTCACTAACTAGCTAAACACGCTATTCTGCAGCTGAACGTCTGGCACATCATTTAAGCGGTACATTTTTAATGAGGGCATTTCCACCACTTTTAATGTAATTTCTGTCATTAAACGGGGGAAAGTTGCATTATGCTCTGCCGTCGGGCGGAGGCAGGGATGTGTCCTGGGGCCGGCCGGCTTTGCGGGGCGCTGGAGGCCCCCCCAGGCCCCCGGGGGCCAAAGAAACGGAGGTTTCTGGCGAGGCCGGGAGAAGTCGTTGTCCCTAAATTAGCTCTCCCTCTCCTTTCAAAGCATATTTTTTTTTTTTTTCCGAGGGGTTTTGATGTCGCATAAAGGGGGAGACGGGCTGAGGGACGCATGGGCTACTTATGCTAATTCCCTTGAAAAGTTACGCCAAAAATAAATAGCGACACTCCCGCTACATCCTTTAAATATTGTGGGAAATCAACTTTAAAGTAATATCATTTATAATCGGCGAACAATGGCCCCGGCCTTCAAAGCTCAGGGAGAATTGTGACAGGATCTGGTGGGACCCTTTCAACCACTTTGAAATGTTTTAAAACCCCATCTCTGGAATTCCATGTGTGTGCAGTCACATTACTTGTATGTCCCAGAAACGCAAGAAATGTTCTTACTAGGATTCTCTGCATGGTAGCACTTTTGATTTTCTTATACGTAGTGGGCAGAGATCTTTTTACCTTTTCCACTGTCTTCAGCCAGCCTTACTTTTTCCCTGTGAAACTTGTTTCCCTTCTGAAACTGGAAAAGTCTTGACCGAGATTACTTTCTGATTTAAGCTCTGAAGGTCATTTATATTGATTAGACAGCTTAAGCAAGTTGAATAGTAGGCAGCCTGAACTTAAAGATATGGAGGATACAACAGCCATTGCAAAAAAGAAGGAAAAAAACCCTGACTTTTCTTTTCTCCCTTCAGTATCAATATAGTTCAAAATATTCTTTTTGTTTTTGCAAATGTTTGTTCACTAGAATGTTCCAAAGGGAAAAATGTCAGCCACAAATCCTCACTCATCATGTATTTGCACAGCAATGCTTAAAGGTCCTCAAAGATCTCCAAGGATTTGAAAGAAATAATTCAGTCAGGTAGCAGACACAGTGCCACTGCCTTCCGGTGGCTGGTCGCAAGGCTCAGGCATACGACAACTCAAGGCAAGCCACAATGAACTAATTTTACAGACCATGCACAGAAAAACACGTTCCACAACCCAAAGGTATGAAAATCTAAACGTTTGCAGCTAATGCATCAAGGAAAGAGAGTGTAAATCCACAAAATGGACTGCTCACTGCAAAGGGATATTTCTTCTCTATTCTGCTTCTCTTACAGATAACCCTGCTCCTGTTCGTGTCATGACCACCAGTTTCACTCATTTTCCTTGGCATTTCAGCAAAGCCACAACTTGTTCTTCATAACTGTTGATTTATTCTTCATACATCTGAATAATGTGTGTTTCATGTTTCGTGTTATTCATTGCGGATAAAGTTCCACTCCGATGGTCCATATTCTTCTTCTGTTCAAACTTTTGACTCAAAAAGGAGAGTTTAAGGCAGGTGGACTTGTCTGGAATTCTTTAGAATACTGGACATGGATTTCTTTGGTCTGTGAGGTCTACCTGTTGCATTGAACAGGAATTTAGAGGAATGACAAAATTCAAGAGAGATAAATACAGGAATGTTCACATGTAAATTATTTTCCAATACAGAATGTTTATTTTTTTACCTCAAAGTAACACGTGACTTCGGTATGAAATAATTTTCTGTTTGAAATATTTTACAATTAACCTATCTCTAATAGGCTGGCTCCTATTAGAATTAATTTCAGCTGCAAGAAAAAGAAAATACAATTTTTGCAGACTAAACTGAATCAAAAAGTTTATTTTCTGGAAAGCCTTCTTTTCACATCACACATGACTCAGTCTACCTCAATACTGTCTTGTTTAGTTAAGTTTATCTATAAGCAGGAGCTGTTCTTAATTACCCTAGCACAGTAAGTTGGCATTCTCAGCAATAAGATTCCTTCCTGCTATATTTTTTAATTGCCTGTGCTTTCCTGGAAGATGCCTCACCTTTATCACCTTACAAAGTGGATAATCCAGATTTACTTTTTTTTTCAGACATTCCTTCTTTTTTTAAACTATTACTTGTCTCATGCTCTTATTTTCCCTTTTCCTCTTCCCTGTAGAGAAATACATTTTCACTGCTAATACGCACCCTAATTGCGATGAACTGGAGCACTGTTATCAGTCCAAAGCCTAGTAGAACTTTGAAAGTTTCAGAACCAGAGAAAAGCAGGTAGCTACACAATATCATACAGGCAGCCTCTATAAAGTATCTTAGTTAAAAGACCTCTTTTTTGTGTTCTAAAATTAGAAATTAGTTTTAGTTGTACAGCATTTTCTGTTTTCCAATCTTCATGGTCCTGTAACTAAGGAAGGTAGTTTAAGGAGGAAAATAATTCCTCATGAAACTGCTAATTTTAAAGGATGAAAAAAGTGTGAATTTTGAATTCTAAAAATGATTAATTATAAGCATGAACTTATTAAGCTGCCTGCAAGTAACTAACATTCAAGACAGAAGCACTGCAGGCTTCCCTATCCTATACACTTTTCTCCCATCCTCCACAGCAGAAGCACTACAAATTCATGATAATGATTACAAGCATTTAGATCTGTAACATACAGAACCATAGCAACACTGAGGACCTCTTATGTTAATTTCCGTGCCCAGAGACTTTTCTGCAGCACTGAATTAAAGACGCCACTGTATTGTTCCTGTAACAAGACAATTATCTTGGAATTAAGACTAAGGCAAACACTTTTTTCAAAGAATCAGCCTTCCGAAGGCTTTAGAGAATGGACAAAATGACTTACATGGCTTACGTCATTGGTCTGCGAAGCTACATTTCTGTATGCACCCTGTTCTAAGAACAAAGAGCAAAGTAACCATTATTTCATAGTCTTTATAATTATTTTTAATGAGGCAGATAATCACCTTGAAATTACTGTTTTTAATGAGGCATTCACAAAGATTTCTTATATTGTTGTTGCAATCAGAACAAACTAAGACTACTACAACATCACTTATCAACAATCTTTAGTGTCACCACCTGAATTCTTCAGACATAAAGGTGAGAAATGTTTCTTTCTTGTAGCGTCAAAACATATTTGAATGTCTGCTGAGTGAGGGTTTAATGGCTTTAGAGAACACTACTGGTAAAGCCCTAAATCTGTGGGACAATTCTCAGTGAGCAGTCATCCTTCTCATCTATTTGCATAAGTCAGAGGGAACCAGAAGTTTACTGCTTGTGAAGAAAGAAATGATCTTGTACTGAACTGTCACCTCTGACTCTTTAAAGAAGAGAAGCATGACCCATGAGCTGAGCCATGGCAGATGCAATCGGTGAGGTCCTCCCAGTGTATGTGGATTCCTCCACTAAGCTGCAAGAGTAATCATAGAATAATGCCGCCTATGTTTGAGGGAGCAGCGAACAAGATTTCTCCAAATCTTCAAGCCTTGGAAGAGCTGCTTACACTACACACAGGATTTTACCCCATGAGAAGATGTAACAACAAAGATGATCACATATTTGGTATCATCAGAAAGAACGTAGACAAAAAGCGGCAATGAACACAGAGGTCTTACGCATACATTAAACATTCAGCATGAATGAATGGAAAGGATCAGTTCCAAAAATGGGTCCAACATCCCAATTTTTACAAAAAATGTTGATTGTACTGTATCAGAACCATCATGATAGAAGACAATTAAATACATTTTCAGCGGGATCCATGTGAGCAGCCTTCAATGTCTATGCACTTGTGCTAACTGATACCATGGTTCAGTCCAAATGACAATAAGAAGTTATCCAAATCTGCAACAAACTTGCTTTTAAATTTCTCTGTAAGATAGTGTCTTCTTGTTCTCTACAATGAATAGTACTCCTTATCTTATGCCAGCCTATATTCCTCTTCTGGATATACTGTTTTGATTATAGGGTTAAATTTCATTTGAACGATTTGCATGTGAGCATCACTCAAGAATTAATGACTCAAAGCTTTCAGATGCCCACACAAATTCCACTGGTATTTCTGTTTCTTCAAAGAAGAGAAACAGTCTCATATAATACCACACAAAAATGTAAACAGGAAATAAAACCTAATAAATTTTAATCCACTGAACCGCCATGAAAACTAGGCCATAGAATAATCTATCCATCCAGTCTGCAACACACAACAAATTCAAAAGAACAATAGGATCAAATACCTGGATGTAGAAAGAAAAATAATATCTACAGGTTTTGGAAAACAACATGAAGCATTTTCCTATGATCTTCATAAAGCACTACAATAAGGTCTACTACCTACCGTTCTACAACACACCAAAAAAAAGGCTCAAAGAAGAGAAATTATTTTAAAAAACAGTTTTAGAAAGTTGTGTAGCCAGCAGCATATTTACTTCCTGATTTGGAAACAACACATTGAAAACCAGTGCATATGTAATAGCTGATACTTGTCAGTTTTTGAGACAACTCGTAGTATCACTTGGATAAGTAACCTGTGCACCCAGTGGTCATGTCAGTGCTGCTACGTCCATAAGAAGGTATTCTGAAGCCTGAGTGTAAATAAGTGCCAGAAAGAAAGGAACAAAGTCTATTGTTTTCTCCCTGTTGAACTCCACAATAATGTTCTGCAAGAAATCATTATTAGCCCTGACATTTATAATACAGGTCTACTAGGGAATCAGGAATAGAAAAAGAAAGGAAGAGAATAAGGAGACAAACACCAATCACTCAGTTAGGAGCAGGACTAGAATATCAGACATGTTATGGATAAGAGTGTCACACACTGGCAGATGTATTGAAGAGAGCAGTTGTTCACTGTCACTGTGATTAACTGAGCACAACACGTTGGGATTGTGGTCTGAATGCCAGGAGCTCAGTACTAGTACAAAACTCAAATATAAGACAACGTTTATAAGTAAAAGTATTTACTCTTGAAAGTGGTGTAACAATAAAAATGTTTTAGAGTTAAAAATGAAATGTGCAAACACTGTAAGAATCAATAATTTCTTGGTTCACAGAATGAAAATATTTATAAAATACTTATGTTCTGACCACAGGAAAAATGTTTGTAAAGTTTTACTTACTTTGGATGGGTAAATTCATCCACTAGAACAACCTTTTCTATCAGGTCTCCACCAACAGTTCGAGCTAAATCATAGAAATCATTCTTTGAGTATGTCTCAGAAGGCAGCCAAAAGGAGATGTCATTCATCAAAGGTGGGTATCTGCTGAGGGGCTAAAAAAAATATAAAATATACCTTTATAAGTGGCTGGACTTTGTAGGTATATCTACAGCTGTTCTGAACTTGTATATTACACACAACACAGAGTTTAGAGCTTTCTGAAATGCTTTTTGAAGTGTAAACTGACCTCGTAAACAACTGAGAGACAAGATTTTATATTAGGAAATGTCTTTTAAAAATCCCCTCATAACCACTTTGATTCATTCATTCAGAAGAAAAAACTTGTTTTTATGAGCCTGAATACACTTTTGCACCAGAGCCGTTTAAAAGGAAGGATCTTTTTTTTTAAACACGATTATTATTAGGTAGCACTGCAGTTTTTGAAAGCATTTTTCAGGTTTTTTTTTACAGATTCAAAAAATCTTATTACATTCATGTATAAAATCTGTATGTATTTTGTATAATTCCTATCTAACATGATATGTTTGTTATTTATACTGTCCAATTGCTAAGAAACTCTTATCAATAGGGGCCTTCTTATTAAAAGGTTACAATAAGAAATAAACTTTGGGTTAAAAAGAGAGATCAGTTCACCTCCCAGTGGTTTTTATAAATATCCAAACATCTACAAGAACAAAAAAAAAAGTCTTACTGTTAGCCTAATTATTAATTCCACAAGTATCACAACAGATTCTTAACATAAAGAGGCATCTTTGCCGCAGACAGAAAGACCTCATCTTGTGGTGAGAACATTGCAATTTTTTATTCACAAAAACAGAAAGAGAAACAAAACAAGACAATTATTAATTTTTCAGTTTTGATGAAAATTCCTTGGAGTCAATGGATTTCAGATCTTGTGTCTGCTGAAACGCTTGCCGCTTTGAAGAAAAGAAAATGGTAATGCTCTTCTTCTCATGCCCTTTAGGTCATGCAATATCTTACTTCTGCCTGCCATTAATGCACTGCAGTTGAAATAAGTATTTTCTCACAAGATTGTTTGGGTCTGCAGAAGAAAACATCTTTTCTTATTTTGCTTATATGTATATGACAGTTGATGTGTACAACTTGGTCTACACAGTATATTATTTCACTCAAAAATGTATTCTATGCTTGGCAATGTTTTATGATGGAACAGTGAAATCCTAAGTGAATACCTGTTAAAGCCATAAACCTGTTAAAAAGGCAAATTTACAGCATGCTGATTTGCTCAAAGCCTGTTTTGTTCAGTGTTAACCAGTCAATAAATATCTGATATGGAATACAGTGCAAGTTTTAAATTAATAACCCCCCCCCGTGAATAAATTTGTGAATCACGAATGATTATTCAACTTGTTAAAGGAATACACTTGTCAAATTATTCATATCACTAAATTAAAAAAAAAAAAAAAAGCTCAATAAATCCATCACACAAGAACTTTTGGTAAAACACTAATGAATGAAATGCAGACATCTCTGCTATACAAAAGTCAGAGCTGCAAATGTTGGAGATACTCCTCAACCCACAACCCAATACACGTGTTAGTGTAAAGGAGGACATAAGCCCGTAGCAGACCTCTATATTCTCACCTCACCCCTTTCTACCATTATGTTTATCACTACATTATATTTATCACTACTAGATTTATATTATCTACCTTTATATTTATTATTTCAGCAACCTACTGAACGCACCTCAAAGTATGCAGGTACTAATCCAAAACTGACTGAAGTCCCAGTTTCAGGACATTTAATTATTCAACCAGAAGATGTGGTTCATGACCTTAAGCACGACCACTCCATTTGGGCAGGTGCCTACTTTCATTCCCAGAGGTACAAGGACACTAAAAAAAACTTACATGTTCAAGTAACTCAGCAATATCCTAAACCCCGAAAGGAGAAAAGTGCCTACAGTTCTTAGTGAGTGAGTATTTGCTATCAGTTTCAAAAGAAGCAGGATTATGTCAGGCACATGAAAACAGCATTCTTCTTCCCCACTTAAAAGGAGATGTACACAAAGACTCAATGTGGTCAGATCTTGCAAGCATACCTGGTACAGTCTGACTCACATTATCAGTGTCATCAAATTCCTTGTGAGCAAAGTTACTCAGAGGTGTAATAAACCATAGGGTCTGGCCTTCCTGGATTATCAAATCTATAATAAAAATTGCTTCTTTGCCTCAATTAGCAGCCTTGATACAGAAGTGTTGCAATTTCGTGCATTGCGTGCATGCTTGTGTGTGTTACAAAGATGGGAAGGACAAATGATTAAAACAGTAAGTGTAACTTTTTTATTATTAGCTACCAGCCTTTTCATAGAACGTTATAATGCAGGAAAATCTTTTATGGTAAAAGGCAAGGCAATAATCCCGTATTATACTGTCCCTTCACCACCTGGTGCAGTCAATATCATTGCAGTAAGTATTATATCAACAATAAAGTTAGTGTAAGGATAAAAATCCCAGTTCTCAAACGTATCGATCCGTTTGTTGTAGAGCTACATGAGCTACATAATTGTTTATTAGCTACATCAAAACATCAAAATTGTGAAGAAGACAGGAAAAGTGCCTCCAACTGGCACGTCAAAATGAAGCTACAAAATTTGCATTCAGGCACCCGAGCAAATACGTACTGTGGTCCTACAGATCCCGTTGCCATCACTGTCCTCCTTTCTAAACTCTCCTGCTCTTAAACAACAGAGCGGTCTGAAGCCCATTGACTTTGATCCCTTTTCAGGTTCAAGGTAAATTGCATCCACAAAGATTGTTTTCTTATGAATTTACAGACACTTTAGAGGCTCCCCTTGAGAGCAAGGTGCTCTCCCCACTATGTCTTCTGCTCTGCTGCCACCCCTAACCTCCACTTCCAGCTGCATCCTCTTCACAACTTAGGGTTGCTCCAGCACGATGCTTGTAGAAGCTAACAGGACACTGGCTAGCTCCACTGCCCATATGTTGACTGACTCATAGGATGCTGCCCAAGCTTGGAAGCCCTGCCATCCCTCCTTCCACTGCCTGATCATCCCCCTTTAGGTTTTTGGGAAAACTGAAAAGAGATTTAGGGAAAGGTAGAACTGATTCCACCTGCAGAGTGCTGCCGTGAGGCACTGGGAGGTCTGACATACAGCACTGCTGATGCACAGGCAACTCTGCACCACTTCTTTGGTCCCAAAAGGGCTTTGTCACTACAGCGCTACTTTAAAGTTCTCTTTACTTTCCATTTCAAACACTGCAGTGCACTATCTTTGACATTTTTCAACAGCCTCAGAAAACACAAGTGCTTTCCCAGTAATTACACTATCTACAGGACTCCACTGAGCCCACGTTGTAGGGAATATTGCAAATAATGACATCACATTTTTCAGCCACCCAAGGTGAAAGCATTTAGGAGTACTGAATTACTATAAATTTTAATAATACAATGCAAGCTTATGGTGATCCACCCTCAATGATACATGTTTACTAGTCATTAGTCACACTTCCTTCTGTGGTTAATAAATAAGCCAAGTATTTACTAAAACTGCAAGCTTTTCCCTCTCAGGATGCTAATTTTAGTATAGAGATGAGTAGCTGGACACCAGTTGTACCCTGCTTTGCCAGCCTGCCTCGTCAACGGCTAGATGTATTGGTGGAGTGCTGCACTGAAAACTCCTTGGGTTTCGTGGGAACTCTTCTGCATAGGCTTCTGACACTTTGGGGCATTCCTCATCCTCACCCTCTGTTCTACCTTTCTGCCCGAGTTTACTGCCCCTGCAGCGGCCAATAAAACAAACATGTGCCTGTTCTCCACCATTGCAGTTCACAGCCTGGTGTGGCCTGCTGAAAATTGCCTCTCAGTGGTTTATGCCAATATATTGTGGATGAAGTATTGCAGAAGCTTGAGGCATTGGGGAACTTCAACAGCCACAGGATCCATCAGAACTCATCCGTCAGCATAAAATAACAAATACTTGGGCTCTGCGTATGTTGCCACACTAGGGCACTACTCTGGACACTGGGGCAGTAATACAGAATAGTTGAATTTAATTTTCAATTCTTATTACCGTGGCACTTGAAGCATAATAATGTTAATAATTCTATA
>JAOXNG010000012.1:68750368-68760546 GCA_028566535.1 Scolopax minor
AACAAAAGATAATTTAGTTCTACAACACTTCCATATACTACCAGCACTTACCCGGAGGTACAGGTGGAGGAAAACCAGGAAACTGTGGAGGTGGGATCCCGGGGGGAAGCGTTGGGATTCCCATAGGAGGGCGATTCAAATGAGGTGGAAAAGACATTCTTCCAGTCACAATCTGTCAAAAAGATAGAAAATTGATAGAGTCAGTTCCTGAATATGAATTACAAAAGCAGTGCAAGTGATGCATCCATAATGATTTTAAATCTTCATATGGACATTCAACTACAAACTAAAACTTTTTTCTAAACTCTTTTTCCCCTGCCATTCATTACATTATAAATATAGTAGAACTCTACTTTCAGAATGAAAAGCAGCACTTCCAGGGAAGTCCTTCAGAACAAAGTGAAAAAACTATATCCAACTCCTCATACCAAGGAGTGTGAATAAATAGCTTATAATAGCTTATACAGTTGTTTTAAAAAAAAACTATCTTTTGCTGTATTTGAAAACAAAAGTAAACTTGTAATATACTTTTCAATAAGGCAAGTAGTTCTCTTGTACAAAAAATGATCACACATATGATCACACAAAATACAACTGTGGAACAAGAGGAGAAAAAGAACTGGGACATCCCCATGCTCAGCACTGACAGAAATTGTATTTAAGACAACATTGGGGAGATCCCCAAATTCAGTTAAAAGCTTAGAAGAGGGTTCTCTGATCTATTTTTAACTTCCCAGATCACACATCTTCAAGAGCTCAACTTGGATGATAGCCCATAAGCTGAGAGTCAATATGCTACCATGAAGAGTAAAGATTGTTTTAACATTGTTTGCCATTCAGATGACAATTGTTACATGCATATTACTGACCCTGTAACAACTACCACCAAATAATTAAGAAAACCCTCAAGATTGATCTTAACACAACTAATGAGGCATGTATTGTTGCTTCCAATATTATCTCAGCAACCTTACATGGTCAAGTCTTCAAAGGTTGGCCCTTAGTTCTGAAAAAACCAAAACTGGTCACCAGTATTAGTGCTGAGCCTAAAGGTACATTCATACTGCAGTGAGGAAGCACTGGAGGAACTTCAAAAACACTGGATTGTGTGAATATGAATCATAAAGACACCATATGACAAGTGACAAGAGTCCGGTTCGCTGTCTGCGCAACGTGCTTCTCAATGGACCGTCCAGACTGCTCAACAACCCACAGCACACTACCTTCACCTCAGCTGGTTTCCAAACAGGCAACCACGAGCCAAAACCGAAGGCAGCCTTGAGAAAGACAGTTATGATAAGAAATAATCTACAGGTCTGTTGTACGTATCAGAATTTAAGATACTTTCCCTACCTTCTTAGCACTGAATACGCAGGAAACAAGCTTCACTGGGAACAGATGTGCTTTCTATACATGCACAACAGCAAGTACTTAAAGACAGTCTTACATAAATACTAGAGGTAAGAGCTAATATCAGTACTCTACCCTAACAGTAGATGCATTTGAAAAAGCTAAAAAAAAGTTACAGTAAGGGATTCATGCAGCAAGACTTTATTTCCACAGTCTGGAAACAACTATGAGAGATAAATGTATATAGTGGGCTAAAGAGTATGAAAGGGAAACCCAAATGTATTTGGTGCTTGTACTTGTTTATTCTAGTATAAAAATACATATACGACCCTATAGCATAATTCACCCAAAGCCACATTTACAACTACATCAATTACAAGAGGTTTGTGATGATGGCATTAATTGTCCCCAAAGGGCATTCATCAGCATCTCTCCAGGAAAAAAAATAAGCACTCTTGGTAGAAGAAACAAGACAGTAAATGCAAGCATTCCTCCAACAGTTCAATAAACATTACTTTATACAATATCATAAACGTAACCCCCTTAGGATCCATATCACTAAAATCACACTTCCTCTCTGCCACTCTTGAATTTTAAAAACTGAATGGGCAAAACCAGCAGCAAAAATATTTTATTTGGAAAAATATTATTTATTGTCTCTTCAGACTACGTGCACATCAGCTAACATTCCTCTAGAATCTGAAACTTGGGTGGTATGGAAGGGAACAGAACCCCCTTATCCACTTTGTTATTAAATTTGAAACTTTTGCACCCAAGGGTCCCAGGAAAGGCAGAAAATTAAGAGAAGATGGTAATGACAGTCAGATTGTACATTGATCTTACTCTTGGAACTAAATGCCAGGGGTAAGCAGAAGGAAGGGCTACACTCTCATAAGCATTACCTTACTCTCTTCTGTAACACAGACTCTATTGTCCCTGAGAGTCATTCAGGCCAGTGGCCACAGAGGAGGGAGCAGCTATCATGAGAGGAAGTATTGTATTTAAAAACAGTCTTTTGTGGATCCAAAAGACCTCACATTCAAGGATCTCTGCTCCCCAAGGACTCTAGGGAGTCTAAGGACTAAGGGAGAAACTTCAATATTTTGAAGTTTCAGATACTGTTTTGTTCTGTAAAAGAATATACTTAAAGGAGGAGGGGGAAAAAAAGCAACTAAGGTAAATAATTATCAGGTTTGCCCTTCTTTTATTTAATAGGGAATATCTGTGAGCAAAACTTTTCATTACCATACAATGTTCTTGTATCATGTGTGAATGTGTCACTGCATGCAGTTATGCTTCTAAAACAGCATGAATAAGTAACATGAGGAGAACAGAGTATTCAGCAAACACCTAAGGAGACCATCACATTAAATTCTGATTCATCTGGGAAGGAACTATGCTAGACGGAAAAGCATAATTATGAATTTTGTCTTAATTAAATAAGGTCTTAATAGCATAACAGAAAGTGTCTATGCTCTTTTCTTGGCAGCGGCTGTGCACATAGTACAGAGCTTAGAACTAATGTGCCTCACCTGCCAAGTATAAAGCTCAGTACATTTTGGTCTTTTTGTTAACCTGTTATTTACAATTATGCTGGCTTTGACGCATTTACCATGTAATAAATGCAGCAGCTAAGAGGTACCTAAATTCAGTAGTTATTCATACATTCAGTCATCCAACAATTTAAGGACATTCAGTAGAATACATGAATGCACACACATATTTAATAAGAATATGCACCACAAGTTTTGTATAGAGGAGGATAGAAATCTTTCTGAAACCTTGAGGGCTTTTTTTTTTTCCCCCATGACTGTAATGTAGCTAATTTATTATACACATTTCAGCCAATATTTATGTGAAAAACTGATAAATGCCTCCTTGGTAGGATTCAAGAAATGATTTTGCTATTCCAGCATCCTATAAAACTGTCACACAATACCAATTCTGTCAATCAACAGTGTCAACTTTTAAAAGCACCTCTCTGTTCTGACTGGTTAGTACTACTGCATTTTACAGAAAAAGGTTAGCCAGGTCAGATTTCAAAGATGACCAACTCTTAAGATAATCTGAGACTTCAAGCAGCAGAGAACAGAGAGCATTAAAGAGTGTAGCCTGCGAAATAAAATCTTTTGTTGAGAATTCAAAGTCTTTTTTCAGTAGGAAAAAATACAAAAGCATGCATTCTTTAAATATACATTTAGCCTCTTGGCTTTACTCCACAAACCTGTTCTTCAGCACCAAAAGCACAGCCAATAATTTGTTGTTACAGCATGCCTTTCCTGGTACCATTTTGCTTTTAACTTCTAACATATTTTTTTTTTTTAAATACAGTTCCATTTTTGGAACATAATTACTAAAAATAGCCTTCATTAGCATTATATAACAACAGGGAGAAAAAAACAACCAAAAATTCAAAAGAAAAAACTCTGTACATTTTGGGCATTGACTGACAAACAGTACAAATTAATCTATCAATGATGTCTGAAGCAAGCTGCCTGAGGAGAAATATCAATTCCAGAATCACTCAGAAACTGTTTTTGTAATTATGCATAATCATAAACATATAAGTAACAACATTCGGAATACAGGGGTATGGCCAGCTAGGGTACAGAAAGATAAGGATTAAAAAAAAAAAAAAGAATTAGCCAATTAGCATCAAGATATAACATGGCTTTCTTCTTTTTCCACCAAATATCCATGCTCTGAAAGTGCAGAACAATGTATCCAAGGCATTTTCATGCTTTCTTAATTAACATTGCCTAAATGTTTAATTTCTAGCCCTGGCAAAGTGTTGTTTAAATTACTTGTCAACTGAATAAAAATAAGACCTATCAAATTTGAAGGTCCATATCTGCTTGCACTCTTCCTGCCAGCTACATACCGTACAGCAGGCCTGCCTCAGTCTTCCTCAGTACGGAACACAGAAACATCTGCCTGATGCCAGGAACTATTCCTTAGGAGCAAAAGAACCGCTAGCCCTCAGAATTCACTCTGTTGTCAATTATGACTATCATTTTTATTTATACAGCTAGATAAAATGAAATAAAACTGTGCTAAAGTGACAGGTTACTTGAAGCAACTATCCTTATCTGGTCTTCTGCTAAAATCTTAACCCTTAATAGTTGCTATAAGTTAATAGCCACAGCGTGGGCCACCATTCCACTAACCACCTTCTTTCAAGTGCAGTAGAGAAAAGGGTCATCCTTCCTTTTCTTTTCCTTTTTTCCCTGATAATATCAAAATTTTTCCTGCTTTTTTCCCACCTTTACGTCCAGAAATACCTCTTGAAAAATTGAGGATAGTGGTTAAACATCTTCCAGTCAACACACTTTGAGCCTAAAACTAAGACTGAATGCAATTTGACTAAAAAAAAATCAAAACTCTGGGAGTGCTGAAAAAGTCGGACTTCAAATAAGTCTTACAGAGCACCTCTGTGAGCAGATTGATCATTCATGTTGTAGGGGGTCCCTTCCTATCTCAGATGTTCCTGAGTGAAGAGTATTGAACAGATATCCTCTGTTCCTCAATACTGTCTCCTTCACAGAAAGGCTCTAGTAGGAAGAGACCTCTGGAGATTGTCCGGTCCAACCCTTCCTGCTCAAACTGGGGTCAATTACAGCATTATTCGGGACCATGTTGTACAATTGTGTTTTAAGACATCACAACCCCACCATGGAAGCTGTTCTAGTGTTCAACCAATCTCAGAGTAAAAAAGTTTTTTTCTTATGTTTAAATTGAATTTCCTGTATTTCAGTTTGGGCCCCCTGTGTCTCCTTGTGTCACTGGGCACCACTCCATCTTCTTTACTCTTCTTTATCAGGTACTCATATACACTGAGAAGATCCTCCTGAGCACTCTCTCTTCCTAAGATTTCCCCCTCATATGTCAGATGTTCCAAGTCCTTAATCACTTCTATGGCCCTCCACTGGACTCACTCCAACACGTCCATCTCTCTCTTGTGCTAGGAAGCACAGGACAGGACACAAACCTCCAGATGTGTCTTAACAGCGCTGAGCAGAGAACAAGGATAACCTCCCTTAACCCTTTTTAATGCATCCCAGGAAGGTGTTGGCCATCTTTGCAGTGAGGGTGCATGTCAGGCTCACAGACAGCATGTTGTTCACCCACTTCTTGGATAATAAACAGATACCCTGAGATGCAAACTGTTTCCCTGTTTCTCCTGCAACTGATGTCATCCATTCTCTCAAAGATCTTGTGTGCATATCAAAAAAAGAAAAAAAGGAAGTACTGTGTTTCTCCAAGATGATTTTGCTGCATGTGGAGCTGGATGGAATTCTTTGTTCCTTCCTAGATTAACCTAACCTGAAATACCCCTGGTCTTTGGTCTGTAATATCTAATTTCATCACCTGGGACCAGCCCTTGGCAGAGCACTCCTTGTATAATGAGACTGAATTTGCAGTCATGTAAAATCAAAAGATGGCCCTAGACAATTTTGTAACTGTTCTTTAGTCAAAGGGCATTTCATGTATTTCCTAAACTCAACACCTGTCAGGACTGTAACATGAGACTCACTTTACCAAGATTACTTATTTCTCCATAATACACAATATATAGTGAACACAGAAAATAGAAGGCAGGATACAAAAAAGAAAGTCAGAATTTGACTCTGCCTGTGACAAGCACGAAACATTCAAAACCAGACGCTGTCTTTTTTGACCATGAAGCTTGAGAAAGAGAACCTGATTATTGCTTGCTGGAGAAGTTTTTTTCGCCCCTAATGTGGCATCACAATTCCACCAGCAGTTTGCCAGAAGGCATGCCTATCAATACATGAAATACATGAGAGCATCACAACTTGTGCTGTATCAAGGAGACACCCCAAAAGTATGCTAAACCCACTGTGAAGAATAAGCTGCTTGGAATTGCTACTTCAACAACTCATCTAGAAACCAGAGGAGAGAAAAATACAAGGATTAATACAAGAGACTACGTGTGCTGTTCAGGTAAACACAGAAACACTGGGATAGGAAGAAGCAGAATTGCAAATAGGTGAGACAATTAAACTGATTTCATTCTTTCTGACAATTCAACTTCATTTTTTGGTGTCAGAACAAGATTTTTCCTGTGATCCTAATGCTGAGGGCTTATTCTGGCAAGTATTCTTGCTGATGAACACTGCTTTGGGAAACCACGCCTTGTTCTGGTTATAATCATTGATTTATATCTTTATTGAAGGAACTATGGAAAACAAATAGAAGATCAAAGGAAATCTTTGACATCTTTATGATTGTATTTGGAGTTTCAGAGCATGCCTCCCTTAATTCCCTACTAACTTTGGAAACCTCTTAATATAATGATTTTGCTGATGGCAGCATGTGTGAAACTATATTAAGCTTGAAAATACATCTCTTTCATGAATGAAAGGAGACCCTGAAGTGCTAATTCCTCCAGCACTCTTCTCATTTACCATTCTTCAAGAAGCTGACTGAACAGTAGCTAGAAAAAGCTGAGTTGTATCACTCTGCAATTCATATTCAGGAAGAGTGTGCAGGATAACTTGCTTTAAATGTTCTGGTTGTTTTATTAACACAAACGTTTTAAAAATTAAGGATGGCCATTAGAACTCCATTTCCCTTTGCACAATTTCCTGAATTTAGTTACAAAGTACACTGCATGTGGACTTTCTTCAGTCTGGGGGTTCCTTTGCCACTCCAGTCCTTTGCCAGAACAAAAGGAACTTCTTTTGCTTGTGGCAATGCTTTATAAAGCACACCATCTCAGAATTTGAAAGTTACACCTACCATTTTGTATCATTATTGCACTTGGGAGTTCTGGGATACAAAAAGACGAAGACCTGTACATAAGAACTATGAAAATGGGAGTAAAGAGCACAGTATTTTTCCCTTGGTTTCACTCATCACCGAGACAAAGCTCAATCCAGGATGGCAAGACTCAAACAGCAGCTACTGCACATTCTTTCTTTGAGAGATAAGACGACTATTCCAGCCTCCTCTGCTCATTAGCTACATAAATCTAAGTCATTAAGGAGGTAAACTTTCTGTAGCGGTTTGTAGTTTTGATTCTCTCCAGTTAAGAAGAAGAAAACCCATGAACAGTCACTTCCAAACTAGGAAACCTCAGCCCCTTCATTTCTGAGGGGAGAGAAGAAGAATGGAAAGAAAAGAAAAAAAATCAAAATACTCCTCTGAAAAGACACTATTCATCATTTTAAATGAACAGCCCCTCTATGTTCAGCAAATTCATTACAACTTATCTGCTCAAACTGTCCTAGGGCTGGCAACCTTCTTTATACTGAGAAGCTGTAAGAAGCCTGCTTGCTAAGTCCTCCCTACAACATACTCCTTGTCCTTTTTTACTGTAACAATAGCCCAGAATGACAATTTTGGATGCAGGACACACGTTTAAACACACCTTGCAGCATGTACACACAGTTTTGTGTATATGGCTGAGGCTTTACTCTTTCACAGCTTTTATTCTGGGGACTGAGCTTTACTTCTAAGCAAAGGATCTAGGATGAATAGGATCTTGGCTCTAGAAACACTTCAGCAGGGTAAGAACTAAGCTGTTTCATACCTCTAATCTGGAAAAAAAGAATGGTGTGCCATGCTGCCAGCTCGCTCAGTTTGACCAAGTCTTTCCATATTCAGCAGACTTGTTTGTTCTTCGTCTCCCAGACTCTGACATGAGAATCTACAGCTTTCAGAGGTTAAAAAAGTAATGTTTAACTCTTGTGGCAGTGTAAAAATATGTCTTAGAAGCAGAATCAAAGAAAACCAAACCCACACCTAGCATTTTAAAGCATTTTTTTTTAAATGCTTGGCATCATTTGTGATATCTTCAATGACAACTAGCATTGCTTCTAGTGAGAATGAAATCACAGCAAGGAGCTGGAAGCAGCTGTATTACCCAAGCATTAAGCTTCAATCAACAACTTTCCTCTAAATACTAAAAGTTCAAAAGAAAACTTTTTGGTATCAATTTGCAGTAGTGAGCGAATTCAGAAATATTTGACATAGATTAAAAATGTGGAAGATATATGAAATTCAGTATTAAATACACAGTCAGCTTTTTAGGTTTTGTAATAAGGAACTAACGGTGCCAGAGTTCTCTGCACTGAACTGAGGTTTTGAAAACATTAGAGCTGGCTAAATTGCATACTTGGCAAATGGAGAAGGGAGCAAGGAGCAACACACAGAAACACACAGAGCTGTGAAGCTACTCCCAATTGTGCCATAGACATCACTTCAACGAAGTGGCTTAAATAAGAGCCCCTTACTTCTTCCAAAAGCCTGTCACTGGAATATCCTCCCATGAAAGGGGACTTCAAGCACACATATTGACAGCACAACTTAGTTGCTTCAGGCAGGTTTCAAGAAAATGCTAAATGGCTCTCATGTGAGCCCAGACATTGCCTTCCCTGCTGCTCCAACACTCAGACTGTATAAAGGAAATATAGTATGTGCTTTGCTAAAAATGTTCAGGAAAATCCAGATACTGCAGGCAGTTCTGATTGTCTTTATTACTGCGATGGCCTGGCTGAAAGAGATGTCCCATATGGGACTGCAGACCCATGTTCCTGAGCACTCCATAAACAAATGCTAAGCACTCCAAGGAGATTACAGCCCAAACAGATGAGAGGAAAGAAGCGTTCTTAATCCTAGTTTTCAGATGAAGAATTGAGTCATAAAGCGATATAACACATGCTTAGCAAAGACAGTCAGGCCCTTTCTATGTGCCTATGGACAGACCACAAAGGACCATTTATCTCTGTGCTCCATCATCCTCAGCTTTTAAAAAGTGCCTAGGAACCAAATTTTCCTCCCTTTACAGGAACAACATGGCTCCCACAGCTACAGAGAACCAACTCCATTAGGCACAGAGCATCACAACACTCTACCTCAGGACAACCTGCCCTAAATGACCTAGACAGTGTCACACAAGAAGGCAACAGCAGATCCAAGACTTCCTGAGACTTCCTGACTCTCTGCCCCCAATACTGCTATGGTTTTTATGCTATTTCATAAGCAATGTTTTTCATAAGCAATGTTGCTATATATGTTAAAATTACCTAGTAACTGAGAGGGGACACAGGATATTGAAAATGCCATTATTTACATGAGCTACAAATCAAAGTACTGTTTGTGTCCTTTAAAGATGGTGCATTTCAAAATAGGTCAGGATAGTATAAAAAAAATTCAATTTTGCAGCATTAACTTCTACTTTTTCCTTTTGCCATGCTGCATTTCTCCCACAGCATTGACTGTTAAATGGCTTCAACATTGCCAAAACATAGTCACAATCAGCAATCTAAAAGAAAACCACCTTGTACTTAGAGAATATTTTAAGATCTGAAAAGGCTATAGAAAAAAAATCTCTTATTTCTGTAGCTTTGCTGATTTCTCTGCATGGAAAGGTAAAAAAATATTCTGAAATAAATATTTCAAACCCAGGTTGAATTAAAAAGTTAAGTTTTCAGTGTTTTACATCTGTTTGTTGCTTTGGAGCTGCTGCTTCTGAGGGTTAAAATCCATAAACTTCAGTAGAATTACTGTTGATTTCCATACATACAACTGAATAGGTACATATAGGTACATTCAAAATTATCTTTGTTCCCTCTATGATTAGACATGACTATCAACTTCAGCAAGAACACAAGATTTTCTAGATGCTATTCTGATAGTAGTTTTAATTGCTTCCAACACCAGAAAAAAAAAAAAAAAGAAAAGAGAAAAATAGCAAATTTGCTCTTTGAAAACCAAGCTGCAGTAATTAGGCATATTATTTCTAAATTGGAGTCAACTTCAGCAGGGTATGGGAAATAGGAGGAAGAAAAGTAATCTGATCC
>JAOXNG010000012.1:68867695-68878442 GCA_028566535.1 Scolopax minor
CTGGAGACATTCAAAACCCACCTGGACAAGTTCCTGTGCATCATGCTCTAGGTAGATCCACTCCATCCAGGGGGTTGGACTAGATGATTTCTAGAGGTCCCTTCCAATCCCATATGATTCTATGAATCTTTTTTTCTTGTAAAGCAGCAGAGAAAATACCACCTAAAACATCAGTATCTTGTTGGAATAATATTTAATGTTGCTTCAGTAATTCTTAATGCCCCTGAAAAAAAATCAAGGTTCCTTTTACTATTTTTTGACTGACACAGACATATTTTTTTAGGTTAGTTTTCATTGACAGGTATGCAATGGATACCTTACAGAATCCCTATTTATTTTCCTAAAAACTGGGTGCAAATTATCAAAAGTATAAGCAAACACAGGCAGCAGATTTATGGCCGGTTACATGACTGCTAAATTGAAAAAGGCTTGTAATCTAACATGCCACTTTCTACCTTAGTATTTACCCTACTATTCCTATTTATGCTACTAACACATAAGAAGCCTGGTAGCTTTCATAAACTCTTAGGCTGTAAATCATTCAGACTCACAACAGGGTCTGCCAATATTTGCAAACCAAACACCGGACACATCTACACGGGATCTCTGTGTTCAGTGTCAATATCCACAGCCAGGTCCCACCACTCCTCCTCGTCCACCCCGAACAGTATCTTAACTTCACAAATTGCCACAGCTGAGGCATTGGGGCAGCTCACCTAATGAGGTATAACACATCTTGGATTAATGTGATAGAAATCTGGCTGAGGGTAAAAATGTTTCAAATGCTCAGATAAGACATTTGGCTATTCTGAACAATGACTAATGGCTTTGCCTACAAACCTGCTGCAAGCTTGGCTTTATGCAGGGAGGTTTCCTCTGATTGGCCCTCAAACTCACATAAAATGTAAAGACACCTCCCAACATGAATCTACACCACTTTACACAATTTAAAAAAAAAAAAAAGAAAAAAAAAAAAGACAGCATTATTACAGATACCTTCAACATGAACAACTAAACATTTGACATTAAAGAACCTCCTTTTTGCTCTCTCCTTTTTACTCTCAGGTGAAGACAACCTCCCAAGTTTCCAAGTTTGCATTTTTAACTCTTAATGTTAAATATAACTTATCTTTTGGATATCATCAATAATTAGATATACAATAAAGTTACAATATGTTCCCTTTTTCAGTATAAAAAATATTTCCAATGTCATAGAAATAGATCTGTTCTACGTACATTATAATATCATCAGATATGATGTTATAACTAGCAAGAAAAAAAAAAGATGTTTAGAAGAAAAATGTACATGAAGGCCCAGCACTGGAAAAGTCAACAGTACGCATTTCTGCACTTGCGGTATCATAGATATACAAATATATTAGTTTATGTAATTACTATCTCCATAGGTGAAACACTAGGGAAGGCAACATACCATCACTTCCCAAGCTTGCTACTAATTAAATCACATACTTACAGGTTCAATTCAAGGATGATCAAATTTAATGAAAAAAAAAAATCCTATTTAATTCAATGAGCTGTGAATCAGTTCCAGAGAGCTAGGTGCTACTCTATCCTCTTTCTTCTTTATCAAAAGCACTCCAACGGTGTGAAAGTGCAGAGGACTCCATATGAGTCTACAGATTTTGTATCTCCCCTCAGATCTATATTTTAAATTAATTATTTGACAGTTGACTACATTATATACAATTAAGTAATCTTTTCCATAAAGCTATATTTTGAAGGAAAACAGACTATTACTATTATTGTTACATCAATAGCTTTAAAAGATTTCAGCTATTTCTTTCACAGACAGGTTTACCCCCATGATAAATTTATTTATATGCCACATTGTTCACCATTAAAGCAATATTTTGTCATACTTGAGCATAGAAAATGTCAGTCCAATGTAGTAGAAATAGGGCACTAAATTTAAAAGGCTTCCTAAGATTAACAGAGAGATTAACTGAAGTAATCTAAAGTCAAAGAAATAAAGAATGAATGTTCAGATCAAATAATGATCTATTTTTAATTGTATTTGAAATGCAATGTCACAATTGTTGAACAATTTCAGCAAACTGGAGATTACATTTATGAAACCTATCTGAATAGCCTTTGATTCAATTCTTGTTACCAATGCATTTTCACATCCTATTTTTCAATAAATACTTGTATTAAAAATGAGAATTTAATTTCAGCACCACAAAACTCAGCTCCCAGTGCTGCACAAATGCTCAGTTCTGTCTCTTTGTAATTGGGGTTTCAGCAGATGTCCTTTCAGATCACCCTAAAGGCTGATTCATTTAAAGCAGAGCTGGACAGGAGTTGCAGTAAAATCTTTATTTGGGACTCTGATATACACACCACTATTAGCCATCACATAAAAAATACCTTAAATCTAACGAGCACTCCATAAGAAATTAAATTATAAAAAAAAATAATCTCTTCTGTTCAAGAATCAAGAGTCAGTTAAATGAAAACAGAAGTTGACAGCTTTCAATAGGAGAAATAATGTCTATGCCTAAAACTTCACAACCTGTTTATAGAGCCACAAGCTTAAATGAAAAATGGTGTTTAGACATAGTTTCAATAAAACTTGTGTATGCAATGCTGCATGGTTGGCTATCTTACATCCTTATTACTATACACTGTAAGATTTCAAGCATTTCCTGTCTACTCTTAGCACCTCCTATTTCATGTTAGAGGACCACATCAAAAACAATAGAAAGGAGGACTGTGCAATGCAAAAACATCCCTCTGGAGCCCTGAAATCCAGAACTGAAACGTGAAATGATCTCCTAGTTTGCTTGCCCATTCTCATTCAACCCCCATCCAATACTAAAGAGAGGGGTGTCAAAAAACAGATGATTGTTAATTCCTACCATCTCTCTTCTGCTTCACTTTGCCAGAGAAGATTTCTGCAGTCACGTTTAGGCATCTTTAAAAACAATGCTAGCCCATATTTTTGACTGGGTCCAGATTTGTAAGAAATGGTTCTAAATGCAGCTGTTGACTGAGTACAGACATAGCTGCAGAGTAACAGACTACTATTGTTTAAGATACAAGTACAAAAATATTCCTATAAATTTACCCAGATGCTAATATTGCTCTTGAAAAACACTTGAGAGACTTTCTTCTACTTTAAAACACTGCTGTTGGCTCACTCTCCTTAATAAGGGCCTATTATCTCTGCAGTGTATAAATGGAACCCACATTTACTAAGAAGTAAATCCTATTTATTCCAACACTTTTTCTTTAGATAATGCAAAAGCCTTTATTGCTTTGGTATGATTCCCTATTGCTGAAGCTTTTTTCTGTTGACTGAATGAAACAGAAACCAATGACCAGCTGGTTTTTTTATTCTTCCATTTATGTGCTAGTGATTTAGGCTGTGTTAACAGGGTTTAGAAGAAGACCCCTTCATCTCACAAGAACCATTAACCCAAAATCTTAGGCTGGAATTGCAAATACATACTATGATACAGCAAACAAAATCTGTTTAGAAACCCTGTATCATCATTTACATTCCACCCTGAAGCACATGGGTGGCTGATACCAATAAGCAGAAGGGAAAAAAAAACAAAAAAACAAAAAAACCAAACACAAAACAACAACAAAAAAAAAAGCCAGGAAAAAGCAGTTAGCCTACACAGAACTTGGTATTGACTGGTGTGTTGTAAGAGGGAAAAAAAACCAACCCACCACAAGTTTCTAAATGACACGGTTCATTCCAAGCCATTTAACCTACACAAAATGCTGGATGCACACAAACAGCAGGACCTGCAAACAATACAGACAGCTCTGCCAGCAAGTCTCACACAATCACAGTAGCTGTCTCAATACGGCTGGTCTCACAGTAATAAAAATTTCCAATGGTAAAACAAAAATTAAGATTGCACCACTAAACACTTTCAGTCTTGTTTCCTTTATCCTGGTCTTTTTAGCAAACTTATTTACTTTATTTACTTATTAACTACTCTGGTGTTGTTTCCTTGATGCCAGCACTAAAATTCACCAAAGGTGGATGGATAATATGATTTTTCAAAACCTCACGTGACTTTACCAAGCCTCTGTGCTGCCTCATCAGTTTTCCAACACACTGTTGGGCTGCAAGATGAAATACTGACTTTGCTCTTTTGAAAACAAGTGTGCTCAAGAAGACTCACAAGAATTAAGAGCCAACTTAAGAAGCCAAACTCCATGAACAAGCTTAAAAATTTTACTTTGCGTATTCTAGAATTATGAGCATGTACAGGTTAACAAAAGACAGAAAACCCAATTTGCAAATATTCTACTATGAAATGTCTTCTGTAACTGTAGATAAAGAAATGCATTGTCTATGTTTAAAGCCTAGGGGTAAAAAAGCATAGTCTTTTTCCTTAAAAATACTTTAACTGCAATAAGTGATACTGAATTATAAATAATTCTGCTGAGAAATAGTCATTAGAAATTTATAATAAATCACTCAATTTAAAGTTATGTCTATTCAAATAAATATAAGTGAAATTATAAAACAGATTTGCTTAATCCTGTTCTAATTTCCTGATACAACTGTGCTCTGGTTCTGTTAAAGTTTACAGATAGGATTATCTCTTTTTTTTTTTTTCCATATGCATTCAGGCACACCCACCCTGCACCACTGTATTTGATCATGCCTGAACGCTATTATCTTTACAGCATTCAAGAGGTGTTGATATCCCCTATAACTTGTTAAAGAACTAGTTCCAAGATATTCTGTAGCAAGCAAAGCAAGGAAAGAATGACTTAAAATACAGGTTTAAATTATGTCTCCATCCAGTTCTGTTACCACAGGAATAAAAAAAAAGAAAAGTTTAAGACTATTAAGTATTACAGTAAAGAGAACAAGTCTAGTATCACTAACTTTTCTTTGTCATCAATGATAGAAAAATAGGATATATTGGGGTCCATGGCTTACAGCAACTCAGGGTAATAGGCTCCCAAGCAGCTTCATGCTGACATAATATTTCCTTAAAAGGCTTGCTAATGTTAATATACTTACTCCAGATAAAACACAGCACAGAGAACAAAAGAAAACCTTTTTTTGAAAGGCCTTGAGAAAGCCATATATTTTAATTATGTCAGAGAACCCTTCTGTAGCACCAGATATTTGAAATTGCACTTCCTTCCAGAGCAAGCCTTGGTGAAAAAAAAACCAACATATAAACATAGATCAGGATGCACATCTAAAACTATGACACACAGAAGTATTTCTTAATCCACTCTTTTAGATAATAAAGGCAACATTCCCTCACCTAGCATTTTCAGCCAAAATATGTACATTGACTAGGTGAAAGAAGCTATACAAGTTAGGAGAAAAAAAGAAAACAATAACATGACAGAATCAAATCTTTATTATTAATGAAGAATAAAGTGTTATTATAGCTCAAGGTCACATATGACAAAACAACCTTCAGTTCAGGCCCCATCCATTATGTACTGAGAGGATCAAAATTAAAACATAACTGTTCTTATTTTTCTCTTCAAAACCATTTGTAGAACTGCAATTTGCAACATGCTGAAAGATCAAGTTCCACACAGAGACAGTAGGCTCTGTCACTTGGGATCCGGAATGAGAGCAGTCAGGGAACACTGGGGTCAAATGAACTAGTAGCAGGTGAGGAAATAAGATTTGGTGAAATTTGCAATGTCTTATAAAGGGTGTTTATTAAAAAAAAAAAAAGAAAAATAAAAAAAAGGCATTTAAAAACCAACAAGGAGTCTGATAAAAGAAACTAGAATAAGCATGGTGTTTCTACATACTTCAAGTCTTCATCTATCCAGCAGAATTTCAGTTCATAGAATTAATATTTTATTAAGAACATAACCTACTACAGGAAAATAGTGAAAGAACAGCAGTATCAGAATGAGATACATTGGGGTGGAAGAGTGGGGGAATAAGAAACACAATCTGTACAGGGAGGGAGAGGGACAGGAGGTTAGAAAAAGTTAACCTTTGTTAAGCAACATCTCTCTATCTGTTTAGAACCACTGTCTTCCATAAAACTTGACAATGCTAGTGTGCCAACATGAAAAGCACATAGCTTTTTTAAGTTCAACAAACCTATATAGAGCTGATGTTTAATTGCCTCTTCGATATCTGATAATTTTAAATGTGCAATATCATATCTGTCCATTTTAGAATATTATCTTCCCAAGGGAAGAGCTGACATAACGCACTACACAGTTTTTCCACCCTGACAATAATTAGTATAATAAAGTCAACGTAGAAACAAATGTTGCCAAAAAAACCCCTACATTTATAGCCAAAATAAATAATAAAACAAGATTACATGAATATTCTTAAAAATAAGAACACACTCAATGAAGGTCCTGAACGGTCTTGAATGTCAAACCAATCTTGAAACCATACACACAAAAAAGTTTAAAAGAAGCACCATTAAAACTGCAAGGATGCTGACAATTTGCTCTGTTTATGTTTTTGTCCCATTTTAGATAAGGCACACTTACTTGACCAGGGTCATTTAAAAAAAAGATCCCTTGCAAAAGTTAAACAATCATGAAAAACACCTGCATATAAAAAAAAAAAAAAAACCCCGAAAAGAAACAACATATGTATAAAGCCAAGAAAACAAAAAAACAACCCAAAAAAACCCCAACAAGATCAAAAACATCCACAAAAAACCCAACCACATCTTGGGCAAAACTTATCCTAAACTATGAAGCATCTCTGAAAAAGCTAATGACAGAATTTCTAAACCACAGCAATACTTAATTCAGGACAGATGAAGTTATATAGATGTTGCCAGAAAGGTACTTCAAGCTAATTCTTCCCCCATTCCTCTTTCCTACCTTTCTGCAGAACATTAAACCCATCCCTACAGGAAAGCTGGCAGCTCTATTTCGTAGGTCTGCATCCCCACCTCAATCCCCCCTCAACCCCAGTTTCGGCTAAGGCACAAAACTTCATGAAGAGACACAGAAACACACATTCTTTTCAGCCTGTTCTTCTATCAGGACAGGAACATAACAACAGACTGAATTTGGGATGGCAGCATTTCCAAGGCCGTAACTGTTGCCTCTCCCAAAAGCTCACTGAGCTTACTCCCCATTCACCAGAGCATCCTATGCTGGATTCTAAGTTGCATCAGTTCAATTATAAGTGGTCTGTAAGGAGAACCGAATTCTGCCACCCGTTCTCACGCTGAACAGCAACTTACTGCTTATGTAGTTGGACAGATTTCAAAGTGATTATATTCAAAGCTACAGACATACTCCAATATAAAGATGATAGAATTTGTCCTTCAGAAGATTATCACCTTCTACCTATCTACCTGTTATTATTATCTACCTATTGTAAGTCTCTTGGGGTTTTTTTGGTCTTTCTTTGAGTGAGGAAATGCATGGATTCTACATGGAAAATAAAGCTTGATATTTAGCATATGAGTTAGCATACTTGTCTTTAACAGCTGATGAAGAAAGATTTTTTTAATATTACTAACATAGAGAAGGACTGAAAACTTGTTATTCCCTAAAAAGGCTGGCAATTATGGTGTCAAAGACAGTTTCAAAAAGCTATTTGCAATTACTTACCCACAACAAGAGATAATCTTTCCTCAGCCTTGCTTCTTTACACCTTAGCTCTAGTCAATGCTTTGCTCCTTCTCTTCAGGGACTGGCTGAAAGACAATTTTTGGCACAGTCACCTCAGATATAAAAAAAAAAAAAAGAAACAAAATTAAAAGAAAGTTCTGTCTATAAGTGAAGGCATACTTCCATACAAGGTAGGAAATACTGACAATTCATCTTCTCATACAAATGCATCAGAAGCATGAGATATTTAGAAACATGTCCCTAACGCACTGTCATGAACGCTGGCCAGAGCTCTGGAGACATAAAACTGAGAGTGACAAAAGATGAAAGACCAAAAGTGTCAAAGTTCATGCAAAAATCATGTTATCTTAAATACTACCATTACTACAATTCAGTGAATACAGGTATATTGCTCTCCTCTTTTTAATTAAAATGTTGCCCCATAGTTTCTTCTCCACTCCAAAAATATTCTCTTTAGATTCCTTCATATCTTCAGCTACATATTTAAACTGTTGCATTTCTTCTAGACCAGAAGTCCAAGCTACCAAAACAAAACATCATGTGAATGCACAGCATCGTAAAAAATGAAAACACATTACAAGTGGAAAGTCATATCTTCCCTCCCCATCACACCATCAGAAAACTAAACAGCCTACTTACAATCCACTCAATCTTTGTTGCTTTACACATCCATTGCAAATCACAGTTTTGCTTAACCTTTCTTTCCCTAACAAAAATAAAAATATTTTTTGTCTTCCACAGGTCCCATTCTCAGAGGTCGCACCTTACCCAGTAACACATTTTCAACATATTATACAAGCACTTTCCGCTTTTTTTTTTTTATTTAAACTTGGATAACATATTTTCTTACATGACCTCCACTCTACCTTACGGCAATGGGATACTTCTACCCCAATTGATACTTTGCTCTGGGAATTGCTTCCAGGAAACAATCACACAAGGAGTATTTATAAGAAAACGCTTCGTGAAGTGAATTTTCAGAGAAAATAGCCCGTGACTCGAGTGAAACTAGCCCTTATATCTTCTGACACGTGGGCTCATGCCCACAATCCAGAGACCAGGAGAAGAACCGAGATGCACCCAGGCAGCAGGTTGTCTTTGATTTCCCATGGGGCATGGGACTGGTTAACCACAAAAAACCCTACAGCACTATGCTAGCTGTGCACAAATCCCCAGCACTGCAGCACAGAGAATCCAGGATGAACAGCCTGACCTTCCCCTTTACCATCACCATGTGACTGTGCGCGTGCTTTTACACATATTCACATACATATTCATATATGACCAAAATAAATTCAAGAGAAGAAAGAACTCTGCTCTAGGAAGACACCTTAGATGCAACCGTGATCTTTAACAGAAAAGTTTGGCAGAACCATTTGTTACTAACCTGGCAAACCAGAAACTACAAGTCAGCAAAAGAGGCACAGGAGGGTGGCTAGAAAGAGATTCTCAGTTGCTCTTAAATACAGTATTAGTCCTTGTTTTCCTGCTAAGTTTGCTTCCCAAGCTAAAAATTTCAACATTCACAAAAAAATAAAAAATAACTAAATCAGTTAGGGTGGTTGGATGAGAGCAATGGAGAAATATGATGATAGTGTAAATCACAGAGGAGGAAGAGGAATTACACAGCATGACTCTAAGGGGAATAAATGGAAGAGCAGGATGAATTTAGGAAAGAGGGTGGCTTAGGTGAAGCGCCAGAAAACATTTCTTTTAACAGCAAGATTCAATATAAAGTAGAATATTTTTCCCATGGAAAATGAAGTTATTTAAGACTAAATTAGATAAAACACTAGAAGGTGTAGCAAAGAAAGCACTTCTGAACTGACGAAGTCATGGATGAGAACACTTAAATCCTTTCGTTCCCGCTTCTCATCATTAGGTTTTTCAGTCAGATTTCAGTATAACAACCAACCACAGAGCAAAAATACATTAATTCCTTGTTGGATTCTCATCTCAAAAATACCTTAGATTTCATCAGCATTAAGGTTAGAAGTGTCATTTACACTTGATGCAACCATTACACACTGAACTACTTAAGCACTATTCATAATTTTAATCCCCTATTACTTATTCTCTTGCCTATTGCTATAAAACAAAATTATCCTTTTAATTCTGGACTTTTATAGCAGTTTCATTTCAGGTATTTCAAAGTACTTCACCAACGTATATTGACTATAAACAACCTTCGAAATCAGTACAGTATATATCAACATTGCATGTCACTGATGCAGATGTTATCCCGTCCCATGATAGCTGATCTGTCCAGCTGCTTAACACAATACATAATTAGCAGGCAACATGATGCTTATGAAATCCTCTGGGGTTGCACGTGGCCACAGTAAATTAGAAGAGTAAAACTGAGCCCAACAAGGAAAAATTCAGTGTTTCTTTCAGTTCAACACCTGCAGCATGCAAGATCATGAACCAGCAAAGGTTTAGGAGCAGTGGTAAAACAGACATACCCTTACATGACCAAGTATTTAAACAGAAAAACTAGTACTGCTTTGGGGATTTTTTTCCCTCTTATTACTACTCTTACAGTCTTACTTTAAGCAATACACAACATTCTGCAATTTCTCTCAGAAAGAGATATGGTAACAACAAAAAATGACCGGCATAAGAGTTTTGTCCCATTTTTTTCTTCCCTCTGAACTCTTACATAGAATTTTCCAAAATACACAAATAATTTAGGAGCATAGCTAAATTTGAAAAATGGAATTTGTTTCTCCTGCCGATTAAAAATGCTTTCTTCTATAGGGCAGCCAAATAAATGCATATTTTATAAAAAAACAGAGTTCTTCAAGGCCTCCTTTTGACACTGTGGAAATCTTACTCGCTATAGGGAACAATTAATTTATAGTTTGTTACTTGTGACTGAAATCCCCAAATTCTTGTGATTCATAGTCCTAATAGACCTAAACAAGTCCAGAGAAGTGATTTTGCCATCTTGCACTGCTCTGGTGAGACCTCATCTGGAGTACTGTGTGCAGGTCTGGAGCCCTCAATATAAAAAGGACATGGACCTGATGGAACGAGTCCAGAGGAGGGCCACAAAAATGCTCAAGGGGTTGGAGCACCTCTGCTACAAGGACAGGCTGAGGGAGCTGGGGTTGTTCAGCTTGGAGAAGAGGAAGCTCCGGGGAGATCTACTAGC
>JAOXNG010000012.1:68940182-68959692 GCA_028566535.1 Scolopax minor
GGTCTGCCATGAAATAAGGATCAGTGTGTCTTGCAAATATCACACTATTAAAAAGCTTTACTCTGTGATACAGTCCCCCCTGTGAGTTAGCCTTCTTTTTGCTTGGCAGTTTGAAGCAGCCTTTCTCTAATTATGTGTGCAAATAAATTTGGATGCACTCCCTCAGATAATACCACTTATCTACATAAAGATGTTTGCTTTCTAATTTTCCCCTATTTAGTTTACATGCTATTCATTTGTTCAATTAGGGAGGAATGCAGGGAAAGGAGTGGAAAATAGTAGAATATCCTAAGTAGAACAAGAAGTAACAGCACGTTACATATTAATAGAGAATAATAGTTTTCAACCACAAGGACCTGTTGCAAAGAGAAACTTCTACAAGGTTTTGTGAATCCTTCTGAAAGCATTGTTGGTTGAACTGTTGCTTTCCACTCTGAACTTGGAGGTTGTATATTGTTCCCCTGCTTTTTGTGCTATTAATTTGAATAGTCTTCCTTGGGAGTAGGTTAAATTTTATAAATGTAACTTTCCTGTTTGTTTTGGAAAGTTTTGTGGTATACTTTTATGTCTGTGCTTCAGGCCATAATTTGGTTAATGTGTTTTCAGTGTCAAAGTAAGCAGCTCCTGACCTTTTTTGTGATAGTGTCTCAATTTGTGAAGCCAAAGCAATGATCTAGATCAATAAAGCTGATCCAGCTGAAAAATAACTTGTTTTATCCTTGTGGAAGAGGAGAGGTGTCATTCACTCACCAGTTTATTTTTTTTAGTGTTTGTTAGAAAGTTACCTTGCTTACCTCGTGGCCATGAAAGTATTTATCATAATAATTAAGGAATAACGGGTGGTGATGGAAGGACCTGCTGAACCTGCATGAGCAACAAATAGGTGTGGGCTTAAACATCACCATCCCCAAAAGATACTGTCTGTCTGGGGAGCTGAACAAATTAAGACAATGTCTGCATTGTCTGCATATAGCTGATCTGTAGAAGCATATCAGTAAAGCAAAATTCTTTGTGTCAGGAATCTGATGTCTGGGTTATATATGCTTTGGGTTTGGGTTTTTACTGTGGACTAGCTCTTGTCTAGTCCTGACGGCTTAATGCTCAGTTACTGCTGGTGCACACTCGGTGTGGTTCTGGAGAAGATGGTGGTTCAGTCAGAGCAGAATCCAGCCTGTGCGCTCCAGGATGCTCTCCAAAGCATGGAGGGTGAGGAAATTCACTTTACACATGTGGTCTACATACAAAGTAAAACCTTGGTGTAGATGCGGTCCAACACACTTACTAGTTCACATTGACAGAGCATGTGGTCAAACGTGGAATTAGCGTGAAATTAGGAATTTTGAGTCCTATGGTCCTGTTATAACTTCTAGGCAAGCTTCCTTCTGAATTCCTTTTATTACTGAGAGAAACCTTAAAGTAGAATAGGAGGATGGCTTAATAATTAGCAGGCTGTAGCTCTGTACACAACTGAATCATCCTTTTGGCAGTGTGAGAGTTGAGTAGTTAGTACCCGTGACACCCACGATATGTTTAGGTGGCATATTGATACGAAGAAGCATGTGATGGCGTAAAGCACAAGGACTTTCATTACAGTTTTGGCCAACCTGAGCTGAAAGAAAAAATAGCACAGATGGCTGAAAATAGTAGTAAAATATTCCATTTCGTGTCTGCAGAAATCATTAGCAGTTAAGGAGGTGTTACTAATGCATCAGATTCACTTGGGGAGTCAAGGTTCTGTAATGTCCACTAAAACAATGATACCTCTGTTTTTGTTTTTAAGTGGAGCCCTTGCCAAATGCAAACGTGTTTCTCTGCAGACATGAAATGGGTTTATCGACAGTAAAGAAGGCGCAGATTCTCTCAGTGGCTTCTGTTTTACTCCTGCCAGCTCAGCACAGTAAGGAAGCAGTAGCATAGCTGTAGTTTTCTGTCCACATTGCCAAAAGTCAGTCTTAGCACTCTTACAGAACTATCACAAAAGTAACATGTTGATTTGATGCTGGCAGTAAACGAACGATGACAATTTTTATATGATAAAGCAGAAAATCAAAATGTGACCTACTTATCATGACACATAACACACAAACAGCTTAAATGCAAGATTTCATAATAAGTGAATCTTTGAAACTTTCTACAGAACTTCAGAGGACTGGGCTGTACAATGGTTTGATCAAGACTTTTTAGAGCACAATACATATGATTAGCTGATGTTTCATCATAGGTACTGAATGCTTCTTACATTACTGCAAGAAATGAGGCAAAAATCTCTCACTTTTTTTGGCTTCAGCATTAAAAAGCACGGCTTTATTGCAGTATGTGACAAAGTTGCACGGCCCTGTAATCGCATCTGGAATAATATAGGGTCATTTATTGATCTTTAGTCTCCATGAAGAACCGCAGTCTTATTGATTCATCTACCATTTACAAGCCTCTATCTTGCTCTTAAAACGCCTTTTTTATTGAACAGTTTGGTAGTTTCTGCTTGGTTTATAGGTGTGTTTCTTTGTTCTTCGGTGCCAGGGAGGTAAACAAATGTGAATAGGTAAGCTTATAAATCTGAAAATTTCCACGTGAATTCAGTCTCTCCAATTAAATTTATTTTCTGGATACAGGGATACTTTTGAACTTGCTGAGGGAGGCGCAGCCTCTGTGTTCCTAGAAAATCTAAGAACAGTTTGAATTATCTCTTTTTAAAATCCTTTTCTCTCAAATTTCATCAAGAAGTCATACAACCAAATGAAAAAATTATCCCAGAAACAAAGTTTGATTCCATCTAAAGCACATAAGAATTTCACTAATGGATTCAGCAAGAACAAGATTTAACTTCCAACTTTTCCCCTAAGTCTGCGGGACAATACTTTTTCTGAAAGTGCATCCTTTATTGAATATACAAATCTATGAATTTGCAGTTTAGTAGGGCTAAACCACTACTGTTAACTGTTCTTATTTGTCCTATAAAACGTTGTCTTTCTTTTCCTGCTAAGCTGTAACTGTTGTTATTTTTGCCCATGATGAGCACACTAGAATCTTTGCCGTGCAGCCACAGCTCCATTTATATATTATACCTGGCAGGTTTCAGTGCCAGCAGCTCTATGATGAGACCTTGGTAACTAGAAATAAAGCTAATGCTGTGCCTTTTACCTCCTAGGACAGAAATGCTGTGCTTTTCTTCAGTTTGGATGAATGCATTGTGTATTTCTTGTTTTATAAAGAGCATGCTAGGATAAAGAAAAATAAGATCCTACTGTTTGCATGTTAATGCCTCCATATACATCTTTTGTGAAATATGGGCTGAGTTTCAGCCAAAGACTGGCTTGTGTTTGATGTGACTTTTGGTTTGGTTTTAATGGATGCAAATGTGACTAGGCAGTTTTCTTGAGTAGTCTCAGAAGTTTGAGAGTAATGTTTGTGGTAGTAAGGGCAGACTGTAGCTGAAACATGATTTCTGAATTTTTACATTGCTCTAAAAGATACTTGCATGTTGATTCTTAGGAATTTTAAATAAGGAATGTGTTGAGAGATGAGCACCTGAATTTCAAAATGAAAAGTTCTATCATCTCTTTCACTGACTGTCATTTATCTTGGCACGTGGCAAACTTCTAATATTTTTAGATGTTTTGGAAAGCATTGTCATCAGATTGACCTGGATGCCTTACACACACACACTTTGGAAAGCATCAGTCTCACTGTTGAGGAATGCACTTGCTTTCTTATAACGAAGCTGTTTTACAGTTACTTATTTTTCAGAAATGTGTATGTTCATCCTTTGGTATGAAGTAATTTTATACTACAGTTATGCTGTCCTTGCAAAAAATATGTATTTATTCAGTCATCCCTGGGGATTAGATTCCTCTTTGCTAACTAGAACAAGCTTCAAACAAGCCTTAGCTTTTTTTCCCCATAGTTAAAACAACTGTGTTGCATTTGCAAATCAGTGGCTTTAAATCTTTTTGAAGAGCAGATCCATGGGAGATGCTTCTATGTTTTGTTTAAGTAGCTGCCTTTTGTGCAATATTGAAGCTGATGCTTTACAGGTATGTGCTGCAACGTTGCTGTTTTGGGAGTGTCAAATTCTAGCAGATTCTGTACATCATTGTCCAGCAACTCTTTTTATGTTAATTTGGTTCTGGATAAGGGATTTACATTGTAAGTGAAGAGTTTAAAATAGTACTTGTAGTTTTTACATTGATTCACTTGTCAATTTGCCAAGTACCTTCCTGTCCACTACCCTCTCCTCGGTATCTGCTTTTCAGTATTCATAAGTGAAAGTTTTATACATTGGTCCACTTGTAAATAAATAGTTTATAAAGTCAGTTCACTAGCAGTGTCCACATTTTCTGAGTAGTCAAAACAAGACAAAAACACATTGTGCAGCCAATTCTAATTGTAAACACTCTCAACTAAGCAATAAACTTTTGCAGGAGCAGGGGTAGAGAGCACGTCTTTTTTAACTCCATAGCACTTGCAAGTGGTCCAGGCATGTCTCATGATGTGCAACCAACAGCACATTTTGTCAAAACCAGGGATGCCAGGTGGACCAGTAAACCCCTAGGACTTGTGAAGCTTGTTCAGGGATGCAGCTGAACTCCCAGCTCTGTCTCTGTCGTTCTCTGTTCAGCCCTGTATGCAGTGTTTGTGTCTACAAGCTCTTCACCTGTGGAGTCTTGTTGTCTACCATGCCTCTACCAAATGCCCAGCTTTCTGGAGCTGCTTGGATTCTAGTGAACTGGGTGTCTTCACCATAGTTGGAAAGATGTCCATAGAGAAAAATAGGATATTATCTTCATGGATCTTAAGCAATCATACTGTTTTGCAAGAACAAGGTTTATTCTAATTTGATTAGGTATTCCAAAGTAGTGGGACCTGGAATGTAATGGAGTTGTTGTATAAGCTGTCCCACATAAGATCTTTTTCTACACTAACATTTCTATTATTTAGCAGCTACACTGGTAGGTAAACATATATCCTAACTTTTGGTGGTGCAGATGGAAAGGTGTAGTCATTTAGGCCTGCACAATGATAAGTGCATCAGAGAGAAAAGTACAGACAGAATCACAACTCATGTCTTATTATGCCCTTTATTTACAAATACCTTATAATGATTCTAAATCCTGCTGCTAATTCTACTGCAGAGCAGTGGAACGTTCTATAGTGTGCATCCAAACAAGCTGAAATGAAGAATGCTGATTTTAATCACTGGTGGCTCAGAAGGTCAAATATTAGCATATTTGCTAATAAATGATTTTTTTTAATTTGCTAATATTTATTATAATATAGAGAGGAGCACCTACTCACCACCACCTCTTCTCCCATAGGAAGATAAGATCCTGTTGTGGTATTTAATACACAAGTTCATAGTTAGAATATGTGCAGAATTAGAGTTTATTTTCATGGATCACAAATGTTTTTAATAAATATTCCAGGCTTGATATTGATGGAAAGTGTTTTACCATACACTTTATGTTGGGGAGTTGCCTAGCAAGTTCAATAAAATGAAAATATTTGCTCTGGCACGCAAGCAAGTTCTAAAAGAGCTTAGGTAATATTTCTGTTGCAGAAAATGTCAATTTATACCTTCCCAAGTCCTGCTTTAACTTGTGAATTTGTTTTTCCTAAAATAAAACAAAAACAAGTTGTTTGGTTGTTTCTTGTTTCTCCTTCTGTGCGGCATTGGAGTTCTTTTATCAGATATGCTGCATGGTTCTCTCTTTTATTGCTTTGTTGTGTGTTGTTTTTTTTTTTTTTATTCAGAGGCCACTTTATGCTTACTCAGAAAATACAGCAGGAAAATAACCTAGGGAATTTGAGTTGGTGTTAAAAATCACCTATTAAATATATAACCTTATTCTATTTTGCATCTTAGTTTATGTGGGCAGAGAGGAACCTGTACAGGTATTTGTACTTTCTGCAGCCATAGTCTCATGGCTATTGAGGACGGTCAGTAACATGAGAGGCCTAATGGAGACAGAACCCCTGCATTTCCTTTACAAAGGGTAAGCAGATTAGTCTATTCATCAATATAACATTATTCTTAATATATTTGGCATTAAACACTACTATTTTACAGGGTGAGTTTTGTTTAGCTTTACATAATAAATCGTTGCTAGATTTCAGGGCACCAGCATTTGTCATGCGTTTGACGTGCAATATAAAAATTAGAAGTTATATATACAGTTATGCTTTGTGGAAGAGAGGGAGATTGGATATCATTCATTGCATGGATGAGGGGTGAGTGGATGTGTTCCCAGTCATGAACCAGTTGTGAAAAATAAGGTACTTTATCCAGAAGGGGGCATATGGACAAAGGCTGGAAAACTGTGTACTATGTTGTAAGGAAAGAAAAAGGTGAGATTAAGGGGAAAGAGAAAGATGTCTTTGATGGAATTTATTTCAGTGTAGATAGGTTAATTGTGGGTGTTTTGGGTTTTTTTTTATTTCCACACCTGTGTCTTTAGTAACGTTGTCAGTTTTGAATTTTATGAATGAATAACTGCACGTCTGCTTTATTGTAATTTAGATTGATGCTGGATAACAGTAAAGCATAAAGTGAATCTGTACACCAGGAGCGTAGAACACTTCACACATCCTTGTCCTCCAGCATATTTTTCATGATAACTGAGGATTAGCAACAGGGGACCCATTTGAGCCGCTTGAGCCATGTGGTGAGTTGGCACTGCAAGAACTAGTTGAGGCAGCAGAGGTTTTTTATACCACATGTTGGTTACATTCCTGGCATGTATCAAATTGATAGGGTACACACTCGAACACGTTGTAAAAGTGCATTCACTTTTTTTTTTTTAATCTGACAACCTGAGAGACTGCTGGAAGGTTATGTCAGTACATTACAATTGGCAGAAACGGATTTTGGTTTTTATGGCAAATAATGGCAGTAGTTCCACTTGACTCTAAGTTGTGTTTTTGAACCATCAATCTCATGCCTAAGAACTTGAGCATGCAAGAAAATCTAGCCACCTATCTGCTTGCCTGGAGTAATACTATATGGAACAATGCATGCTTTGAGAGATTGCTAATAACAAATACTGTCATTTCCCCATTTCCTGTCCACAATATATCATCCTTTAATAGCTGCAGTTTGGAGAAATCAGTGAGGAACATAGTCTCCTTATATGTCCACAGCCTCTGGCATTATTCGTCCACAACCTCTTGTCTTCTGCAGGAACTGGAAGTTTTCAAAATTAGCTAAGACTGGAAGTCTTAGCTGCCAGTGTAGGTGTGTAACTCTGCAGCCATGCTTGAAGTCTTGAGAAAATCTGAAGATGTTAGTTTTGTTTTGTATGTTTTAACTTATTTCGTAGTTAGAAGATGAGATCTGACAGATGATCTTTAAAGTCCCTTCCAACTCTTACCATTCTATGATTTTATGACAGGACGGTGTGCCTCAAAGGTCTACATCTAAGCTGTTTCCTTCCAGCAGGCACCACCAGTCATTTTTACTTGGGGCTTGCTTTTAAAAGCCTTCTTGGAAGTTTGCTTTTTGCTTTGCTGTTGTATTCCTGTTATTTCAGTCGTACTGCTTTGCCTTTGTATTTATATTATTTCAGTTATAGTTATACTACAAAACAACATGTCTAAGTTGCTCTGCAGCTGCAAGAAAATTCTGTTTTAAGAAGCTTTTTGCAGCGATACTTAAAAGGTCTCCTAAGTATACCCACCGTCTTACAATGTTCAGTAACAGGACAATGGTAATGCAGTAGTGACCTGACCAGACCACTTTCTTCAAATGTTCGTTGTAAATCATCATCCATATTGGAAACTATCTGTCTTGTTCTTTTGTTCTCTTTGGATCAGGAGCTTATGTCAACAGAAGAATCTTTAAGGACAAAAGTTACAATTGGTAATGAGTAATGTAGGCAAAATAGTAACATTTCACATTCATTTGTGCACCACTTGGGTCCTCTGATTCACTTTTCTCAAATTTTATCACTTTACCCAGTGTATCCTATGTGGTCGGACTAGATGACCTTTGGAGGTCCCTTCCGGCCTGGACAATTCTATGATTCTATCATCCTGGCTCAGAGACAGCAGCATGGATCTGATCAGCAGGAACTAAAAGTAGCTTATGAGTGCTGACGACATTCTTCTCAATGTCAAGCAGACCTGAGAGCTGAAAAGTCATTTTTTGTTTACATGCAAGCACTCCAGTTTTCTGGCAGAAAGTATAACCAGGTGGGGGTTAAAAAAAAATTGAGGTTATCGCATTACATCACAGCAAATTTGAGATATTTAACTGATCTGTTTGGCAAAATGTTTTAAATTACCTGTGATTAAATGTGCGATCACAGATCTGAACATATTTTTTCCAAATTACTCATTTAAGAAAAATGTTTGTCTTGCTGAAAACACTACACAGTGTTTAGTACAAAACACTTAAAAAGTAAGAATTGGAGGCTGTCGTAACAGATAGAAATCAGTATCCAGTTCATCTTATTTGTTAAAATTGCACTGACTATGTCCTAAAACCTACTTTCTCTATAGGAATCTATTTACTTAATTATTTTTAAGTAGATAATATTTTATTTCTGTTTGTATTATTTGCTGTCTTATTAATGAAGTCCATGCATCTACCTGTCCTGTTTATTAATTTCTCAGTAAATTCTACTAATTAAGGACCGTAAGTCTAGGTTTTTCTGGTAAATAGCTAAAGATCAGTACAAGCAGCATGCTGCATCCATTCAAATGAAGCATTTAGGACTTTTATTAAAAGCCTTAATGACTCTATTGCCAGGTCCTAGATGAACTTTGAAGTTACCATTCACATACAGAAGCAAGTTCTGATAGATAAGGTTTTCATCATCAATCTTCTCAATACGTGGAATGAGTCAATGAGTGGAAAACAAAAACATACCTAAAGCTAAAACAATCTGAAGGAAAACTTTGAAATAGCTTGTTGAAAGCTTGAGCTGATAGAACATTGCTCGCTTGCAACCCAGCACTAGCAACCTTCCATAGGAAGCCCTTGGGGTGACTTTAGCTGTGCACCTAGTCTGGTGTCCCCAGAAGCTCCCCAGATCAGCTGTCCTCTGGCTGCCATTCTCATGTTTGCCTGTTGTTGACAAGGAGAGACTCAGCATGTATCAGCTCTTCACTGATGCTGGAGAAGTTTGAGTCCTTGTATTTTAAATGCAAATGCGTTTGCACTCATTCTGTGCTGGTCACAGTTTAAATTTCTCTTCCTAATGTATTTGGATGCAGATTTCAGTTTTATAGTCGTGGCCAATAAAGGACTCACAGTTGTCTTTCAGAGACGTGTCAAACTGTATTGCAGCTTTTGATGAATTAGAGCACTAACCTGTGTGCCTTTGAACATCATCCCGAGGCTCGTGAACATGAATAATCAAATAGCTCTGTACTCCTTTTCTAAATAATTAAGACCTAGAATTAAATTTGGACAACCCTTTCCAGGATTGCATTTGTTAAACACAGAGTAAAAGAAATTATAGCTTCTGTTAGAAACACTGCAGTATTTAGAAACAGAGGATTCCTAGAATAAGGCTGGCATCCCTCACCATTACTTAAACAAACTTTATTTCACCCAAGCTTGTGGCTCCATCAAAACAAGTCACAACATAGTCAGAATCCTGTGGAATCAGTTATCAAATAACATGAGTTATTTTTAAGGTAAGTCTTAAATGAAAAGGTGACTCATAACTATCCAAGGTCAGCTGTCACTAGAGAAGCCATCAAAGGTGATTCTAGCACATTCCAGGAACCAGATGCCAGTCTGGAAGTAGAACAATATTGTATGTATGAAGCGCTTACGTGCCTTTGCAGCAGTCAAAAGAGCTGTCTCAGGCCAATTACAGCTTCTTGATAAAACACTTCAAATATTACTCAATATAATACAGCACCACTCAAAGATGATTTTTGAATGAACGTTATACCTACAGAAGATCACCTTCAAAGAACAGCATAACACAAGGCTGGTATGACAAAGAGAAACAATTGCATTCAGGCTTTGAGTGCTGCATGGTAACAAAAACTCAATCCAGTCCTTGGCTGCGTGCAGCAAATGGAAGGCAGAGCAGATTTAAGCATATTAGGAAGCTCTTCATTTCCACACAGCCTTTCCAGAAACACTACTAAAGCTTTTGCAATTTCCTGTAGGATGGGAAATAATGAGTGAGTTATGTCAGTATTAACTCCTGACACATTCACTGCCCACGAAAGCATCAAGGTCGTGATGTGAAACTGCTGAGGTTACTTCACGTAGAGCTGGTTATCATCTCACTCAGTCTGCAACTCCAGAACACACACCCTCTCTCCTCTTGTTCAAGAACACTGACAGTTATTCCCTAGCAATTATCTTCTTTCTCATGCCATCAGAAAAGAAATAAGGCTCAGAGCAATACCTTTTTCATGAAGGTCAAAGATCTTAATGTGAAAAGATGCTACGATGTAGGGGTTATTGACAGCCTCCTGGCTGCAGCCCCTCTCCAGCAGGGAGAGCACTGCAGTAAGACTTACACACAGACTGGTGCAAGCAGAACACTTAATAAAACACCTTAATGTTCCTTGGCTTTAAGGGGAGAACAGGGTTAAATATGGAAAACATGACCTAAATGAGAATTCTTTTGGAGAATCGGTGGTGTTGTGGTACTAAAAAGCAAAGTTAATACTGTCTTGAGGAGAGCTAACTCAACTCTTCAAACCTTTCATTCTCTCTCTTTTCCCCAGGGTGTTTCTCCATTTCTACTGAAAGCAGCTCTTATCTCCAACATGTCAGCAGACAGCCCCCTCAGGGATTGCTCACATTAAAGAAACTTTACAAGTAGAATTCCATTCAACAGATTTTTATTTATCAATTTGGTTTTGCAATTACAACTGTTTCAGTTTTCTTCCACTGAAGACAAAATACAAACTTTTACAGCAACGCTTGCAGAGAACATTCATAAGATAACAGCTCGGTATCTGCACAAGTTGGCTTCAAGAAAAAGCCAGGTAACTTGAAGAGTCAATACAGTTCAGTGCCTAAAATTCATTTGGGGGCAAATACAACTACAGATCTATGAGCTACCTTCCACTTCAAAACACAAGGCCAAGAAAAACTGCAAGTTGTGACTTCAGGTTTGTTGCCAGTACACAGCACAGAGTAGCTGATACTGCCCTTTCACAAAGGAGTAATTACTGTCTGTAGTGCAGCCAAGCACAGGGTGAAGATGTATAATCCCAGCCTCCCCTCCCCAAAAACAACCAAAAGGGAAACAATCTCAGCCACAACTCTGCAAACTGTGGACTTGACCTTTTGGCAAAGCTAACGAGCAAGCAAGGTGCAGGCCTTCCAGAACATGCCTACAGTGACACAGTGCAAGCTCAGACTGGCATCTGCACAGGGCAGAGATCCTGGGTTTCCTAAAGTCTTCGAAAATAGCAATTGCTGGCACCAAGAAAAATTTAGTAACTAAGGCAAGGTATCCCTTTTACCCTTTTAAACAAAATTTGAGGCAAAAGATTAAGCAGGTTTAAGGCACTTTAAAAATTATTTTTTGTTTGCTTTACCAGCATACTTTATCAGCAACCTAAATCAGGATCAGCACAGCTCATGAATAAGCATTTTAGCAACATTTTACAAAGCAAAAAGTTCTTTGTGGCAATGGCTTCCACACCATGAAGTGCTCTGGAGCACTTCTCTGCAGGTTGCCCAAAAGATAGCCCTTTGAGGCCAAAAAAATGATGTACTAGGCATACAGTTTGCTTTGCTGAGCTGAAAGAAGTCTGCCACACTTTAGAATGTTTTGCTCACTTCAAAGTACAGCATACAAGCTCATGGATATCTTTTTTAAACAAATAACTGTAATAAAATAGTTCTCATACAGGGAAAGGAGAGATTAAGTGGTTTCACAATAAGGCCAAGGATATACCATCTAACCCACACACATACCGTTGCTGGAAACTGGCTGCTCACTCTGCTGTTCTAATAAACCTGAGCTGATTGTCTGAGTTTTGTTTAGAAAACCAAACGCTAATGAACTCAGAGATACAGTTCTGCTGAGTAACTTTCTGGATTTTGTAGCAATTTGAGTTTTCTATGCAGCACAATGGAAACAATGCCATTCAAACTAGAAGAACACAAAGCCACACGGTGCACTTTAGGTTTCCAACTGAAGTACACTTGATTTGCTTCATATTGAAGTTCCACTGCCATGACTATTATCTGCATTAATGCTAACATTTGTATTGGGTGCCAAATTCCAGTCAAGTCAGAACTAGTAAGACAGCACTACAGATTATCCTGAAACTGATGATCAAGGGATCTCATCAAAAGCTGTGTATTATGGGCTGCATCCACCACTTGGGTTTATCCTTATTCCCACTGTTCCTGGGGGTTTAATTTCACAGACACTCAAGTCAATCTACACTGGAAATCTCGTACCTTTGAGACTCAGATCACATGACTGACCTGGCCTAGGGAATAAAAAAAAAAACATTTAAAAGTACTATTTTACTATTTGGCCTGACAGATTTCCTTAACTGGTTAACTGCAGGGTGACACAAAGCTTATGCCAGGAAAGAAAAAAAAAATAAAACGGGGGAAAAGAAAAAAGGTGCAGCCCTGGCAGCCCCAGAACTACAGCAATTCTGACTAGGATCAAATGATCAGTTCTTCTGAACTACTCTTAATTGCTCCTTCAGAAAGCAGACATACAGAAGGGAAACAAAAAAAAAAAATAAAAAAAACCCAACCTGAAATTAATTGCAATGAGTTTAAGAACCATTTCAGTAAGAAAAACCTTAGGACTTCCCACATACCAGTATTTCAAGTATAAGTGTAAGTTGTTGCCTCTTTGTGCAGGGAGTGAACTGAATTTTATCGAACTGATACGTTTTATACAATCTATAGACTTTTTTTCCCACAAATTTTCCAAGCAGATGCACTTTTATTAGCTTATATGGAAGTAACTTCAATGATGATTACGTTAGCGAGAAAACAGGAAAAGCAGAAGTTCAATAGTTGCATATAAAATAGAACAAGAAAATAATCAGAAAAGTACCCATACAAAAAAGCTGAAAATAACCCACACTAGAAAGATGCAGGTATATTTTGTCACTGTGCTAATTGCATTTAATAGAATTTCCTGTTTCAACCCCAAATTTCATAGGAAATTTGAAGATGGAGAAAAGTGTACTTGGGACGTTATGTAGGAATAATCCCCAATGATTAGTAGTTCTGTATCTTAAGCTTTCCTTTCAGTATCACCATGATACTAATTTTTTAGTAGGGCTTTCTTTCCAAAGGGTGCACCCAAAGAGCAAGTAATAGCCTCAGAGGGAGAGATAAGAAACACACCACGCAGCGCACTTCAGATGGAGTGTGTAGGCAGCCAGCAGTGTTTTAAGACTCCAGGGGTTTTACTGTAGCAATAAGAAAAACAGAATACGTTTAAAATTAAGCTATGAGATGCAGTTCCATCAATCTGAACACTTGGCAGGAAAATGAGGTTCACCCTGGAGTGTACCTGACGTAGACTGGTAAGCGTTTCTTTTGGAGGTAGCCCCGTGCCAAGGCACGTAATGGCTTCAGTAACGTAAAAAGTGAAAGAAGACATGAATTATGTTATGAAAAGAATGTTTTATAATGAAATTATTCATATAATACATTCATATTATTCATGCTAATTATAATGTTCATGATTTCATCAGCGAATAACACATTGTAATTTTGCCCTTTCTCAAATCATTCTCATTTATACTTAGTCAGATGCCAATCTCTTTATGATCTCCTGTGCAGAATGGTTTGTGATCTCTCTCTTTGTTTTGGGTTTTGGCCACATGTACACACATGTACACACACATGTACACACAGAGCCTTGAGGATGATTTTTATGTGCTTCTGAAGGAAGTTTGCATGCTTTCCCTGATGGCTGTTTAAATATTTGTGTATTACAGGCCTTTTGTGGACAGGGCAAGGAAAGCTGTGATGCTGTCCTTGTTGATTAAACTGAAGCTGCATCCTGGTTGTGGAAAACAGATCCCCTGACAGGGGGATGGTAGAAATGCCACAGTCATACAAGTACAGTCACACCACGAGGTGTAGGAGGCTCTATTGCTTTGCCTGGTCCTGAGCCCTAAAGCTGCCTGTGTATTCTCTGGTTCACTGGTGCTTGCCAAAAGAGAAGGAAAGGTTGGAAAGTAGAGGGTGTGTTTGAAGGAAGAATGTGGCAGATAGGTCCAGAACAAAAAAGTGAAATGGGAAAGAGAAGATAAGGGACTGTGGAGGTGATCTGTTTTATGAGAATGTCAGTTTATGTTAGTTCTTGGTTTTGGACAGTGTCTGGTAGAAACAAAAACCTCAGGTGCATTGTCTTTATAGATGTCTGAATTCCTTATATTAACTTTAGGCAGTTCAGTGATGTATTTATAGGCCATCCCCACTTAAAAATGGTATGTGAAAGTGACTGCCTCCTTCTTTCCAACCTCTGTGCACCACCTGAAAAAGTATGCATGCAGCACCCAGCACAGTGAGGAACTAAGCACACAACCTCCAGCAGGCATTGACTTACGCATTTACCAGGCTTGATGCTTCGACTGATGCAGACCAGAAGCTGTCCAGCAAAACTAATTGAGATTGGTACTAGCTCTGTCTTGTGTATGGAAGAAGATATGTATGAAAGAAATTGGTTTTTAAGTGATTCCTTGCTTTCCTTCTGGCATTTTGGAGAACGCTCTCTTCTTGTGCTTTCAAATTAACTTTAACTTTTTTGTAGAGATTTTGTTACAGTGAAATAATGCAATTGGCAGAACTCACTGGGCACCTTCTGGTAAAAGTGTTTACTATTTTTGAAAGAGAATATCCATTCTCTTCCCAAATAACTTTTCAAAAGAGCCAATATTTCAAGTAGCAGTAGCTGTAATCTGCCATAGTAGCAGCTACATTTTATTTTATTTCAGTTCTAACGCATTGATGTTTGGCATTTGTAGGATTTGAAGGATGCTCATATTTACGGAATTATGCCCTTAAAAAAGTATGTACCTTTTTTTCCTTGCTACTGGCAAAGAATTTTAGTCATGTTCATTGCTACTATTTCAATATTTCAGACCAAGCGTCTTTAGTTTGCTTTTTGTTTGTTTTTAAGGCAGAAAATATTGCTGAATGGATTTTTTCACATATCATATATCATATTATGTATTATTTCAGTGGGAATGCACAGTTCTTGCTGGATGGTATTTTTGCCTGGTTTTTAGGGTTTCTGTACTTCCTGAACTGTTTTGAGGGATCTTGGAAGGACCCTGTAGTAATACAGGAGTTGCAAAGAAATTGTTATTCCTTTTAAGACTGCTGTTTTTAGAGGTGAAAATATATCCTGTTTTAACACTCCTTTAAAGTCATCTAAAGGATGTGATAGAACAGCAAGGAATGACGATTCATGGACAGGGTGAGCATCTGCAACTCGGTCTCTGTCTCAGAACTACAATATAATTGCTTTGTGTATCGATGTGCTAGACTTAGGACTTCAACAAAGGTCCCATAAACTTCTCCTTAAAGGTGTGAAAAAAGGGAAGAAAATGACCCTTCATTTTTCCACTTTGTTCTTGTCTGTTTTTCTTCAGCAGGGGAAGGGTATAGTGCTTGAAGAGCATCCAGTTGGACATGAATTATTAATTACTGGGCTTTTTTTATTGCACAAGCAGATTGAAATGTTTAAAGTAACTTTATTCTTAGACTCTGCTTATTTCAGGCATATATTTAATGTCTTTGAAGCTGGGGTGTTGGTTTCTTGGACTGGCTTGCATTCCTTATTATCTTATGTTACTTGTTAGTATTGCAATGGGATCTGGTTGCTGGTAGAGGCTCTGTGGTAGAGGTAACCTGAACCTGGTCTGTGAATACTTGTCTAAACACCCTTCCACAGTAACTTCTCTCCCAAAATGCTGCATTGCTGCCTACCTTTTCTTGTTCCTTCTCCAAAGTAAACTTAATTTATTTTACTTCCTTCCCCAATGCACTGCATCTAATTCTGTTGACCAATATGTATCACCCAAGTGCAATGTTGTCTGGTTCCCATAGCCTCTGCCTGTATGAAAAATCTTCTGCAAGTCTCTTTATTTCCAGGAAAAATCAAAAATTTTGTTTAAGATTCTCCACTGACTTACTGTAGCCTGGTGTACAGACCTTGGGTGGGATCCAGGCTGTACTAGGAGCTGACATTGAATAAGTGATATATGGACTCAGTATGAAGATATTATTTACTCTTTTCCACTGTTCCTCAGTTGTTTGGTAATAAAAGTCCTGAGCATATACACAATAAGCTGTTGGTCTGTGTTAGAGAACTTCAGTATTCAGGAAAAGCAAAATTTGCCATGGGATTTGTTTTCATCAAAATAATAATAAAAAAAGAGATAAAGCCTACTGATATGTATATGTATACATGCGTGTGTGTTCTGTAAGTTTTAAAGGCTAGTGAAATCTACTGTTATTTGGGTTTGAGTCCCACAACATGCATATTTTTCTTGCTTTCCTTTCCATTCATTGTCTCTTGTTGTTATTGCCGTAAACCCACCTTCTTACCCCTGTCACTTTGCATTACCTTCAGTTCTTATCTACAGCCTCCATCCCTCCCAAATATCACCTAGGTGAGATGTGTCCAGATTGTGGGGGTTTCCACTGATAAGCTCCTGTAAGATACCACTGATGTCAAGCATAACTTTGTAACAAATACAGTATTTTCAGTTTCCTTTTAAATGTGACAGATTTAACTGACATGCAGCAATTAATGAGCAAACAAAAAATCCTGTGGATCATTCAGCCTTGTTTGTGGTAACATGCTAGTTGTGTTTGTTATCTGCGTACAGGTACACTCAAGAAAGGCTAAATATTGAAGAAAAAGACTGTTTTCTTCACAATATGGTTTAGTACTGTTGAGTTGGTTAAGAATAACTGTTAGTGTGCTTTCATTGAATATGAATATGAGGTGCAGAGTCATGGTCTAGTTATTTCACAAGAGATGATTTAATGGATAGTTATATTCATAATAGGAGAGGAGGAGGGGAAAGAATGAAATAAAACATATGGTTATATATAATTTAAAAATTGTGCATCTGCTTAAAGCTGAAGTTATGTCAGGATAATACTGAAATACCTAGCCCTTAACTTGAGATGGAATATAGTAATATACTCTTCTCACTGCTGTCACACGTCTATATTTTAATATCTGTGCTGTCTTAGAGTGTGTATGACTGCTTTTGGGAGATGCACCTGATGACTGCATGTGCTGCAGATGCTGTATGGAAGGAAGCAATGCTAGCACTTACCTACTTTAGGCTTTTCGCAATAAAGAATAAAGCTAGGAGCTAAGTAATTTTTCTTGCTTATTTATATATACGTACATTTTTTTCTGTGTATCCTTTCAGCTCATGGAAAAAACTGACAGAGAGTACTACACTCTGGATGACATGTTTGTTTCTAAAGCAGCCAAAAGAGCACGCAGTGGGGAAGAGGAAGAAATTCAAAGAAGAAAAGCAATACGTGAGCACCAGCAGCTTGCTGCACGCATGGAAAAGTGCCCATACTGCTTTGATAGCAGTGAACTTTCTAAACATCTTATTATTGCAATTGGCACCAAGGTAAGAAAATAGCAATTTAATACAAATGCAAAAAATAAAAAAGAAATAAAGGAAGGCAGTGTTAATGTTAGAGTACCCATGATTAAGAACAAAATTTCTTCTATGAAATGATTCATTGTTCTGCCTTTTTTTTTCCTTGACCTTCCAATTGATTTCACAGATTCCTCAAGGGTGAGGGAGAAAAAGATCTAAATCTGTTGTGAAATATAAAATCAGAATCTTTGCTATCAGAAATTCAGTCTTCTGGCTTTATGGAAGACGGGAGCAATAATGAAAGATCTGAGTGCAGAGATTAGACTGTAGGTGGATTTGTGGAAGACTGAATCATACTGCACAGGAGGAAATTTGAACTGGTGAAGAATTGTATCTCAAACATATCAAAGAAAATTAAGTGGAGAATTCAATTTTTAAGCCTAAAATCCTTTTAAATAGATGGAAGTTTTGTCTAGGGAACCTTTTCTTTCTGTTAATGCTTTTTAAAGTTGCATAAATATTTGGATTTATAACATATTAAATGCTTCAGTATAGGTGTTTTTATCATTCTTTCTCCAATATTATTGGTATTTTTCATTTAATTTGAAACTTCTTTATAGGAACTAGATGCATAGATATATATTATAGTACATTGCACTTATTTTGGTGTAGACATAAATTATATATATATATATATAAAGGCATGCAGATATGTACCTGTGTGTATATACATGTTATATATCTAGTAGATAAATATACAGATATATTTATATCTGTATGCATTTATATATTATATTTCATTAATATATATATATAACCACAGAAAAATGTATTCTAATGGACTAAACAGTGTGATTTCATACTGCCTTATTGATGGAGCTGCTGTCTGGATGCTACTAGTTCATTTGAGCTACTGATGGATAATGGGACCATTTTAAAAACACTAAAATTAGTAATACCTTGCTGTAATTAGAAGGTAATGGCTTCTATTGGTTGGAATTCTGGCAAATGATGTGTTTCTTGGCTTTAGCAATAGGAAGGTTTTTAACACTAGAAAATGGGCACTATAGTTTTTGTGTGCTTTTTATAGGTCTATTTGTCTCTACCAAGCTACCAGTCCCTTACTGAAGGTCACTGCCTGATAGCCCCTCTGCAGCACCATACTGCAGCCACACTTTTGGATGAAGAAATCTGGGATGAAATCCAGGTCAGATGAGAAACTGTCTCATGTTTTAACATTTTTGTAAAATAATATTGTTTTCTATAATAATATACTTCTCATACGTACTTATTTTCATCATTTCCAGCCTGGCAGCTCTCTTCTGATTCCACTAAGGGGCAGAACATTCTTATAATATGGGTGAAAATTAGTCGTCAAAAATTGAGAAAGGGGGATGCTGGATAAGCACTGAAGAAAACTTCTCGTTTATTAGCTGTAGAAAAGGTTGCCAGGAATGCTGCAGAACTTCTGTTGTTGGAGGTCTTTGAAACCATGTTAGAGGAATATCTCTTGGCAGTGATGTAGGTACAGCTGATCCCTTACAAAATGTAGGATTACTGGTTTGGCAGTTAGGATTCCCTTGGAATTGCCAGGGATTGTCAAGGCAGAAAAATGACTTATAATGAAACACAAGCTGAAGATAGGCTGTTTACGTATATTCAGATTTTTGAAGATAATCTGGACTTTGGGTGGATGTCAATGGAGAGAGAATGATCTCATTCTTCTGCAAATTGGTGAGGTCCCTGTTAGAATCCAATTTCATACTGTTTTGAAAAGAATTATTAGATCAAAATGCCAAGCATGATGGGTCTTGTTTTCCAACTCTTATGAAGACGTTTTGTAGTTTTTGAATTCTGTTTTCTTTGGAAAAGGAAAATCAAGGAAGGAGCGTAAGAAGGCCAGGCTGGATGGGGCTTTGAGCAACCTGGTCTAGTGGGAGGTGTCCCTGCCCACGGC
>JAOXNG010000012.1:69052103-69063282 GCA_028566535.1 Scolopax minor
GATGTTTATATGCCTCTCTGTTCTCAAACTGTAAATGCTTTCAAGAGCCTCTTAGGAAAAAGCAAGTGTGTGTGTGTACGTACGTACATACATATGCATACGTGTGCACATGCATTAGACCAAATAGAGACTTCTGAAGCCTCCAAGCTGAGGTGCAGATATTTCTCAGTTAGTTAGGATTTACTTTAAGTAAATTGAAGTATGACACGTCCAGGTTAGAATACAATGTATGACACGCAGTTGTCAGCACCTGCAAAGCATTCCTTTGCTTTACATGACAGATGATTTATCATTTTTGTATTTCATGCTGAAATATGGGATTTTTATCAAAATTTTAAAAAGTGGGAGGTAGTGGTTAGTTTAAAGTTTACTTACTTAAGTAAGTTACTTGTTTTGTGTTTCTGCAAAATAGGATATTTTTACTATATTGCATCCATCCCTAAAGGTTATCATGTCTCTTATCTCATTCTAGTGAGCGAGCTGTAACAGATGAATGCCAAAAAAATTTCTGGAACCTTTTTATGCAAGTCATCATACTAACAACCCATCCAGAGATTTAACAATGACTTAATCATATCTGAATACTCCAGGGAGGACCATGTCTAGCATATATATGAAAAATACCATTATTATATTTGAAGGGGAGGGTTCATAGGTATATTGTTACTTTTATCCATTTTATTAAGAATAAATAATAAGTGGCAAATCAGGATTCGGGAAGAGCCTGAATTAAACTAGTGAAACAGAAACTCACTGTTAAAAGCCTCTGTTCCCTGGCCACATCTGAAGTCACTGCAGAGCAACTTCTACATGGAATGATTGAAAAATTCCTTTGAAAAAAAACGAACCCAAAAGTTTTATCATCTCTGTGAGCCAACTGTGCCTCCAATGAAACAGGCTTTATGTCCCCCTTTTCAGGGACTTGAATGTCGATAATGACAACAGAACATAGGTCTCTGAAGGAATACAGATTCTCTGGAAGCATACAAGAGCTAATCTAAGAGCCCAGGTGCTCGAAACCAGTATTCAAATGGTAAGATACTTGTTTGTATGGTTACAACATGTCTCTAAGATCTAGACTTTTGTCCATATATATTCCTCTAGTTTGTAGTAGTTCAGCAGATTTTGTTTAAATGTTAGGTTTGGTACCTAGTGCTCGGATTATGTTCAATAGTATTAACCTACTCTTCTAAAATATCCATCGTTCCACTGCTCTGAATGTACTATATAAGTTGCTCATTCAATGCACACCTTGTATATGTGTGTGTTGAATCTGTCTTCCTGAAAATTTATGGCTGTTAAAAGTCTTTTAAAATTGGTTTTACCTGGAAAAGCATTACCATGCTTCCAGTTTTCACAGTTAAATTTTAGTAGTAAAAATAGTGTTGCATGAATTAAAAACCCAAATAGAAGAGGGACAAGGGGTATAAAGAAGTGATGCACACTGTATCACATAACAGGTGAATGTCTCAGATCTTGTTGAATTAGAGGCTTTTGAAAAAAAAAAAAAGATAAACCAAGCCAGACTACATGATGAAGAATACCCACTCAGATGACTGAAGATAACCTTACGTACCTAATAGCTTCTGCCATCTTAGTGCTTTCCTTTTTTCTATCGTCTGTTAAACGTCGTATAAAATAAATAAAATCAAGACCACAGCAGAAAGTGCTACCAACTGCACTGAACAGCACAAGTTTACTGTCATCTGCAGCTGCTGTGTTCAGTGCACTTTGGACTTCCTTCATTACCTGAAAAATAAAAATAAAAAATTCACCAGAATGAATTTTTTTACATCATTAAACATTAGCATACCATTCTCCTCTCTTCCTACCCTCAGGAGACCTCAATCTTTGGTATCTTTAAATTTTCCTTAGGATCCCGATCATATTAGGAAAAGTTAACTTTTTTCATTATCCCAAAATAACAAAGTTAATAAAAAGGGAAGCTTTGCATTTCATAAAAGTAATTAAACTATGATAATGAAATCATTCGGAAAAGATCTATTAGATGTTATCTGTAACTACAGCACTCATTCAGCATTTCTGTAATTTGGACAGCAGATGGCATATGCAACCAGTTCAGAAAAAAAGAACCTTAATTCAGGCTAAAGCTTATTTCAAGTTGCACTTTGTAAATCACCACGTCTTATAAGCCAGTCCATCCGAGTTCAGACAGCGCAGTGAAAACTCAGCTGAATTATACTTTAAAAGTCACTTGTCTGCGTAACATCTTGCAAGTAACAACCTGAATCTTGCTTCACGTGTGTTTGTGGCTGAGTAACGAGCACAAGGGAGGCAGAGACTTAGAATCCCCTCAGCACCCTTCCCCCCCTCAAAATCAGAATGGTTCTGACCTCTGGGTTTAGCGAATTATTTTCGGATGATTTTGTTGACAGCAAAATGTGTGTGAATCCATCTTGTTTCCTGACAACGATGTCTCTGTACCGGTACGCACTCTCCGTTTGTCTCACACTGAAACGTAGCCTTTTGTCAAAAGGTTGATCTCTCCTGTCATCAATAAACCTTCGTTTGCTGGCTGTCACTCCTGTGACAGATGTCTGTATGTTGGTTGTACCATTGGCTGCTAATGCTTCCATAAAGGTGGATGTACCTGTAAATAGTTTAAATAACATTCTAGTAATTATGCTTCATTACCTCAGCAGTTTCAAAATCCCTATTAGCATGAAAACATGCACGTCATATGAAGAACACAGAGTAAATATGAAACTCAGTCACCTGGGAGTTACTGAGGTGTTACACTGTGCATGGACCAGAACTGAAGCGACAAAGGGATCCAGCAAATTAATTTTAAAGTTGTGAGGAAGCGCGTGTGAAACAAGCCAAACAGACCAATCATCATATACGTAGTTTTATAAGGAAAGAAAATGTTTATGTAACATTCCTTATACGAATTCACTTCAGTAGGTTAAATGCTCTGCTTTCCTCCTTTCCAACACCTTCTAAAAGCACCAAGATTGCAAAGAGAAAGCAGAAGTCTTTTGTTTCAAATGCCATGAGAAGTCAATATACAGAACAAAATGACACCTACAATAAGCCAAATAAAGAAATTGATTGACAAGATCATATAAAGCTTAATAGTCTTTAAAGGGAAATGGAAATGAAGAAATACAGACTATACTTCTGTGAGAGGGAAACAAGACCCATGCACTGATGATATTTTAATGGATTCATAGACAATGAGATATTTCTTAAGTCTAAACAATTTTTGCTAGTAGAATTGGCAAACAGAGCACTGTGTCTTTCTGGTTTTGCTCCTAATCACTTAAATAGACAAATTTTGAAGGCACACAAGTAAACAGGTCATTCCTTATGACGCAAAAGAGACAGGTTTTTCTTTACTCCACATTAGAAAGATAATGTCAAATAATTAGCATTTATAAGATAAAATAAGAGAGCATCTTGGATCTATAATCCATCTGCATGTTAAAGTCTCCATGTAAAATCTTCATAAAATCTGACAGATTAAAGTAATGGAGTATGTGTGGGAGGAGGGGAGAGTAGGGCTAAAACGTTGGGAAAATGCGTTACAGGCCAAGGTAGGAAAGTTCCAAAAGCCTTTTCCGGAAAACTGAGATCTGAGACCTTGTTAAAATCTACTGGAAACCTCTAGCCCTTTTCTCACAAACAGGTACTTCAGAATATCATCCATATGATGTCTTAAAATGTACAGTTAAACCACATATAAGTTGCTAATTAAATGCCATCGACAGATCTTACTTAATCTGTTATTATCTTTCTGAAGAAGCTATATTTTACAAGTTCTAATAATATGCAGACATGCAATGCTATGATATCTTTTTTTTAAAAAAAACACAATATTTTTCAAACACTTGTGAGTTCAGTGAAGACATTAAACAGGCTCACCGAAATAATTGGAATATCCTATATCTCCACATTTTAATTGTATTCAAATGTTGCTTACTTTGACCCATATGAAGTATGAGTGACATATTAAGGGAAAGACTAACGAAATTACAGTTTAGAACATTACACTTCAGATATAAGTGAAGTCTTTTTATCAAATACTTTAAAATAAATAAATCTTTGATTATAAATCTGTTGTGATTAATTAGCAAGTGTCTGTCAAAGGAGCTATATAATAATGTTTTATTTTGCTTTTAGAAGTCTTTCTTGTTGTATTAGTGATTTAATCCTCTTATCGTATCGCTTTTTCTGAAGTTAAAAACATAGTATTTTTCAGTTCTTTAAAGTGATGAGTAAGAAATTGAATTCAGTTTGTGGTAACTCAGAGGTGAATAAAATTAAATGGAAAATCAGTATTTTGTATTGTCACAGAAGTTTCACATTTATTCCTTAATTTTTCTCAACTTATCAAATTCCTTTTTTCATTTCAGCAGAATAAATAAAAACTTGATTCATACCAAAAAAATGAAATTGTTGAGGGATGCTTTTGATATTTTTCCCTTTTAAATCCACACTATGTTGATTACATTCCTTTACAAGAATTCCCTTTAAAGGGAATTTGCAGGAGCACCACTGTTGCCCATATTTCATTAGGGAACAAGATGAAAGGTAATACTGGCCACAATGCTTTGTTTTTCCATAGGAATGGTAAATTAAAACAACTGAAATCACCTCTGATTTCTAAGCCCTGATATAAGTTTTTATGGCTTCTGTCCTAGTCATAATGAAAAAAAGAGAACAAGGAAAGCACAATAGGCCAGATTAAGCCAAAAAAAAAAGTGTCAGTAAAGTTGTTAGAGCTTTGAGTAGATCTTTTCCCACGACTCATACTTCCAAAGCTGTAGTCAAACATCAGAAAGTTACTGTTGAGATGTAAGAACAAATGATTATACACTTTGAGACACAAAACTTTTGGCAAGAGAGACCAAGATGTAAACACCACACACCACTTTTCATGCTTATTGAATTTGCAAGAAACCTTTGGAGTTTTTATATAAACTCTGCCTGCACTTGTCAATAGCTGCAGCTTCAAACCACAAAGAAGGGACAGCTGCAGCTCAGTGGAAGAAGTCTCCTACATCCAATCTTGTAAACACACTTTTAGGATACTTGGACTGGAATCACAAACCTGTCTGCTTTAGAAACCATACATCTGCACAGGGAGACTCTGCCACTTCGTACGGATTAGAAAATGGCACCAACAGAGTTAAACTACGTTCATTAGTGTTGGTTGTTATCGCTCTAAGTTTGTGACCTTCTACACCTTAAATTGTAGGGCGGCTCCTTCTGACATTCAGTCCTCAAAAGTGAAGATATGGCCCAGAGATATGAAGCAGTCCTTCATGCTAGATGTATAAATAGTCAAAGGTTGCATCACCGGACAGCCTTGGACATGTGAGGATGAAAATAAAAAAAAATGCAACTGTGTTGCCATAGATTTCCTCACAGGAAAAGTTTTCATTGAGGTTACTCATCTTCAGGCCAATTACAACTTTATTTTACAGTTTTAAAGTATAGGTTTCATAACAAATCAAAAGCAGTTCTGCATTTTAATATGTTAATGGTGATAGCATATCAAAGACGAAACAGCACAGCTCTCTCATTTCAAACTGAGCCTTCCAAAAACAATAAGGGCTTGGGAGAAGACAACTTACTCTGGATATTGTCAACTAATGCAGAACTATGTTTATGATGTAAACAAACAGCTCTTTTATTTACAAAAAAAAACCCTTCCAACGGCAAACTGTTAATTAATGTGACCTTCTCAAACATGAAGACGTACTTCTACTGTGCAAAGCTTCACCATACAGATGCAAAATGAAATTAAGAGGACTACTTGGTTTTGCAGCTTCCAATCAAAACCTGGCAACAGTCACCATTTTCATGCAGCTGCTCTTAGAGGAGAAGGAAAAAACAACTATGGGTAACAGGTAAGAAAGGAACTGTTCTTATTCAAAATGAAGAACACCACAAAATACAGAAGTTGGAAGAGGGGCAGGATAGCAAATGTATCATTATCCCCATTCCACTGGCAGAGAAGACAGGAAAAAGCCACCTGTCCGAAATATGAGGGGGATAACAATTACAATGCATGGTGTCAGACATCTAGATTAAGAGTTTTTTAAAAAAAAAAAAAGATAACACAGAACTTCACAACAATCCAGAAGTTACAATCCCAAGCTCTTCTCTAAAATATTTGTGCCTCACTGTTGGCGTCTCCCAAATTCTGGAGAAGTTCAGTTTAGTTTATGTAGCAAGCTGGAGTACACACACACATCCAAACAGGTGGTCTAACCACAGCCAAGCCTCTTGTGTGCTCTTCTCCTCCAGTACGCATGGACTAGTCGTGGTGTTCTCAGTTCAAAGGTTTGTCTGACAGAGTATGCTGTTTCTGAAAGTTTTAGGACAGATGTCCAAGGATTGAACATAAGAAGATGGAAGGTGTGAATGATACTGGCTGAGCACCTTCCCCAACTCTACCACCAGAAATTTAGTGATTTCTAAAATTTACATGCCCACAGTCATAGTGTGAAACCTTGGGATTGTCCAATTTACTTTTGAAACCACTATGGTTTTGTCTTCCAAAGTATATTTTGCAACAGTAAGTTACAGAATTTGGATTCTTACTTTCTTCATCACACCCCTTCCCCAGGTTGAGCACTAACTGGGTCATCGTAACCTTATTCACCCTTTCTTCTTCCAGAAGCCAGCCCAAGCCCATCATTCATTCTTCTCCAAGCCTCTTCCTGCTCTACTGAACCTTGGAATAGGTTCCAAAATACCACACAATATTCAAAATGGGGATTTGTAACGTGGCATATTCAAGCCTTCTCTTGTCCTCTACTCCATTTCCATAATAACATCTAGTATTTAAAAAAAAAAAACAAACAAAAAAACTAGCCCTGAGCAAGTATTTTCAGAAAACTGCCCAAACCCAACCCAATGCCCTTTTCCTGAGCAGTAACAGGTAGTCAGGAACCAGTCATTGCCCAGGCACATTTTAACATTTTGGTCTCGTCATATTTTTGCATCAAAGACTGTTTTGTCCCCTCTTCCTTACTCAGCATTCATCTGCACTAAAAATAATCTCTCATTTTAATCATGAAATCAGTTGGTATTTTCAGATACACCTGCAGTGCTCACAAGGAGCTTCAGGGACCCTCACTCGCACCTTTCCTGTACCCTCACACACCAACCATGTCCTCTCCTGCACTAAGTGATGAAACAGTTAATAAGCAGCATCCCACTTGAATATGCAAATGAACAGACACCACCACCACCAATTTCTTAAAGGGTTAACTGCAAAAATAACACTGCAATTGTGATCTGAAGCACTGGAGAGGGAAGAATACGATCTGCAAAACTGATTAGGAAAAAAAAATATTAAAAAAAAATTAGCAGTGCTAGAAATGTGGGTTGGTTTTTTTTTCTTCTTCTCCAAAGTCCTTTCTATACTTTTGCTGCTTTATAGTTCCCTGTATAATCCACAAAACTTCACATCAGTTGTCCAGTGCAGGTTGCCTCATGTTCCCTTTTTGCCTACAAACAGTGGTGTTTTGCTACATGTTCATATGTACCAGAAAGCTCTTAACTGTTAACTCTCCAGAGTTAAGCTTCTCTTAGCTCTGCACTACATCAAATATTTCACACAATAAGACACCAACCACAGACAGTGATACCACAACACAAACGCAATTTATAACAGCTTCCAGCAATTTTTCCACCTCTGTTTCAGCAATTGCACAGCAAATATATCTTAGAATTGCAGTGTATTGGCACAGATTATAGAAATTCAAAATGATGGTTCCAAAAAACTATCAAAACCTTACACGCTCCAAAACCCAACTGATGTGTGTGCCCATTTTTTGCCTGAGTATATATATTACGGTATAATCAAACACAAGTTCCAGCTTCCTTTGTAAGAAGAAAAAAAATACATTTCACCTAAAATACTGTTTTACTCTGTATTTCTGAAAGAGCGCTAAGAAGGTAGAAGTCATTCCTAAAGGAAAGATACTTACATCCTTCCAGAGGACGGTGGTGCACAGATGCAGAACAGCACCACCAATGATAACAATGCGCTGCACATACCCCAGCTTTAGAGCAGGCATCCCCAGAGCTGCCAGGGAGGAGAAAGGGGTGGGGAAAAGGTGATGCTTCTTCAGATGATGGGCTGCTGATGGCTGTAATGCCCTGCCACTGGTGGTGAAACCTCCTCACAGCTCTTGCTGTTGGGAGCTGTGTGTGCGTTAACTTTATCGTTTCAAATAAAAGTTAATCGCTTCTTGATTCCGTTTCCGGGAATTAGTTACCCTGGGAACCAGTCAGATGTTCTTCAGCCACCTCCTGTTGTTTTTGCAAATACACAAGGAGCGTAGGTTTTAAGCACAGACTCACGAGCAAGTTGTTTCGGTAAAACATCAGCGCAACAGTTTCACACCAGTCCTTGGTGAAACACCAGGAACAGGCAGGAAACAGCCCTGCATCTTCAATTCCTAAAAAAACCTACTTTCTCCCACCCTTAATTCCTCTTTTCCCTTTAGTTTGCATAGGTGTTAATTTTAAATGCCACCTTGAAACACTGCTCCAATAAAATCTAAGGTACCTACAGGACTCTGTTAGGGACAAAATTAGCATGAGGAGAGAAATACACACTAGTACTACTTTAGAATCATTTCTCTGCTTGATTAGGAGATTTTCATCTTTGCTGCCATACCACATTTAGAGTTTATTAGCCCCATTAGCCATTTTTTCCTTCTGTACATAGTTTTCTCTGGTTTCTTTGATTACTTGCAGCATCAAATATATTTACATGTTTGCAATGATACTGTTAGGAAGAAGGCAGCATTACTGGACATATGTTATAGGCTATTTAAGTATTTTTGCTTTTGAATGTCTTTCCTTCTCAGAGCATAAGCAGCCATTTAAAGATGAACTCGTAATGTCAACGAAAAATGCAACTAAATCAGAACATAAAATTCTAGTGCTGAAAGTAGGCAATCTTTCCAAGAGAAAACAGCATTTCTCCACTCTTGAGCTAAATAGGTTTAGCTTCATCTGACTACTTTAAGTCATACAAGTGGAAAAGAAAGTTTACAGACTTCAAAAATATGTGAATAACAAGATTCTAGCCCTAACATTTAAGGCCATGGTTAAGACCATGTCCATAAAAACAACAAGAACAACATTATTAATGTAATTCGGCAACAAAACTCTTAAAAAGACTGATTAAGTTTTACTACCTTCAAAAAGGAACTCTGCATTATTATACTTATGGTATTAAGTAATCTTTCCACATGTTGTCTTGCAGTGGAAAAAAACCACCCCCTTTCTTAACAACTGCAAAAGGTTTTCAAATACACATCTATTCTTATTATTTCACTGGAAATATATAAGTAAACATTCCTCAAATGAGCAAATTATTTTTCTCCTTTATCGGGGCATCAAGATAAATTAGGATTGCTCTATTCTCTCCTTCCACTTCAGTTTTAGACTAATTTTGTAGTGATTTTTTTTCATTGAATCTATAGTCAGGATACTACTGACAAACAGAAAACACTGCACTTGATCCTTCTCAGCAATTTAGCTGTTATTCAAGGTGGCTGTAAGAGAAAAAAAAAATAATATCCCAGAACTTTCTGATATTACTTCAATCAAAAAAACCCAGCCATATTTCACAGCAGCATGCACTGAAGTATTTAATGTGAAAAGCAAATAGTTGTATTTCTTTTTTTCTCACAAATCAGAGCAAATAAGAAGAGACATCCTCAAGTTACAGACTCCTTTTTGAGATCTTTTAACACTGGAAACGTTTCATAAGAAAGCATTCTCCTATCTTGTCCTTTGATATTTTTGGAGCTGCAAGTTACGATATCACAGCATTTATTCAAAATGCCCTCAAATTTGAGAGCTAAGTAAGGACATCTCTTGGGGCTCATCTATAGAGGAAAGCTATTGCAGCATAGGCTAAGGTTTAAACTCAAAATATATCCAGCTATTTCACGCTAGCTCCTAAGGTGAACACATTCTATATTAAGAGCACTTCAGTGCAATTTAATCCAATCCCCCAGGTGATCTAAAAAAGTGGCTCTCTTGATGGGAAATAAGAAAGCCCTCATGTAAGGCTAGTCTAGAACAGATACTGCCAAAAAGACATCCTAGATCCTTTCCTGTTTAGACACAATCATATACATACATGCTATATACATACATATGTATATGATACACGTGTATATCATATACATATGACATAATTCTTGTAAGGACATCAAATCTAAATGATTCTAAATCATTTTAGCTAAATTATTAATGAGACTTAGATAGATAGGCATAACATCACTATATTGGCAGAATACTTTCATTTACTTTTTTTTTTTTTGAAACTAACATGTCTATAAGTGTTCACATTTAATTCTTATCACACAGATGAGAGTTTCCAACAGCTGGAGAGTTTCCAAAAACTGGAGTTTCCAACAGCTCCATTAACAACTACCCACATTTTGCATTTCAATGCAGAAAAGCAGTAGGCAAGGAGGACCAGAGGGCATTCAGAGGTTCAGGACACTGATATCTGTGCATGGATCTTTACAGGAGACCCCAAGATCTTGAGTGCTCAAAGATTTCTGGAAGACCCTACCTTTAGCACACAATTGCTCTTAACACCACCGCTAAAGAGGCAATCTCTCTCCCTCCCCTCCCCCCGCCAGTTTTTCCAATATTCTGGGAAAATAAGCCCACATAAGAAGCAGGATAATGCAAGGTATCTTTGGGTATCCCATATAACAGATGCTGGGTAGTCAGATGCTCTGAAATGAGAAAGCGATTCAGAACAGTGTACCACCTTGCCAAATTTGTCCTTTTGTATTGTTGGAGAGGAATAAATCCCAAACATCTACTGGCAACAGCTGAAATTATGGAAATTTGGAGAATTTTTTCTGGATTATGGAAAGGAGAAAATAAATATAACCTGTGCTCTCAAGCTCTACCTGGTCTCTCCTTGTTTTTGGCAATAGCAACTAGGATCAGCGGGTATGCGAGGACATGCTTGAACTGGAAAATTAATGGAGAATATCCAGAATTCCTTATTCTATCTATATTTGGTAATAATAATAATAATAATAATAATAATAACTAACAAAAAAAACCCCCAAAAAACCCAAAACACCAGAGAAAGTTCTAAAGTCAACACTGGGAGGCTTGTGAGAGTAAAGAGTTGGATCAGATGCTTCCCATG
>JAOXNG010000012.1:69105167-69117232 GCA_028566535.1 Scolopax minor
CGTAACCCTGCCACCGCACACTCCTGGAGTTGACTGATTTGATTAGCGGGACAGAGTGATTGGATTAACAGCTGATGAACTGTTGTAAACTGAGCTGCTGCATCCTTACAGCGTGACTGGCCAGAGTGTCTATACAGTACAGGACTCCCTGGCTATGGAGATGGCTGTATTACATATATATTGTTCTGAAAGCAGAGCTGTACAAAATATACGTGGCTCAGATGCGGGGAGATTATTGCCTTCCTGTCAAATTAGCTAGAGCAGATGATACAGCTTTTATGTTACTTTTGTGACAGCTCTGGGATAAGGGATGATACCTGATCTGCCCCAAGGCCTGCCAATACAGAGTTCACCCGCTCTGGCAATCAGGACCAGCAGGATGAGTTTGTATGGGATCATTGCTTTAAACCCCACAGCTGCTCCCAGTCTCCTTTTGAGGAAGCAGCATGTGCAGTGAAGTAGGAACACCTTTATGTGTATGAACAGGAGTCACATAAAGGACTAAAACAGTTCTGGTGGTCCTTCATGCTAGCAGAGTAATAAAGAGAACTGTATATCTCAACCCTCCTTCCAAAAATTAAATAACCGTGCTAAAACAAATATTAAGATTTCTCTTTTTCCCAAGCTTTATTTCAGTGAAAGACTGTCCGTTGTTTTAGGATTCCTGGGTACAAGTCATGCAACAGCTAACTTTGTGGCTATCCACAACAGTCAATCAATATACTGGCCTGCAGGTCATAATTAAAGTTTTAATTCACCCTCTGTATAAATTTCTAATCAAGTTGCCTATAAAAATACAATTGTCTCAGTCAAGCTTGCAATTTAACATCGACTTTATGACTTCTATCCTTCCATAGACTTAACAAAGACAATAGACAAAATAATTTAATTACCACATTCTCATCAAAGCCAATGGTTCCAGGGAATCACAGCTGCGGCGCTTGCCATGCCTGGCTGCACAGCCACCTCCTGAAAAGGCACTTTAGGAAGTTTTTTTGCCTCGTACTTACATTCAACAAACTGAGTATCACTGTGTCTGCACTTTCTTTATTATGATCTATTGAAAAATACAGTTTGCAGTCAGAAAAAAGATCTCAGTCTTTTCCATAGAGGACACCAGGCCTGTGACACAGTCACTTTGCTTTAGAGAATTGACTCCCTAGAGAAACAGTTTGCCTGAGATTTACTTCTTCACAAGTCACCACTGATGATTGATGCTAAAATGTCACAGATCCTTCCAGATACAATTTACATAGAAATAACCACAGCAAGTTGTGGTTGTGGTGCAAGTAACAGCCCACTGCAGAATTTATTAACTGCTTTACCCTAATTATACTTATCTAGCTATTGCAAAAATGGTTAGAAAATCTTAATCTCATCAACTCACTGTTCATAGTTATTCTAACCTTTTGTTTACAAAGAGATAAGACAAATACATTTTTACTTTACACAAAAGCAGAAGAAAAATATATGAAAAGTTGTTAATATCTGTACAAATACTGAACATAAACAAATGTCTGCAACAATGTATTTTTACCAAACATGCACTATTTTCCTCCTTTTGCAATAAGAACAAGTAGCATCAAAGAGGCTTATCTTCTTAAACAGAAATGGCCCTAATCAGAAGAAACTATTAAAAACTACTAGCATTTCATTTAAGATACACATTTTGGGCAGTCACAGCAATTATATAACTATCACTATATAATTAAGTTATTAAAATTTTTCTCATCAGTAGTTACTAGAAGATCTCAGTAACACCCACCCATAGAATTCCAAAGGGAAATTGTTCCCATCTTCAATTTATTTGTAAAAGCTATATCCCAGGAAGGAAATCCCCGATCTTTTTTTTTTTTCCTCAGAAATAAATATTCCATCTGCGCTTGTCAAATTCGGTAGCTGGTATCTCTCCACTGCAGTCATGAAAAGTACAGGTCCCAAACTTGGTGCAACCAACACCAGCTCAAAATAAAAATATAACATGACAGACAAAACTCTCACCCAAAGATGATCATGTTTTGGGATGTGATAATTTGGGGAAATGTAGTAATAAATTAAAGCTACCTCACAATAAGAGCTTCAACAGCTTCTATTTGCTTTATTTGCTTAAAGTATAAAGCAAATAGAAATACTGTCACTTTCTATTTCAGCTAGAAAAATAGAGTAATAGATGAAGAATGCATCAACATTAAGCATCAAGACTGTAGATTTTTGCTTTCAAATCAAGAGAAACTGAACCTTCAACAGTACTCAATTACAAAGACTCCATAAAGACAACTTACTGATAAAGATTCAAAATGTTTTACCTAAAGAGTGTCTTAAGGCAAGAGTAGTAGTAGTAGCAAAACCACACTATAAATGTTAGAGAACACTTTGTCATGGCTAAGAAAACTTCAGAAATGGGAACTGTAACAAGAAAGAGGAGTAAGAAGAAGAAAATCACAGGACAGCTGAAGAGCTAACTTGGTATGCTGTACTTGATTTATCAAATTCTACTTAATTCTACAATAACACTTTTATCTACTAACAGAAAACAAGGCTTTTCATTAGCCTGCTGATGGCAGAAGGGACAGTGACGTGAGCCTGTTACTGTAGATCACTGGACCAAACCTCAATAAGAAGGGACACAGACCTCATACAAGCTCTTAGAAGCTTAGCAATCTTGTCTTCCTTTTTTGTCTTAGAGGTCCTGAGGTGCTTGTCCTAAATAAACATAGTAGCAACAGCTTTCTTTGGAATCGCTGCATCTGATAAGGCACAACACGCACTTACCAGGCTCCTCTCACCCTTGCACCTAAAGCTTATTCCATCAAGACATAATTCAAGTTTCTGCATACAAGATCATGACTGCATTTTTGCGTTCAAATACAGAAAAACATACCAAACAATTGGAGACCATGGTTAAGAACAGCATTTTCTGTATTCCTTACCTCAATTCCAACATGTCCTAGAAGAACATACTGGTGCTATATGAGCACAAGTCCCCAGTCGCTCTACTTGCAATATGACTTCTCCAACACTTGACCTAATCCCATCTAGAGAAGCCAGTGATATTGAAACTTCCCCAAATTAATCAACCTTAGTACTGCACACCTGCCTTATTTCTAACATTCTGTTTCTCTATGGGATTTATTAGTAGATGAACTATTTTTTGCAGTAGAAAAAAGGCATTTCTTTATTTTAGGTCTCAAGTAGCTCTGTCTCCCCTACTTTTAGTCTGAACCTAAACTACTGTTTCCTATTTAATACCACTGCAGCTTCCATGACTCCACTTGCCCGTTTTTCTTTGGAACTGGGCTGTGGAGTACAAAGCAAGCTGTGGGATCACTGCTTAGCAAAGATTCTTGCAGCTTGCAATGTTTTAAAATTTATTTGTAAAAACAGGGAAATTTTATGATGTTCTTCCAGCATGTTCCTTCCTAACCAAAAAAAATATATATGAGTACATACAAATAAGTTCATGATCTTCGGCACATAATTAACTTTCTACTAGGCCCACACATGGCACATTAGTAGTACAAGTTTTGCAATAAGGTATTGCAGAGTGTTCAAATTACTTTATTATTTCACCAGTATTTGTAACTTTAATGTGTCCTTAAGTTTCATCCTTTCATCCTTCAAATGTACCAATCAGATATAAAACTAGCTTATGTTGTAACACTGTTTTTAACATGCATATAGCTTCTGCAGATAGAATTTGTATGAAAATACATTTCCAAAAATTGTGAATCTTCCCAAAATGCATCTAATGCTTTAGGCACAATACATACTTTTTAACATCAAATCACTAGTCATTCAACCTAACACACTACATTGATACTACAACTCCTGAATCAAAGGGACTGATGCCTATAAGCTTTTATTCTATAAGCTTTTATTCTAATTCAAAAATTATCTTTTGAAAATACGCACTGTCTTAAGTTCCATTATTTACGGATCCTATCCACCATCAGTTCATAGGTGCATACTAAAAGTAATAGACACTATATTATTCTGATTCCATGATGGTGGTTCATAAAACATGTTGTCTCACCTCAAAATCCCTCATGCTTTGGCAATGACAACAAACAGCATTAATAGCAAAGTATTTTAGGCTTGGAAAATGGCAGCTTCATAAACAGCAACTTGTGCTGAAGTAGTTAAACTCATTTTTCAATAATTCAGATTTTTAAAAATAGTTGGGTAGCAGCAACATCTCTATTGCATGATTAACAAGAATTTTGGAAGTAATATAGCTATAAAAGTTTGCTTCAGAAGAATCTTTAATTTGCTATCCTCTGGTATGAAGTAAGATAAGGAAAAATACATGTAATTTCCAACTCGGGTAACAAAATAAAAAAAAGTGATTTATTACTCAAAACACTTCTTGTCCATTATTTTTGTCCAGAAAACATTGTCTCAAAATTGGTTGTAGCATGAAGTAGCCACTGCACTCTTGACAAAACACTTTAAACCTGTGTCTTTTAAGTCACAACACTGACACTAAGGAAACCTAAAATATTTGTTCTGCAGACTTTGCCAAAGCTCTGTATTGTCTGTGGAAAGCCAGAGCTTTTTCCTAAGAAGAGCCATGGTTGTAATCTTCATTTAGGCAGAACTGGTACGGTACTACAATTTGTTTAAGTCCATCGTCAAGAACAAGGCAACCAAGAGTTACCTTCCGCAAGCACAAATTTCCTTCTCTATTTACATTCAAGTCTTTCCCTCTGCAGAGACGTCATGTGAAATAATCTGTCAGCTTTCTATTATTACTACAAAAATATTATATGTAAACTACCACGTGCTGTTTTGCAGGGGAAGAACATATTTTTCTGTATTTTCTACCAGATATGGATACTCTATTGGCTTTTGATACATCCTCAACCACCCACTGTACTCAGTTCTAAGATAACACTTCATCTGTTTAAAAGAGTAGTTCTCTTTTAAACAGAAAAGAAAAAAGAGAAAAAAATATCACCTCTCATGCTATCTCATCCAGTCTCAGTTGCTTTTTTTATCTTTCCCTGTATTTGTCCCTGTCTGAATCTGATTTGCAGTGTTTTTCCTATTCCCACATCATAGTTTGCTCTCCAACCAATGCCTTAAGGATTATTTTCCTTATCATTCTATATTGTAACACCATATTAAACCCTTACTCATTTCTCTAGTTTCAACACTGAAATGATTTATAGAATAGTCTACAAAATAACACTTTATTTTTAAAAGAACCTAAAAGTCATTTTGTTCATCTTAATTTATGCAGCTGTTTGTGGTACAGTCACTGTTCACTAACAGTTTTTTTTTATTATTTAGAAATTATTTTAAGTTAGACCCAAACCATTCTTTTTGTCTTAGTTATGTGTACAATTTCACTGACAGATCTCAAATTATTATTTCTATACTGTATAGGCTGTAGAGAATAAATTACTGTCTCACCACCTTGTTTATGAAATAAGACAAATTGATTAATGTGTCACAGAGAATCAAGACTTAAGCATGTAATATGCTGGCATCTATTTTCCCCTTCACTATGTCTTTTCATATGTAAAGTCAGTTTAAATACATACGTAAGCAAGAATGCTATTTTACTTGAGCTGTTATTCATATCTAACTTCTTAGCACTATTGGCCTTTCTCTGTTGAAAAAACCCTCGTATTAAAACTAATGCCACAAAAGAATGTAAAAATTCATGTAAAATTATCATCACATTGCAACATAAGCATCATTTACAGATTGACTTCACTAAGAAACTGTCATCACAAGCCAGTATCAACACCAGGGAGTTACCCTTCCAAAATAGCTAGTGCACCAAACACCTTTCCCACAGAAGTAATATCAGTCACTTTCTTTTGACAAAAAACATCTCAAATTCAGGGAATGCTCAGGCAAGGTCTAGCACGTTGGTTGTCCAAACTTCTAGCCTTGGTAATCACTGCCAATGTAAAATAGAAATAGTTTATTTAGAAGAAAGTTGCCAAATTCTAGTTATATGGCATTATACTTATTTTGTTGTATAGTTACAGTAACATTGAAATATAGAATCGTATTTCACTTCCTTTCAAATTTGACTGGAAAGACAGTCTTCTCCCTACACATTTTTCTTTATACCTAGTATTATTACTGCATACCTATACTGCATCCAAAGACTTACTGCTGCAAATTCCTGGCCAAGAGTCCGTCTGTTTCTAGACATAGTCGTATTTTTTTTAAATCTTTTGAATTCAGGATCTTCTTTAAGAATACGTAATTTCCCTTTTTTTCAGGTACTGGCAATTAATCTAGTCATCTGTTGTCAATGTCCAGTATCACCTGCAAATTCAAAATAGCTACCGGTTAATTTGAATATGTTTTAAAACATAAATTTAAAAAATATTTTTGCATACTAAAGGTCTTTTGCAATAGTTTTTCATAGCATTCTTAATACTTTAGCACCATAGAGTACAATTAGTACTACTCAGCCCAGGATTTAATCTTATCTTTACAGTTAATCAAAAATTAAACTAAATTACTTGATATTGTTACCATTTCACTGGAGCTACAGAGAACAGAAATTAATCTGTATAATAAATGTACAAATTTAGATGCAATCCAAAGCACACTAATGATTTTGTAAAGGAATTTCCTGGAAATTGTGTCTAGACTACTGTACTTCGTTCATCATATATTTCATGAGCCTGCATCTTCCACACCTTGCTACTTAAATAACACACTGGTTCAGCTTTTTCCTTACTATTTTTATTATTACTAATCAGTCACCAAGATACTTATCACTGATTAATTTACACTTTGATTTTAAGGCTATGCTTTTCATTATATTGAGTTAGATTAGTCATGCCACCAGGATGAAATCTTATTTTTTTAATCTGAAATCACACAGTTAACCATCAGGTAAAGTGAAATACCCTTAAATAACTCCTTCAACTTTTGAGAAGTGCTTTCCTCTTAAAACATTTTAGTTTTTTGTTTGGTTGTTTTTTTAAAGTATGTTAGTAATGCATGTACTACATTTTTTTTTTCTTTTTTCTATTCCTTATTCTCATAATTCTAATCAATGATGAAAAGCACCTTTGTTACACATTCCGTTGAATCTGGAATAAATTGGCTTTGTTACCATAAAGAAAATGGCTGATTCCTTCCTTTTCTAGAAAGTAGCAATATTATGAAATAAACTGGTGGATGAATCCACCTAAAAATAAATACATTCAAAAATGTTTTGGTTTTCAGCTGGTTTATTGTGTAATCATAGGCTTCTGTGAAGGAAGTGGGACACAATAGAAAAAAAAAAGCAGCAAGTAGAGATACAGTAGTGGTGAGTTTTTCTGGAATAACTAGAATGTGGAATTATGGTGAAATTGCTGCTGTTCTGTAACAGCATAGTTCATACAGGTTTGTCATGAACACAAAGGAAATTTGGTCTGAGGGAAAAACCTGAAAAAAAAAATAAATTGGAGCTGAGGAAGTTACCTGAAGGAATGTTTAGTTTTTGGAGATTAAAGATTAAATACTGACTTTACATGCATGAAAACAATTACAAATTGTATGTAAGCATTAAAGATAATTAATTGCATAATCAAGAATTCTTAGAAACTAATAACTACATTTTATAAAATACTGGAAAGTGCATGAAAACTTCTTGCATGCATGTTTGTCTTTCAGTTCCTGTGTTTGAAATTTTTTCAATTACATGAGGGTGATATCATATTTTTGAAAATTCCATCTCCTTCAAAAACTTTTCTACCCAAAGTTGTTTTATGACTTGAATCTTTCCACAATAATTAAGTACAATGTGGTGTCAAACAAAGCATTAGGATTTTGTCCCTTCTTCAATGTATTCCTTACCCTGACTGTACATTTGAAGTCTTGCTCTCTAACAACTAAAACAAAGGATGTAAAAATGAAACCACTCCAATCCAGAAAACAAAATAAAGAAGTTTTTGCAAGGAGCCGATGTTAGTACTCCCCATAAATGAAAGAAGGGTTACATAAATTTTAATTTTTGTCTTGTCATCTGACACTTAGAAATAATTATTCAAGGGCCACATTCATCCAGAGAGCTCTGTTTCAAAAAAGCCCCACAAACTAGAAAAGCATTTAAGTCAAGATTTTTTTTTTTTTTTTTAAATCCAGATATTCAGATGTCAATTTCCAAATTAAATTATTCTTCTTGACACTTCCAGGACTCTGTGACATCTCACTGGAGCAAGAAGAAACGGAACTGAAACAGAACTCTTTAATCCTAAAGGATACAGTTACTGATGAATGTGAAATTTCATTTGAGTTTCCACTATACACAAACAGCAAGTGTCACTTTCAAAAAGAAATCTGGGGGAAAACAGTTTTAAATTCTTCTAAAGGATTTTGTAAGCTTTTGTGTGTATATACCTTAGAGATGCCCTGCTAACAGTACCTGAACTTATAATGGGATGCTTTTTTTTCAGCCTAGCAGTCTATGACAGGATATGAAAGAGATGCACCACCAATTACTGCTAGAGCACACAATTATTTTGCCCTTTTATTTTTTTTGGCTAACATTTTAAGTGCAACAGACCTTTTATTGAGTGTAATGTGTGTACTGGAAGAGTATAAGCTTTCTTCTGCCATTAGCCATAATATAACTGTTTCAGTCTGCCTCCTTACACCCTGAAACACTGCTGCCTAAATTGAACTGGTTCTCTCTTACACTTCCACAGCTTTTCAAGTGCCAGTATCCTGTCTAGATCAAAGCATCCAGTTTGGAGTCTACATCACCATTACTTCCCCATCTCTAAAAAAACAACCCAAAAACCAGTGCTTCCTTTTCAGTGTTTCCTCAGAGGGTTTCTCCAAGGCAGCAAATGGAATGCTTACTCCTACTGTTTTTGATGTGACCATCAGTTTGAATAAGTGGGATTTGAACATCAGGATGGATAGTACATCCACATTATAAGATTGACTTGCTAATACTTGGATCCATAGCAACCATGAATAGACTATATTCTGAAGAATGATGATATGTGTATTTATGTAAAAAGAGAGGGAAATGGAGAATTCAAAATGCTATCACAAATTAGGGAAGCTGTTCTAACAAAGTGGAGTAAGTTCTTGAAAAAAAAATTTAAGACTTAAAAGAATAGAAATCCTATTAGAAGTTGCAACCAAATTTAGATAAATTCAGTTTGACAGACAAAATTAGGAGAAATAAGTTGGAAACAACTAGCCATGGAAGTACATTTTTCAGTATTAGTTGTCGTTTTAATAATGTTAATTGAAAATACTTTTAACTGTTACTGATTATTAGGGGAGAGGATTTACTTTGTAAATAAGCAGTAATACACATAGAAAATTAAATTGCTGTGATTCTCTGTCAAAGAGTTTGGAGCCACTTCTGATGAAAGTGGTAATATCCTGAGTTAAAGAAAAATCCTTCAAGACTTCTCTAAAAGTAATAGCTGAAATTAAGGTTCTGCTGACTGTATTTAAAATTTAAGCATCTGTGGGATTGAAATGCTCATGTTTTATATGGGTGGGGGTGGACACACACGATAAACAACTTTACAATCCAACTTCCTAGAACAGAGGGCACTCTGAGGGACTTGTTTTTTGAACTCCTGATATTTCCAAGAATTGGTAAATTAAGCTACAGTACTCTATGTGTAAAACTGAATTCTCTGCTGAAACAGGCTTCAGATTTCAAACCCTCCTGACAGATCTTTATGAGGACCGGCAACCTTCTGAGTTTGCTTTTGTCTTATTCTTTTTCTAACTATTTTAGCTTACCCTACCTCCATCCAAAATAAATCTAAAGCACCATCTTTTTTTGTATTTCCCACTGCCACTGAATTCTTGCCTTTAAAACTCATCACAGACACAAAAATCTTGAACTCTAGAGACAAGAACTTTTTCTAAGCTGGAAAACCCAAAACACAATTAATGAACTTTGCCTGCATTCATCAGGTACCGCATGGCATAAATTAGAATACTATCCACATTGCATGTGCAGTTGTCTTTCCATCCTTTTTTGAGATCAGATGATCTCAAGTGACAATACCTATCAGAAGTTTTTAACTATTTCCAAAGAAGTAAAAACTGAACAGACTGACTCTTCAGTCTGGAGAAGAGATGAATGAGGTTAAGATGGATATGAAATAATTAATAAAAAATGGAATAGGAAATATTTCCTATACTTCCCATGACAACAACAACAAAAAGGAGGGGATGGTTAGCGGAAAAAATAATTACATTTTTAGTTAAAAATAAAAGCAAGTTGGTGAACATATTGTCACATCACATAATGGAGAGACCAGAGGAATTTATGAATGACAGATCCATTATAGATTACTAAACACTGAGGGCAAACTATAACTCAGAAAGCTCTTAAAATTACTGTTTCCTGGTAACGAGTAGGGTATGCCAAAGGAAGAGTCACTCTGTGCTTGGTTACTATTCTTTATCCACTCACTGTCATTTAAAGACAGGATAGTACCTTAGTGGATCTCCAGGCCAGTCCAGCAGAGCATCTCTTACATCAAAAGCCACTCAGTATTTTTGAGAAGTAGAAAGGTGAGGATTAATACTCCACTGACAACAGATTAAAGAAGCTTTATGTAAAAGCCAAGGTCACCAGCAGATCAAGTGCTTGAACTGGAGTAGTAGCCTTTATGTTCTCTTTCATTCAGACCAATGACACTTTAAAGTCAGGGTTACAGAGGCAGTTTGGAAAGTATAGGCAACATAAATATGCTGCTTATTAAATGTAAATGTTGTCAGGAATACTTAAATTTTCTTATATTTTCTTATCAGTAAGTCAGTTTTCATTAAATCAATTTTTCCATGGGGAATTTCAATTCTCCTGAAAGTTTTATTTTCTCTAATCAACAAAATCATAAGACACTTTTTTCTTCTTTGTCTAATCCAAGTCGGAACATCTCAACATGATATTTAAAGCAACTCAATGCACTCTGCTTTAATGTAATTTAAACACAATTTAATCCCTTTTCCCACAAAAATTGAGATAATGGCTTCTCCTCCAAGCTCCTATAGCCCCCACTATTTTCAGAGGATCACTAGCCCTTCCTCAGAAGATGATGCAATTCCTCACATTATGCAGGCATGCCTCCTACCTGCCTGTGCAGGAAGCACAAGAGACACAACTCTTGGTGCATTCTGGAAGAAATAACTTAGCCAAAGATCCTGGCTCATTTGGGTGAATACTATATTCAGGTTCCTAAATGACAACACCCTGAATACGATATGCTACAGTGGTGAAATGCAGGTTAAAGTATCAGAAGTCAGTTCAACCTCAACATTCTCAAGAAGAGACAAGATGAGAATTCCTACTGTCAAAAAGTTAATTTCAATTGACTTCCACCAAGAAAAAGACCCACTGTCCTCTGTTGTTCCCCCTAACCCCAATCAAATCCTGTCTGTCAGAATTTGTCTGTGTTGGAAGTTGTTTTAGCTAGGTCTTCACAGAAATGGTTTCAGTGAGGACCCTGATGTTTGAAGTTAATTAGCTTCCAAGAGGTGAAAGCAGAGGACACTTGAAAACATTTAACACTTGTAGAGCAGAAAGCCACCACACAGGTAAAATCCGGATTACCCCTACACCAAAAGTGAGATGTTTTATACCTACACAGCCTGCTACAGTCTCCGGATTTAACACCCTCAATGAAATTCAACTATACCCTACAGCAAGGAGATATTCAGGCAGTCACATAGCTGAGATACCAATGCCAGAGACCTGTGGTAATGCAGTGCCTTATAAAAGAAAACAAAGCAAACCACACAAACCCTCCACATTTCCATAAAAATATGTGAAAAATAACAGCATAACTGAGTGTTGTCCAACACAATGATAGCACTTTGTTGCAGGTTTCTCCGCAGACCTCGTGAAAGCAGCAGTGGTGAGTCACCGCCGGCAGCTCTGGTGGCTCCAAATACACCAGGGCTTTGCCTAAACATCGCAGCTGGTACCGGGAATTGCAGACCTGTTACAGTTCCCTGACCCTCAAGCAAATCCATCGCCCCCCTGCTGGCCCCCTGTGCAGCCCATGTCTCTGTCCCTGTCTTGTCCCATCCTATCCCACCCCTTGCTCAACCACTGCCCA
>JAOXNG010000012.1:69217024-69248229 GCA_028566535.1 Scolopax minor
TTTGTGGCTGGATGTTCTGGCATTGGGACAATAATGTGGCAGCAGAATACAGCAAATCCGCGTGGACTCATTTCTTTTTCACTTATATGTGTGGTATTACCATAAGGCCAAAGCTTTTTAAAGCAGGTATGATTTAGAGTATTTAAAGCTGAGATGTCTGAAGTGCTCCAGTTCTTGGAGATGGCTGTCAGAAGGAAAACTGAAAAGAATTTTAAAATTTGGAAAATCCTATGGGGTAGGAATCCCAATAAGAACTGCACTTGCATTTAATATCCAGTCATGGTCAAGTTCCTTGCTGTATAGAGATTTTAACATCTTTCCGATCCCTAATAATTCACTTTTCTGAAGGCATCTAATGAAATCGAAGTATTACAATAAACATCAGTCTTTCTGTGAAGGGAACTCCTGCTGTGAAAGATAATACTAAATTGCATTAGCACGTTTCCTGTAACCAAAAGGGTCTGTGTTACGGGTGGAACCATTAAAAGCCCTTCACCTACTGAGGTGCTATCAGTTTCAGGGGCAGGTTCCACACTTTGAGGCCAGCCAGTGAATTGCGCTTGCTGCTGGGGAAGGAAGCAATAAATGTTTAGATGCTGATAGCAACATTCCTCACTATTTTAGAACAGGAAGTTAAGGAGCAACATGCAGCTGGAACTGCAAGGAGTGTCCCAGTAGTCTCTCTGAATTTGGTTACTGCTTGGAACTTGCCCAGCACAGCAAGGGCAGTGCCACGACTCTGTGAGAGCACCATCTTGTGATTTTTCACTCTCATTTGGCAACATTAAAGAAAGAAAGCAGCATACTTGGGCACTGCTATGGCACAAAATTACCCGATAGCGGAGCTATAAATGAGACCCATTGCTTCAGCATCTTCAGATGTTCTAAACCATACTTAACTAAATCTTCCAACTCCAAATAGCACAGGGTTTTCCAGGCTTTCCTTAACAATATAAACTCACTCATAGAATGGCAAGACCAAACCTGATGAACTCGATACCAACAATTACATACACTGAAAGCCTTCTGTTCATGTAGAATAATAACTGACTTGATGAAGAGTCTATAGTGAAGTTATTTCCATGTTATGTTGCAGCTAAGATGAAGCAGCAATGCAGCTGAAGGGATGGAAGAAGTCCTGTACCTCAGTCAGCCTGTGGCCACGTACTCCCTCTGCTTCCTGCATCATACCTAATAAAAGTGAGTCAGTTCAACTGGCTGATCCAGTGGAAAACTAACTCTGAAAAAAAAAAGAAACTGTTCCTCTCTGGTTCACTCAGCCACATCAGGTCACACTGAGGCTGCGCGACTTAGATCTGGTAACAATAGCTGGGGCAGAGAAGGGCAGAGCAAGACCATGTTTTCCATCAGCTGCCATCAGTACAGTCCCTTAGCTTATACCATGAAAACTCACCCTCAGAGAGGATAGTGCACTCTGGTGTAAGGACAGCCAGCATCCTCCTCTCTACACACAAAAGAAAGTGGTGGGACAGAAGGCAAAGAGAAGGTAGGACTGGTACACCCTTACTGAAAGCAAGCTGCGGCAGACTGCTGAGAAGAGCTAGTCTCAGGCTGGGGGGCCTTAATTAATTAAGCAGTAGGACACAGCTACAACAAAGTCTAAAAACATGAGGGGTTTAAAAATAGGCATTGTCACTTTGCATTGTCACAAGAAGCATGCTTGAAATTTGGATGGAATTTAGAAAAGCAGTGTCAGCCTGTCCCATCCCGTTCAGGAGTTCTGAAATGCCTGTCTAGTCTAGTTCCATTCATCATAGACCTTTTCAGCGGCTTGGCTTATATGTGACAAAGAAACCTGTAGTGATGCCCACCCTGAACAAAAACAAGGAAGCCATTTTGCCTAACTACATCATCCCAGGTTAGCTACTCATCTTAGACAGCCATTACAGTCCACACCAAGAAATATTCATCTCTAGTGTCATTCTTTTGCCTTATTTCAGACACCTACATTAGATGAAATGGATTGTGCTCCACAAGATGCTTACTTCTTTCTCTGGACAGTAAAGGGAAGTTAGGGTGATTAGCTCAGGTGCAGCTGTCTGTTTCAGACAGTTGAAGATAAGTGACAGGCATCTCGTATGAGGAGCTGTCACCTTTTGTCCAGCTGTAGATGATGAAATACATGCTACTGTGATCCAAAAATTAGCATCAAATGTAGTGAGACTCTGAATTATTTGGTTATGCTACTTCTGTCATACCATTCCCTTAGAGGCTTTCCCTAACTAGTTAACCTCATATCAATCTCAATGTGTCAGGGCAAAGCCACAGAGAGTTCATATCTATCTTTACTAAGCGCTGTAAAGGAAGAGAAGGACAACATTTTCCGGATTCCAATAACAAAATGTTGGTAATTAAGTATCAGAGCAATTCACTTCAGTAACCTCTCTTCAACTGCCTTGCATATTGCTTTGTTCCATTTAGTTCTAGACCTTCAAAGAAGCTGATTGTCTACAGGTTTCCTAGGCATCTTCATGACTCTCATAATCAGGGAAACATTGCCCTAACAATCACATGTAGTAGTCTCTCATTTAATGTAAATCTGTTCATACTTCTTACAGTTTCCTTTACAGCAGTAAGCAGTCTCTCCTCTCTCTTGGTACTTAGATGCTCCAAAGATCTTATGCCATTACTATACAATGCTTGGTACTTGGTGATTCAGATGTATCTGTGTAGATGTCTTAACTTTTCCTTGTGAGCTGAGCCAAGCCAACCTTCCCCATCTTATTTCTTTTATTTTTATTTAAATTTGCGGTCAGATTATTTGCTCTATGTGAAATTTATCAGTAACTCTTGGAGCTTATACAGTCTGTGTTTAGAACCCTTCCATGGTAACAGCCACCAATATTCTGTTACTGCCAAAGGAGAAGAGCTCAGGAGCTGCTTCAGGTTTGCTCTGTACTGAGCCTTCAATACACTTCCTTTATTTTCAAGTGTATACAATATGCACTATAACTGTCATAAAATTTTTAAAGCAGTATGAAAAATACAGAATTCAAACCCAATTGATAAGCCAAGGGAAAAAAAGGGCTCAAATACACAAGCAGAGGTTGTGCATCAGCTGAGCACTTCATATGCAGACTCATAGTCTGTAATAAAACCTGTGGAAAAAGCACTAGCAATGGCATGGGTCTCTGAGTCCAAAGTCTTGAAAACTAACAGTATATTTGGTATTTGTTTTAAAGTCTCTGCTTCTGATTTAACTTCATAACATAGTATAGACAAAATGTAAGTAAGTGAAGTGACTTGCCTTTACAATTACAGAAAAGTACTTGATTGTATTCAAAATGGTTGGACTAGATGATCTTTAAGGTCCCTTCCAACCTAGACAATTCTATGATTCTATGAATCTATGAAAAAACACCTCCAAAGCTCAGACATTGAAAGAGAATTCACCACTTTCCCCCAACCCTCTTTCAATCTCACAAATTTTGAATCACTTTCTTCATTTTGTGGGACTTTATTCAGGATCTCTGATTGGCTGGAGTTATCCATATGTCAATAATGTCACTATTTTATCATAAATAAAATAGTGTCCTTTTTAATGAAAAGCTTTCAAAATAGCTTCATTGCACCCTCCTACAACAGCTTTGGTATGAAACATGACACTGTGATGACAGCAAAAGTATAAAACGAGTTTTTCTCTGACCATGAAAAGAATTTTTGCTCCCCATTTTATTGGACATTGTATTACAGACGGGCCTGGATGCACACATGCCTAGCAAGGTTGTCCAACATTTCCCATTATGAGACTCTGTTTTCAGTTATTTGTAACTTTGCCAAAGTTTAATTATTTGCACTGAAATTTTCCACACTGAGCATCTGCCTCAGACTGAATTTATTTTTTTTGGAAACAAATAACTCAGCCGTTTCTGAGATCAAGGCTAAGGGAAAACACGTCATTTTCTTCGTAAAAAATCCAACTGAGTTCTGCTGAATTTTTTTAGGGCTACCACAACTTGCAGAACGGGCTTAAAATTTGGCAGAGGCTTGCCTTTGTTTCAAGGATGTAGCACTCTCCATCTCTTAAAAGAATTTGGCTAAGTTCTAGTCCTTTGGGAAAAGAAAAAAAAACAGTTCACACATGCTCAGTACAGAAGTCTCAGGTGTCAGCAGTTGCATTTCTCAAAGATTCTGTAATTATAGAACATGTTCCAGACCAAGGCTGAGCAGGATTTTCCTTGCAACTACAGCGCTACGTCATACTGGGCTACAGTCCAAGACAGAGTGCAGAAGCTCTATTTCTCCCACCTACTCCAAACAGGAAGCGAGAAGGAGGAAGCTGCACTATTTAAAAGCAGAGCTTGCAAAAAGCTGATCTGCCTGGAGATGAGGAGCAGACAGGAACCAGGATACCAGAATGCAGAGACAGACTGAAAAAAGAGGCAACTGGGACGGCTACAGTGATAGAGACAGTAAACTGCATGTGGAAAAGGAGGTGAAGAGATTCAGAGCCATCAGGAATGAAAAAAAAATTAAGAAGAGCTGCCGAAGTGTTGGCAATTGTGAGAAAGACTGAAGGATGCACTTAGTCTGGGTGAGGGATTGGTGAAAAAGGAAAAGGGGCCAGGAGAGACAGAACAGATTGAAAGCTAAAAAGGAAAGGAACTAGTGGAAGGAACCAACCATCCAAACCTAGGAAGTGGAAATGGAGTTGGAAAGAGAACCAAGGTTAAGGAGAAGGTAAGACTGAGGCAGTGACTGGCAGTGTCAGAAGTGGTTATGCTTTACAGCAATAAATTCAGGCATCTGTATCCTATGGATGTGCATTCAATCTGGATGTTGTAATGGACCCCAAGAACCTTGACTTCAACAAGCCAGACGGTGTCAGAAAATCAGTAGGAAAGCAAAATGTGCTATCATTTTTTTTTTTTTGTGGTTCACAGAATGGACATAAAGTATTATTCCTAATTGTTCTGTTAGCTTAAATGTCAGGACACTATGTGGGGCACCTACATTTTCCTATTCCATTGACAAAACACATGACAGCTGGAACATATAGGATATTACTTTTTTTTTTTTAAAATTTGGATCAAAAAAGAGAAACTTATCTATACATAGAAAAGTATGATGGAACACTTTTAAGACTCCAAAGCAAGTTGTGAAGTTACGAAACGGAATAACTAAAGCTATGCAGTCATGGAGACTTGTCTTCTTTGCGTTTAGATGGCACATTTCTTAACTGCATGATTACTTATCTGTTTAATTTCTTTTACCATGGTACTATACACCTTCTTCTCTCTCAAAATCTCTGTGTAATTCTTAGCGAGTCATCTACACTAAAAGCTTTTTGTATGTAGTGACTCTTGTTCTGAGTGCCTCACCTGAATTTCTATGATCTGGCTTACAGAAATCTTGCACACTTGAGAAGTCACCAGGAATTACAACTTGAATAAATAAATTGGTATATTAAGGTTCAAGATCATGCACATTGAACTGAGTACCCCAAACTACAGGATAGCTGTACCCTTATCTTTGTAAAAAGCAGGAGTAGCAATATCACTTTAATTGCTGGAGGTGTATCATAAAAGTAAAGATATTAATCTTTGTGAGGCACTCAGAGAGTATGGTGACAAGAACCACTGAAAAGATCAAGAGGAGATTAATCATTTCATTAGATAAGATTTTAATACTGAGAAATAAGCAAGGCAGAGGGACTCATACTGAACAAGGACAAGTAATAAAATATCAGACATAATGTAAAAAATACCTGTCACCCCTGAGTGCTGATTAAGGCTTGGATCTTGAAGAAAAAGCCCTATGTAGATATGTAACTACAGGCATTTGTACAGGGGAGATGAGTAAAGTTTGCATACAACCTAACTGTGGCATTTCCTGCCTTTTGATTACTTGACTTTGCAGCTTTAATTCTTAAAGTCTATCATTTAATATGCTTTATACAAAACATGCAGAGCCTTAGAAATTCTACATATTATAATCACCAGTATCACCAAAACCCCAAGATGGCATTACAGTTTTGTTTTACAAAGCTGTTTGAAAACAAACATACTTCTGTTTTGAATGCTATATATAGTTAAAATGTTTCAAAATCTCTTCTTTCTCTCTCCCCTCCTTTCTGTTTCCACCTCTCTCCTTCTTTCTTTACAAATGCCTGCTTTCTTCAAAAACTGCAGGACTAGCTCTGGCTCAAACAGCTGCAGAAACAGCTTGGCTTCAGACATTTACCACAGCAGATTTGCTTAATCAAACAACCATCAGAGCAGCTTTGTTCCAAGCAGTTGCCAAAAGCCTGTCATGCTACAACTTCAAAAAGCTGCTCCAGCAGCTTTGCTGCACACCAGAGATGCACATCATGCGTGGAGGTGACATCATACATTTCTAAGTAGGAAATCCAATGATATTAACATTCTGTATATTTCTGTGGTATAGTTTTATCCATTTAATGAAGGTATTTGTAGTAAGGAATGTCATACTTTAGTGTCCATGGCCACTTTGTCTAGTTTATGTCTTTTACAAAAAAGTTGTTACTTTGTCCTACATACTTTCCACAGTTGGCCCCTGTCCAAACATGAATTATTTCAGAGAGTTTGAAGAAAATTCTTTCAACTACTTTGAATAGGCAATTAAAACCAAAAAACAACAGAGAGCCAGAAGAATAAAAGACTAGGAAGCATGCTGTATGGTCATCAAGTTCCAGCCATCATCAACTACTACCGCATTTTTGTGGTTTCCATAGATTGTTTGTTCAACCTGTATTAAAGCCTTCAGTGAGAGTGACTTTGCCAGCTCCTGAGGCAAACCTACTCCACAGTGAGTACCCTTACCTTCAGCAAGTTTTTTCCAACAGCTAACCTGATTCTTTCTTCCTGCAGTTTTAAGCCCATTACTTCTTGTCACACACAAAGTGTTGTCTCCATGGACTGGGAGAACAATGTATACCCTTCTCTCTAAAAGTCTTCTCTCCATTAAGGTACACAACAGTTCTTTCAATCTTGGCCCATTTAACGTGGCTCTTTGACTTGTAACTATTTTCACTGCTCTTCTCTGGAATGTCCTTAGTAGTCTATTCCTTTCTTGAAGAGCAATGCCCAGAGGCTGGACAATGTAGTCCAGCTATGAGAAGAGTGGAAGGATTACTCTCTGATTTGTCTGCTGTGCTCTTCTTAAGAGAAATTAAGAGCACATAGTTAATACCAGAGAGGATAAGTAGTGTATCCTAAATGTCACAGGCACTTAGATTTCACTTGGGAACACTCAACAAGTATGCAGGAAATATCTTAGGTCAGCTAATAAAACCAGATTTTGAACCTACAAAAATTTCTGGTAAGTATAAATATTTGTAGCTTTAAAAAATGTACACACTAATTTCTCACAGTGGCATAACTAGCTTAGAAGTGAGGCACTGATCTGTTCCCCTGAATCTACTCTTTTTGAAGGTTTAGAAATAATGGCTACACCAATAGCAGAAAAATGTTCATGTTTAATTCAAACAGATCTGCGTTAACTTTGTTAAATCTCTTGTGTTTCTCAGCAAATTTTCTGCTGTGCTTTTTGCAAATTACATACATTAGATGCCTTATCTTTCATGATAGACTCATGTGTGGGCATATCCGTCATTCTGGGTTTTTTCTGTCATGCTTCTCTCTTCTAGACAGTCCTTACTGCATACACTTAGCTGTTTCAACTCATGTTTTGAGACACAGGATACAATATCACTATCTAGTTACTATATCCAGTGGGAGATGCAATTTTATATTTATAGCATTGGTAATCTTTCCCTTGAACGTTATGGAGCTTTTTCTAATGGTCATTCAACCGGAGCAACTCAACAAAGCTCTTTTGGTGGTAGCACTTCAGGAGCACAAAACACCTCCAGAAATGTATAGCATTGCCGTTCTGTTTATTTCAAACTTTCCTTCTGCTTACTCCTTCCTTTCAGTATTCAGATTATGCTCTTGGCAGAAAATTCTCTTCTAGTCTCTGTTTTTCACTTAATGTGAAATAATGGATGACCACATTTCTGTGTGTTTTGTGTTTCACTTAGGAAACTTAATCACTTCAGGATGAGAGATGCCACATAATGTAAGGTATTAGTACAGTATTATTATCACTAATAACTGTAATGCAAATCTATTCCTCACTTGTGGCCGAGTACTTGTAGCCTTATAAATTAAGTGGCATGAAAATCTTGCTGCTCTCTAATTACAGTGCTCTTTATCCAAGTAGTATAGAATAACCAGTAAGATTTTAACTATTACAGTGAATCATGCTGATGGTGGAAAATATTAAATATATATCTTATCATTATTACTTATGTACTACAGTAGCGATCAGGGTCCCATTGTGCAGAGTTGTGCAAGCACACAGTAAAAGGCAAACCTTATTCTGAACAATAACAGCATAGCTGGATAGTTTTTCTTTCTTTCTTTCTATCATTATTTCCATTTTAACAAAGGAGGAAGTCAGCATGAAAGCGAGTTACTTGTGGATCAGAGAAATGTGAAAGAGGCAGAGATTGAATTCTGAACCACTGAGTCAAGTCCAGTTCTTTAACTGCAATTCACCTACACTATGTACAGCATCAGCAACCTAGAATTTAAAAATCTCTGTCCCTCCATTTTGACAATTTTATAACTCCCCTTTAAAGAGCATCCCTAAACTAATCTAGGAGTACAATGGAATACATTCCAATTATGCTAAGGTCCTACCAGTCCATCCATATCTGGGAAATATGTTTTCACAGAACAATGAGTTATAAACACATATAAAGCTTTGAACCAATGAACAAATGAGTCTTTCTATGGAATCAAATCTGCAGGAATCACCTTACGTGTCTGTGTCTAGTAACCTTTGTATCAGCAATACTGAGTAATTTGAACAGAAGAAGTTGTCCTAGTTTGAGTGACATGGAATTAATGTCTCTGTCAGTGACTTTCTTTTTTGAGAAGGTATCTTTTAATGCTTAGGAAAACTTCACTTTTAGAAGACCCTAATGTCTGAATTTGTGGGAAAATTTACTTTATAGCCAAATATGGTATGCAGGTTACAAAAAAAGAGCACCTTGGTGTTTTCAAATTAGGCGCAAGAATGAGGAGTGAGACCTGAACACTTGACCCAAGATGACCAACAGGATTATTTCATACCATGAACAGAACATTCAATGTAAATTAGAAAGTTTACTGAGGAGTTCTCTCTCTTCATTGATGGCAGTGGTCCAGAGAACATCTTGCTCTGATGATGGACCCCTGAACCCTTCTCTTCCTCCCAAAGCTATAGCACTCGCACTGCTGGGAGTGCACAGCATCTATCTGATACTACTGATATCTGCAACTACTGATAGAGTTGGCTGAGTACAATCCTTATATATTTTATATTGATATCAGGATCAATATTGTTTTTTTAGTATTATTATCATTAATTATTTAGTCTGATTTCATTAATTCTGTTTGTTTCAACCCCTGAATTTCCTTGTTTTTCCCAATTCACCTTCCTGGGTGAGGAGAGGTTATTGGGTGATAGAATAATTTTCTAAATGACAATAAATTGTTGAGGGTTCTTCAAAGCATAACACAAAGTCAACACTTTTTCAATCAGAGTTTAACAGAGAAATAATTATGAAAACTGGATTGTTTGGCAACAGGCTAGGTCTGAAACTTGATAAAGTATATTTAAATACACTACTATAGAACAGTTAAGTGGTTAGGAGTCTGCCCTGTCTGCAGTTTATGGTTAATGGGGTCTAGCCCACGTTGTGACAATGTTTTGATCTTCTGCAGTTTTTCCACACCAGAAGATATATTCCCAGAAGATATATTCCTTGACTAAATATCATATCTGGAGATCAGCCAATCATGAAAGAACTGTGTGAAGTTGACATCTGAGAATAGTGAAAAACGATGGGTATCCTCCAAATAAACTTCTTTTGTTGCTTCTTAGGTGTCTTTTGGTCCCTGAGAATTTGAAGAATAGTGTTTAGGCTCAGGTATAAACATTTTTCGTTTTCCTGAGCAAAAACTCAAGTCTCACACCTTTTTCCACATCATGGTTCTTCCCTTTAAGGAGATTGTATCTGATTTCAAAAACCCAGCGATACATTTCTCACAAAGGAACAGGTAACCTCAAGATCTGTGTCTTTCTGTGAGTCCACTCATGTTGGCTCCAGCTCTCTGAGCCAGCCACTATCTGTTGTGGTTGCAAAGGACCAGCAGAGGGTTCTCAGCTTTGCATGCTAGTTGTAGGATGGACCTACACTTGCTTAGAGCAAAGCAGGATGTCTGTAAGCTGGATGCAGGTCTCAAAGGACCATCTGCTGGGCAGTGGACAGACTGGCAGGCAATAGGAGTGGGTCTGCACGAGCTGCCTTACTAGGGAACACCTCTCTCAGCAAATTGACTGTATTACTGAGAAGATCCTGTGGATTTTCAGGCACTAACAACAGAAGCAAGAAAATTACCCTAAATAATTGGCCCTATGGTTCTGTTTCTTCTCAGTTTTATTTTCCCATTTAACACTACCTAGTCTGAATGCATATGACTCTTATATATTCTCCATGGTTTGTTTTGTTTTTTTTTTTTTAAGAAGTGTGGATATTATAAGCTAGATCCCTGAGGGACTGAGGCAGCCCATACTTCATGTCCTAGTATCTGACTTTCAGGTGTTATACCAGCCCTGAGTTAGATGCCTAGATTGCAGAGCTTAGAGACCTAGAGCATAGTGAGCAGGAAAGCAACAAAGGCAACAGAAATTAGCAAGAGTATGGAGACTGAGCCCTCTGAAGGATTTAGCTGCTTAATCTCAGGCTGTGGCAAGAAACTTCTTTTCTTGTGGTGTTTAGTACCTTGAATTCACAGTTGGGCTCACAGATTCTGAAGAGGGGCATCAGTTTTATCCAATAGCTCAGCAGTTGTTTGAGGACAGAAAAGGAGCCATAATTCCTCTTGTTGAAGCTGCTTTACTTCAACGAGAATAATTAAATATTCATTAGGTAAAAGAGAGAGCCATACTTTATTGCCTGGCATTTGAGGCACTCAGCTACAAGAGGAGAGGCCTCAGTGCCTGCATCAAAGAAATTTTAAGTATCCCATATTAAGTAATCATGAGAGCAGGGACTGTCCTCTCCAGTCCTCTCTTTACTTAGGTGAGAGAGCTAACCACTGAGCTATACTATCACACTAGTTTCCATATTCCTTCACTTCCTTCCCTGCGCTCTCTCTGTTCTAACAAATATTTTGCTTCTCTATGTGCACTGGAAAAAGCATAGACAGAATGGATGTTTGATGCCTTTGCTCTGGAAAGCAGATCTATGTCTACTAAAGTTAAAATGATCTTGGAAGGTGGGAAATACCTATTCAAAAGACAGAGTCATGAACAAAAGAAACATGTCTCAGTTGAACTCTTTAGCTGATTAATACAAGGGCAGGAAGAGTGATGAGACATCTCCAGCCATATTTCCCTTATGGCCCAACCCAGCATGTTTCTACTCAGGTTGTTTTCTGGATTGGATTTTGGATGGAAGTTGAGGGATGGAATATTTTCCTTGAGAAATGCAAAGTTCAGGCATCAACCCTCCCATTTCATTCCCTTAGCCACTTAGTAAATATCATCTACGAGAACTTGGGGACTTTTAGAGATTTTATACGCCTCCAGACAAAGAAGAATCTAAGTAAGGACTTAGATTCTCACCTGTCTTTGAGATTCAAACACCTAAATATTCCTTGAGATCCACTATATAAACAGCATTTGACCATAAATGTCTAGCAGGTACACATGAGAATTTGCTTTGTTTGACTTCAGTAAAATTTATCTTTTAAAGCTATCCATATTTTTTTTTTTGGGAGCCAAAAACTGAGTAGCTGTGTTTAATTCAGTGACCAGGTAAGAAATTAGCTTCAGGAAAATGATAAGTTATCCTGCTTAGCACTTGGAATGCTGACTTAGTAACAGTCATGGGATTTAATTTGTTGTTATTCTTATTTTGATATTCCTTCCTAAGATATAGTAATGTGTATATCACCTTTTGTAATGATCACCCATCCTATGAATTTTGAGTTGGTGTGGTACTCCTTTATTAAAAAAAGAGGTATTTTCAACTTGAACAGTGTGGTTGTACAAGGCTGGAGAAAATCAGTGAACTTCTAGTTTCATCAGTGCTATTTTCATTGGGCTTTGAAAAAACGGATACTTCATTTTAAGGACAAGCTAGCACACATCTAGTGAGTCTGTACCCTAACTCTGTTTTGATTAGAAATAGATTTGGACAGTGCATAGGACAATCATTCAACTGTCCTTGGTTTTGCACCAATCAGCTCAGTTCTCGTACAAAGAACCCATCATCTGATCGAGAAAATAGGGCAGCAGGGAAATTCACAGCTACAAAATGAGCTGAAATAACCAGTTTTATATGAATAGAAGGATCTGCCTACATGGTTAAGTGGAACCAAAATAACCAAATGGCTCATATATTATGCTTACAGTTATGATGGTTCAGGTCTTCATGAGTGCTATAATTTTAGAACAACAGTGCTCAGTTGTGACAGAACATAGGTTTTAAAGGTACATCATTTAGAAATGGGGCAATCTTTTTCTAAATAAAAGCATTTGCAGACAGTCAAAATCCTGCATCTAGATAAGGCTAAATTCCTTTCTTGGGTATTCAGCATTAGCCATTTATAGGATGTATAACAGCCATATTGAGTAGAGTAATCAAAAAAGGCTGCTCCTGAAAGCCTACCAGCAGTCCTCTGCCTTTGGGCTGTCAGTGTCTACACTCTGAGGTCCAAAATGTTCCTCTAACTGGAATGTCTGGAAAGTTGAATGGACCTAAGAAGAAAGTTCAGATAACACTAAAAATATGACTTTTGGGAAAGTGGGGACATTCAAGCAGGTCTTTAGCAACATAATATGATTTGTTGATGGGCAAGCGGACAAAGAGGAAACATTTATTTGAGGTATTTTTCATTTTTTTATGAAATAAAAGCTTTACAAGTATGTGTATTTTAAAAACACTTTTTTTTTTTGCTTGCTATGTGCTTAGAGATCTCAAATAAATCTTTTCTTTTTTTGAAAGGCTTCTTGGATGGCTTAGATGAATGGGTGTGGATAGGAGGATTTTGTCCATTAATCATAGGGTTCAGTTTTTCACTAGAGCATCTTTTCATACAAATATTTGAGCTGAATAAGCATTTGAAGCAAAAAGAATTTGAAGCTGACTAAAATTATTTCCTCTTTCAATTAAGTACATTTCACTTGCCTGGTTGCTTGTATTATAAATGAATCACAATTTTTTTTAGGGCAAAGGAGATCAGACTTTCTCCTTTAAATAAAAAAAAAAATGTCCTAAATATTCTTCTTTAGAATGTCTCTTTTTGGGGGAGGGGGGGAGGAAACCCTCATCCTGTGTGTGTCACAGAGCAGCAACAGAGAGACAACCTATCTTCACCAGCCTCAGCAAACAGCTCGCACCTGCAGCCATATCAAGCTACATGTTCTGATTCTCAGGAAAGTACATGCTTAACTTTAAGAATGTGCATATTTTTCACTGCCTTCTACAGAGCTTAGGTATATGTTAATGAGCTTCTTTGCACGGGGACAACTTCCTGAAATGGGACCAAAATCTTTCATCAGATTGTACAAGTTCCACAAGTTCCAACTTCCCACAACCTGCAATATGAAAATGTTGCAAGAGGCACTTGAAATCCTCAGGCAGCACCTTCTCTTCTGAATCAGTTATACCTGATAGCTGAGAAAAGTGAGGAAACTCTACTGCTGAAGGAACTACCTTCTGGAGGGAGAGAAGGGGCTGAATGCTTCAGATAATTCAAGATATAGCAACACAAGATACTTGTTGTAAAAAGTGGTGTGCATGGTTAACCCAGTAGTAGTTGCCAAATTCCAGTGTAGTCAATTACAAGAACTATCACGTAAGTCAAGACTCAACTAGTAATTTGTAACCTGTGCTTGGGTTTAGATGACTTCTATATTAAGTGGGAACAGTCGTACTTAGAGCAATGAGTGGTTTTAATCATTCAGGACCAAGAGCCTGTGTACAAACTGTGTAAGGAATATCTCCGAGGAAACAATGGGTTTGTTTCCTTTTCACACAGTATAACTTAGAGCTGAGTCTGTCTGGTGGCTGATAAAGGTTATCTCAACTATCAGCTGTAGAGAGGGATTGGGACATCCTTTCTGCTCAATTTAACAGCTCAAGAGAATTGTGATGTTCCTGGGCTGCACTGGCAGCTGTGGGGACAACCATGCACACCATGTTCGTTACTTTATAAGCAACTGAAATTACATACCCGCTGGAAGTCCTGCTTGCTGAAAAGTCAGAGTGAACCTTTCACTTTTATTGTAATGAATAAATAAAGACTGCAGTAATCTGCAGGCTTTGCCTGCAGATGTGAAGAGGATGGAACCCTTGGTAGTACTCTCACTTTCCTATCAGATGGTGCAAGATCACTATAGAGGCATCTGCATGGGCTGTGCAAGCGAAGGTAGAACTTGCTGATGTATGAGAGTGCTTTGTTCCTAAGTTAGAACTTCAATTGACAAAATATTTATCACAGAAAAAGTCCCTACACAGACCCTGGTATATAAAAGGAGCATGCAGAAATATTGCTGAACTTACACGGTTGCCTTCATACCAAGCATTTTCTTTTTGAATTGTGTTTCTTTTAATCTATAAAATATCTTCCTTGGTACATTTTAAAACTATACATAAATAAGCTTTAAACACACAGTCAACATATACTAATAAGCTAAGTCATGTTTTCAGGAAACTTTTTGTAAGCTATTGGTATTTGCTAGCTCTAAATGTTCTCTTATTTTAGTAAATGCTGAGGTAGTTCTTTATGCTGTCATGTTAATTTCCATTTTGGAGAGCTGAAAGTTATGGTTCATAGTAATATTTTGGCACTTTCAATTAGATTTTCAGATACAGCTAGGCCTAGGGGTCAACTTGGGCTGAGGCATGTTTAAACGTCCTTCTCACCACAGGATTAAAATACATTGTGATAATTCAGATTTTTTTAAAAAACACAAATCAAACACAAACCAAACCCAACAAAATAGACTTAAAAGTATATAATATACTACAGAATTAAGTAAAATTAAAAGCTGCCCGCTGAGATACTCAAGTATAAAAGCGATTTGAGACTGCAGGCCCTAAGCCAATGGAAGCTGAAAAGCTTTGCAGATGTGATGTGGTCATTCTCTGTTGACGTTGGTGGTCATGCTGTTATCACAGCGCTGCTCCCACAGCTGTCATTGGAGTGATGTTGGCAGAGCCTCTGCTGGGAGACATCTGCCTTGCTCTTCTAACTGGAGTTGAAATGCTATGATGACAGCTGCACAGAAAGTGAAGAAAAAGGGAAGACAATAGAAATCTGAAAGAAATATGGAAGATATAAAGGGAAGCAACTATGCTAACCGCTGTCAAGATGCAGACCAGAATTTCACAGAAGTTAGGAAATGCAGCTACAGCCGTGTAATTTTTGCTGTATTTATTGTAACTGTATTTCAGTTACAGTGCTGTAAATCTGGGATTAGGTTAGGTGACTCTGTATTTACACCAATACAATCAGAATCTGCCTTGGACCACTATAGAAATTTTAATTCACCTCTCTTGTCTATTTATGCTACAGTGGCTCTTCACAGCAGCATGGTATGATCACACAATGTACACATGACTTTTCATGGCAATGCTATAAAAGAAGTTGACCATTGAACATAACAGCTTGCAGTCAACTTCTCTGAACACTGAGAGAAGAGAGATTGCTGATCTACTCTGATCTATTGCTTTTTACTGGAAGGATAGCAATGATGCATCAATTTTTATCTCTAAGAAACATCCACTGTTCTGGCAGTTAAGAAAAACCATGCAACATACAGAAAATGGTATTTTTGTTGAGAACACCATGTCTGTTTTTTTCTATTGTTCTGTCTATTAAGCCTAATTGACACTCCCACTTATGTGTCACTTGGTCCCAGTGGTATAAGGACTTGGAACATAACAAATACTTTTAGAGTACTTACATAAACTGAATGAGCTCAGAGAAACACAGACCATTCTGCTAAGTTGACTAAATCATGAATGGGCTGACCCATTGTTCAAATATGACAATCGCACACCTCACATATTAAATTGAACAACCACTATCCACACACGTGCTTTTCAGGTGCAAGAGATTAAACCATAGTCCAAAGCCTGGCTCTCTGCTGTGAGAGAATTGAAGCCTAATGCAAAAGAAAAAGTCCACCTCACTCCATTTCGCTTATAGCTGAAGTATTAAAGAATCCATACACATGGGCATCCTTGCCTCTGTGCTTGTTACAGACTGGATGGTGCTGGAAAAGTGGACTTTTGAGGGACACACAACTTGAATCTGCATGACTTAGAACAGATGGAGGATAAGAACAGCCTGCTGTGCATGTGACATTACCTTACCTAACTCTATGTGGCAACATGCCAAATGTGTGGGTGTCCTGGCCCTCAAATACACAAGGAGAATGCGTGTTACCTTTACAGGCTTGCTCTATTTTACACCTTGCTCTATTTTCATGTAATGAAAGCATTTGGTTTCCTTCCTTTTTTGGGGCTGGGTCTTGGGAATATATACACTGGTACATGTGCTGTGATATATAGCAGTAGTTCTGCTCCATAAAGTATGGGTTTTTTCTAGGATGTCAAAGTACCTGTGGCCGAACACTTGCACATATCAAAACTAATTAGTAACAAAGCAAATGTATGCAAAAGTACGCAAAAGCACAGGGGAGACAGTAAGAGAGGTTGTGCAGACTTCCCTCTGTGCTAAGAAAGTGTTTAGAGAGAGATTTCCTGCAACAAACACGAACAATAAATAAATAAAATAGTGAAAGAAAATAATAAAACTGTCTATAATCATATCCACATTACCAAATTATGAAATAGTCAGTACTTATGGGTATCCCATTTTGTAGGCAAACATCTGTTAATGGTTCTTTTTTCTGTTTCTGAGCATCCATGTCTTCCTATTGAGATCTGGCTTGGATTATTTCCAGGAGCTCCTTTATAGTTTATGTTCCCTAAACACAGTGGTTTTGTTGTAGTGTTGTTCCTCTGTTTTGTGAGGGTAAAGAGGGGCATATCTGGTTTTTTCTGTCCCCATTTCTCTCCTCATACCTAGGAGTTCACTCCAAAGAGCTGCAGTAACCAAACTCGGGTGATAGAAGAAGGGGATCCTGTTCCCTAGATATGAAAGTTCTTGCTGTTCTCTGGCTGCTCTTGACAGAGAGCTCTAACCTTCTGCGTCAGCAAATGTAACAATGAAGATGATGTTATTTTCTCAGGATAAGATGACTTGCTTTGGTGCCTTAAATGTAGATTATGCTTTCTTTTAGTTCAAGAACTTGTGCACAGCTTCTCACAATAAATCCTTCATATTTACCTATGCAGTCCCCAGGGACAGAACCCCTGGGCTTCAGATCAGGCCAGAGACCAGCTTGTGTCCGCCTTCAGTTTGTTTGTCACCATGAAACAGCAACAACAACAGCAATATCAGACAAGAAAAAGAGCAAAAGTCCTCAGCAAAGGTGAGAATTCTTGGCAGTATTAACTAAGAAAAGAAACATTAAATAAGAAACACTATATTATAGCTGTGACTCCACAGCCTAATTCAAGACCCTTAATTGCAATGACAAAGGTGTTATGGGACTGTTCAGGTGGAGGCCAGCTTCACACAGGCAAGAAGAAACAAAGGGGTTAACTTAAGAGCAAAATGCTTGTGAGCAATGAGACCTTTTCTGTTTCAAAGGAAAATTCCATGCCTTCCCTTCTGGTTGGCCTGCCGTAGCGGATATGCTTTTGGAGTACAGCATGTACAGTACATAAGCAACTATTGGCATTTATGGTTGGCTTCCAAATCAGCAGTGCTTAAAAATACGAAGTGCAAACTTGTCTCTCTCTTCCATCCTTGGTTTTGTTATTGTTGTCTTTGTTGTTCTTGTTGTTGCTCTGAAACAGTATTTGCTCATTTTTTAAAAAAAAAGATCTAATTTTAACTCCGTGGATGTATTTCTCCTTTATTCGATCAGAATTTTCTTCCTTTCCTTCTGATGTCAGTGGCAGACAGTTGGCAGTTTCCTGTAAAGAAAACAGCTGACTGTGTGAATCAGCACTTCTCCTGAAGACGTTAAATATCATCTCACCCCTGGAGCAATACCAGACAGAATACCTGCACCAGCACAAATACACTAACTGTTCTGCCCAGATACTGGAGGCTCTGTGTGAAACTTCCTCTAAAAAAAATAACTAACTTGAGTGATAAGCAAGGATCAGCCTGAGAACTCTAGGTTTACCATAAGCAATCACCTCTCCTAATTAGCAAAATACTGACTGTTATCAATACTCTCTCCCCAAAACAGTGTGTCATCTCACTGAATGAAAAATTGTGGCTCTAGGCATTGTTTGTATTATTCCAGTATTATTCAACATGTGCTGGTGAAAGAATAAGACTCTTAAGATTGCTAGCAGTAAACACCTTCTATGGAAACAAAGATGATCACTACTCAGAGCCAAGCAGCAGTATGTCTTTGGACATGGATACATGGAAAAGTTCAAGAGCAGCTGTGCAAGTGGTAGGAAATTGTTTTCACCAGAGCCATGGTGAGAAGAAAACCCAGAGACAAGATGACAACATGGAGTAAGGCTCAAGGAAGGAACTTTTTCACATTCAAAACTAGCTTCTCTATATAGTTATAATCTCCTGTGCCAACAGATTCCATACCATGGCTGCAATTAGGTAAGTTATACATAACTAAACAAAAGGAGCAAAGATTTTTCAATCTCTATGCCTATGTATACTTATAAATATATCTTCATACAGGAATATTTTGGATTGTTTTAGTTATTCAGTATTCAGAAAGAAGTACAGGAGAATCAAAACAAGTATAAAACTACAAATATATCAGGAGAAACTCAGTGCGTCAAGCTTACTCCATGAGTACATCAAAAAAACATATTGTCTGCTATTAGTGACAAAGACAGAAAGCCCCCAGCCTCAGTTATTTCTTCAGATCTACCTCCCTTTCACTTGAGGTGCAGTCCAATAATGCTATCCCTCAACCACAGAATCATGGAATCACGGAATTGTCAGAGTTGGAAGTGACCTCTAGAGATCATCTAGTCTAACTCCCCTGCTAAAGCAGGATTGCCCAGAGCACATTACTCAGGATGACCCCTTGCTAGTAAAAATGACCACACCATGAGACTAAACCTCTCCTAGTGTGTTCCTTTATGCTATTAAGAGGGGTTAGGTGAATAGCCAAGGCTTTCATAGACCTCTCTGCTTTGTCATAAGGCTTTAGAAGAAACAACATCATAATATGCATTGGTATAGATCACTGACAAAAAGATAGTTCCTACCAGCCTGGTCTTCACTTGGGTGACACCACTGGAGACTTGCCAATGAAAACTCTCATCTTTGGGAAAATGCATTACAGTGGGAAGCGTGTCAGCACAATGTTAAATACAGTTTTGCTCATACTGCAGGAAAGAACAGTAAAGTTTAAAACTGTACTTGCGGGTCGGAAATAGCCTGTGAACTGGTTAAAGAGAAACATGAATAAAAGTTACCGTTCCCCTTTCTGTTCCTACTTGAAACTTCACTGTAGCATGGTTGAAAACACATATGCTCTTTCTCACAGAGGGGAAGAGATTAAAATGCCTCATGTCTAAAATGTTCAGACAACAGTCTCTTGTCTGTTGTGTACTTATTAGTTGCTTGACTAATAAGATTGTTGTTAAAACAACACAGTTTAATGTATTTCATGTTGTATTGACTTCATGTCAAATAATGTTTATCTAAATAAACTTTGAGCCATGGGAAACTTGCAGGATCTTTTGTCCGAGTCCTTGTAGTGTTTGTCTCAAGTACTGCTAAGACATATGAAGAATATAAGAAATTCATGAAAAAATAAAGTTTTTTTTTTCTTTAGAAACGTTTTGCACTGTATTTGTAACTGGATTTAAACACACTTCATCCATTCTCACCTTTCAACCAGAGATCCTGTGCTCTTGAATTCCACAGCTTCTTCAGTTTCCCAGACTTAACAACTCTACCCACATTTTCCAATTTTCTTTAAAATTTCACTGATTCCTTCCTCTCCAAAGTCCTTGTTCAAAGCCTTCAACAAATCAAATACTTGACAGCAACTTCTTTTATCTTCATTTTAAAAACCTGTCACCTATGTTTCTGTAGAATGATATTTTAAACTAGCCTAGCAGAGTGATTTATAAGCTTAGAGACTGCTTTATTTGACCTCCTTCACCTTGAAAAGACATGTAAAAGGAAACAGAGATTCATCTTCTGCCATTCCCTGCGTTCCCAAGCTCCTTTTCATTGAGAACAGGACATGATCATTTATCCTGATCATTTATCGTGAAATATTGCAGGTTACACACGCTTTACTATCTCTGCAATATATTTTGTTTTAACTTACATTTTTCTCAAAATGTATTAATGTTAAATGCAGTAGCTGCTAAAACCCTCCAGTGCCTTCATTTTTTCCTTTGCTGGTGACCTACCAAAACATTCATACTTGTTTATATCTCCATGACAGTTTACTTTGACATCACTTGGTCAAATAAGCTAAAAATAAAAGAACCTGGGTTTTTCTTTCCACTCAATAATCTAGAGAGAAATTATGCAGTGGTGTAAAGGGGGTTCAGAAGTTTTGAACAAACATATCTTTAATAAAGCATGGCATCCATAGCAGCAGCAGGCAGATATAACCCATCATATCGGGTTAGTTTCAATAAAGTAAGTGAGACTTCAGTCCTAGATGTTAATGTGATCTTACCGATGTAAAGTGTTAAACCATTAACATGGTTTGTGGTTTTAAGTACAGAGAGCTTACCCTGCTCAGTCACATTGCAGCTGCACTAGAAGTACATGCCAAAGCTGGGAAGTATATTGATTAGTTTGTACAAAAACAAAACACAAAGCATTTGGAAATTGAAATCAAGTGGTTAAACAAGACTAACTTAATCAAAATCTGTCAGACTCCCTTTGCTAGACACAGGTTATTAATTTAGAACCCATTATGCTATCCAGAAGTCCTTCTTAGCACAACAAGAAAGGTTTAATTCTCTTATTCATCTTTCAGTTTATGACTGTTGGAGTAAAGATTGATTTCCTGCTTTTGATAATAAATATAGACAGGGAAAGGAGAACGGATAAGACAGCGGAAAGCAAGGAAGGTGTAGCTGTTGCTCAGCTTTGCAGAATACGAGACATGGAAAATAGCTTGGAGTAGCCAGTCACATCTGGAAACTGGTGGCCTAGAGCCCAATTCCCTTGCCTATATGGGCTATCCTCTGCCAGTATTTGTTAGAGCAGCACAGGCCAACTCAGAGTGAGGTTAAAAGCTGAGTGGCAGAAAGAGAGAGAGACCAAAAAGGAGATAATAAGGGGAGAGAAAGAGACTCAGGGAACATGGAAAGACAAGGCAGAACCTCACTTTTTTTCACATTGCTGGTTTGTTGGGAACAGCCACGCACCTTCTAATGTTTGATGGCCTGGGTCTGGTGGAAGCTGTGCAGTGGAGAAAAGAATCAACCTGTGGCCTTTCCTCAGGAAGTCTTTCAGAAACCTCTTCTACCATATGGTGGTTATTTTCCTTTTTAAATGTTCAAGAGGTGATGTGAGATCGAACAGGATGTTCTTTCTTTGTTCATTCACTTGTTTTGGTCCATTAATTTCTCACTTTACCCTTTCCTTATCTGTCAGATATCATCTTCATACTAGCCTTGATTGGATCAGGAAGATCTCTCTAAATGAGTGGCTACGGTCTCAATTTCTTAACCCTCCTTCCATCTTTAACTCTTGCAGCTAATTGCATACTTTATGAATTCTTACTGATTTCTCAAAGATGATTTCATAATTGCAATAGACACGCAGTCTCCAATTACCACAAAGATAGGGAGGGAGAAGTCAACAAGTAACAAATTGAGTTTCGCTTCAGCCAGGGATGCTTACTGGAATGTGAAGTTTCACTAGAGCAATTAAATCCCCTATTAAAGCAGGGAGGAAACTAAGAATCCTGATCTAGCTGTCATGGCTAAATCCATTTTACATTCCTAGAACAGACTTCAGTATTTCCACCAACCACTATAAAGTTCAAAACAATCCATCCAACCCTTTAGGCTGGTGAGTCTTTCTCCATGGTAAATGTGCCCAATGTTTCACAACACATTCTCTCAGAGATGGCAGTTAGCCACCTGGCAGTCAGTCTTATGAAAGGTTTTCTTCCTTTTAATTATAAAAATATCCACACAAATGCCTCCCTTGCCTATCATGCTGTTTCCACAGTACAGTTCAAAGTGATTTATGAAGGAGTAAATTAACACATTCTTAATATGGTCATTACAGCTATAGTTGATTAGGCAGTATCAAGTGCTGCATTTTTACGGTTTAGGTACCAGAATCATTCATTCGATCTGATTTACACTAATGACATTCAGTGCTGTCACTCTTATGATATAGCAACTTGTCAATGCCAGCTCTTTAATTTTGTGAAGCCAATGCCCCAAATTTATTAGTGATGGGTCTTAAAGAGCAATTCAGGCCTGAGGAGTCTTGTATTTTGGAGGCAGTGAACATCCTTGAAACAGGCTTACATTAATGTCTTGTATCTTGCAATTGGGCACTCACGCAGAGAGTGATAGCTGCTGAGCTGAGCTTTGCAGCTGCTCCCTTCTGCTACAACCAGCAGAATGAAATATGCGGATTGCCATAATATTAAAAAATGAAAAGGGCTGGATCTAGAACTAAGGTTGGTTTTCCTCTTGCTGCAATGCATGGTTATACATAGACCGAGATCAGTGCCTGCTGCTGCCTGCATTAATTTTACTATTGACTTCAATAGCTGAATGGCTGGTCCTCTCTACAGTAGGGGGTGATTGACTAGTTATTTAATTAACTAGTTTAAGCAGCATTAACAATAATCTCAGCAGTACCCAATGGATTTTCTGCTTTAAATATACTGTGCACTTCCCTATTTATAGTAAACACCAGCAGTGGGATTCATCTGTCCAAATATAGATTCTGCATTGTAGGTGTCTGTATCTGAGTTAACTGTCTAGGCTCCCTTTATAGTCAAGGGAACAGGCCTTCTGAGGGCAGAGCTCCTCTCATCCCATTTCCGATGTCTAAAACAGATTAAACAAATGACCTTCATTTAGAAGCTAGAGTAGGAAGGCCTATTTCTATCCATTCACTCTGGAGGGAGTTTGGACAACTGGCAATGGTATATAGATGTCTACACTGTAGAGGCTACAACACAGAGACATACTAAAGTCATACCAAGATGGCTGTGGCCATCAAGCAGCCCCTAAGTTTCCTCAGAGAAAACTACCACTTTGCTGCCTTGTGACAATGTTAGCTTCTATCTCCTACTCATTTCATTTGGAAGCAGGGCATGTTTGAGAATGGTATTTCAGACCCACCCTTCTTGCTGGCTTTCCCTCTTCTCCCCATAGTTTCAACTCCATGGTCTCATTTTACTCACCAAGGAGGTAACGAGCTATTGAAATGAAACAGTGCTGCTGTGTAGCTGGTTGAGGAGATCATTGTTGAGCAATGTAACATGCTCTTATCCTTTGTCCCCAGAGGACTGAGCAAACGTTTTGTTAGGCAATCCCGTTTACTGCTGATGCCAATGCCAGGAAATGAACAATCTGTGTTAGCTTTTGACTTTTAAAAACAATGGGCTGGATGCAATGCCCTCTGAAGTTACCAGGAGTCTTGTTCTTCCTTTGTTTTCAAAGGGCATGGGGTCAGGCTCAACACTAGGAGTTTATATTGCTTTGTTTACATACTTAATGAGAAATAAAAGTTAAAAGCAGGTGTAGTTGTGATTATGAGCAGTTGTTCTATATGGTGAAAGAAGAACGTGATTTTTAAGCAAACAACAATCAACTTTCCTAGTTAAAATGTTTTTGTATTAATTGCAGATGGAATTTTTTATGACACATCCTAATTTAAGGTTTATATTGGAGATTATTGTCCTCTGCATTATAAAATCTAGAAACACAACAAGCTCTTGTTATGCTTTTCAAGAGGAATTTCCCAAAGAAAATATTTATTGCTGATGATTCGTTTGTATAGCAGTTCTTCCCTAGTTTAACAATTTTTTATGCAAATATTGATAAGGCTTCCATCACTTATGTTTCCCTTTCCTCCATTTTCCCTCTCCTTGTGTGAAAGCTCCCTGTGAGGGCCATGCATGATCCACAGTGTATGTGTAGGGTATAACACACAGGCTTCTGATGTCACTTAGAATCTGATGAAACTACTGCAGTCCAAAAGCAATTACCAACATTTCTGAATATTAGTTACCCTCAAAACATGTTTATGTAGTACAACAATGTAAGTATCAGTATTTTAGAGATAAGAAGAAAATAATTGAGTTATTCATGATTGCATTGACGCAAAAACAGAGTCTTTGCTGAGGCCATGCCCCATTCCATTAGGCAGAGAACTATATACCCTCAGTCCTACACTAATCATATACATATCGATTTATGGTTACGTTCATTGACTACATTCTCTATCTGTGATATGGCTGATTTGCAGGAAGGACTAGTTTGCAGGGGCTCTAACCCACAAGGATGAGAACTGCTTCAGCCATTTAGATGATCATGGCACTACTGAGGCTGAGCACAAAGTTGCAGCTGGGCACGTTTTCGGCATATGGCACAACTGCCCGCTAGGACTTGGACTGTGCCTACCATGCAACTCACGTGTATCACCAAACATCATTTCCTTAGCTTATAGGCAAGCGGATGGGTATAGCTGGCAGTAAGCTCTCTCTTTCAAGAGGCTTTCTTATGTATGGAAACATATATAACATCCTCATAACCTAACATCTTTCTTGGTATCTTTTAACACCTTTATTGTAACCTAAAAGGATGATGAAGTAAACTCTCATCAAGTTTGCAGATGACACCAAACAGAGGAAGCCAGTTGATGCACTTCAGGGCACAGCAGCCACCGTGACCTAGATAGGCTGGAGGAATGGCTCGACCACAACCTTATGAAAGGGGAAATGGAAAGTTCCTGAGAAGGAATAATCCTAGCAATGATGCAGGCCAGTGACTGACTAGCTCAGGTGCAGCTCTGTTGAGAAGGACCTAGGCATGATCCAGCAACCTGACAGCAAAGAAAGCCCACAGAAGTTCTGTTTCAGCAGAAGCACAGTTGGGAAGGTGATAATCTCCCTTTTCTTGGTACTTGTTAGACCACATCAAAAATACTCTGTACAGTTTTGGATTCCCTGATACAAGAAAGCCATTAATACACTGAAGCACATTCAGCAGAGGGCTGCCAAGATGCTCAAGGATCTGGAGCACTTGTTTTGGAAGGAGAGGCTGGGCAAATAGTTCAGCCTGGAGAAGAGACAGCTTTTGAGGGACTGCCAGTATGTACTAGGAGGCGGCACCAGACTCTTCATGGCAGCACATGGTGAGAAGATGACAAACAATGGACAAAAACTGAAACAAGAGAGCTTCAGGGTAGATATAAAGAAAACTTTTCCATGTGTCAAGCAGAGAAACAGGTCAGCAAAGAAGTGCAGTCACTTTGAGCTTTCCAAGACTTGACTGGACAAATTCCAGAGCAACCTTGTTCTGATCTCTTAGGTAACCTAGCTGAGAAGGAAGTAGGACTACAGACCTCCTGAGGTTCCTGCCAATCTGAATCATCCTACAGTCCTCTTAAAGAGAGTTTCCAGCAAAAGATTTTGTCTGGGAAGCACCAAATAATATTTTCAAGATGAAAAAGCTCAAGAAGGAGTGTAAATGCATACTAAAATCTTACAGCAGACACATTATACATTCTGTGCAGAGCAGTTACTTCCCTTATATAACAGCCTTTGCATTGTTCCTATTTTTAATTCCTTTATTGTCACCAATCACCACTAATGCAAGGAGTGAGACAGAAGAATTGTGGACTGCCATACTGCTTATGATGACTTTTGGACACACTGCAGAGTGCACACAAAATTGCTTATGTTTATGGAGAGACATTCTGGCCTCTGCCTCACTACAGAAACATGTGCTTCACTTATGCAAAATCCTCACAAGTCAGAAGTAATTAAAGTTGCTGTAGTTCTATCTAATATTTCACAGTCAGAAGTGCGTGAGTGTCCACTGCATGACACACCACAGTGAGTCTGACACGCTGGAGAGGTATCTGAGCTGCAGCTGAATTATTGTGCAAGCACATACCATCTGTGCAATAAGAGGGATGGCCTGAAATGGATATTTAACCATGCTCTACTATCCAGGCCAGAGGCCTGGAAATCTTGGCCAAATGGCCATATTTATCTTTTTCCATGTGGACAATAAAATAGAATAATTGACCATGAAAAGAGGATGGGGCAATGCAGATATAGGGTGTCCCTAGAATAAATGAGCCTGGTCATGTCTTTCCCCAATAGACGATAAAAGTTTAAGACACCTCTTTGCTTCCTGTGCTGAAAAAGTGCCGCCCCTTTCTTGTCCGAGGACAAAAGTAAGTCACAGAAGTACAGCTTTCATTTTCTGTTCTTTCACACCATCCTGGGATGGTATGACAGTGGGGAGAAATAAATCCCACGTTGGCAGGATGTGCCAATTTAAAACACAGCCTCAGTACTATTTCCTGCCATGGCTTTGCTGCCAGCTGCCTGGCATCTTCCTCTGTGTGAGGGTAGCTGTTCTTCAGGGCTGGTGGGAAGGATCACACTGCAGAGCAGATTGAATTCCAGGTCCCAGAGCAGACCCAATGTCTTATGCTTGCTTACAAGGCACCCAGACCCCTCTTGGCCTTTCAGCACAGCTTTCTCCCACAGGGTCAGTACTCTGTTTGTCTGAAAAGTGATAAAGCTGATGAGTGGTTTCCAGCTTGTTTTCTTTACTCAGGTCTTGTTTACTCCCTAGTTTAACCAGCAACCTCATCTCACCGGAAGAACTGATGAAATAAAACAGGAGCAAAATGTGAAAGCAAGAAAGTTTTCACTGAGTTTTCAAAAATGCTTTGGGCTTGTCTGCATGGGGTTTTGTGCTGATCTAACAAAACTGAATTGGGGTTGCATCAATTTAATTAAATCACTCCAAATCTGTGTAATCTAATCCTTTGTTTTGGTTAACACCTATGCAACTCAAACATGTGAGCAATAGCTACATAAAGAGCTCAAAGGCATAAAAAAGACTCAAGCTCCAGCCCAACAATCTCAGTTTCAATTACAAGATCAGAAAGCATGCACTTCATGCCCCTATACCTCACTGTAAACCAGGGAGAAACACAAAAAGTAGTAGATGTGTCTAAATTAAAGAAACTCTGACTCGTGTGTGACAAGCTAAACCAAATCAAGTAACTTCCAGGTCTTCTTCCTCCTTCATAAAACTACCTCTAAATGCCAAAAGCTTTTTGTTTTGCCTTTTTTTTTTTTTCTTATTGCGAGTCACCTTTAAGAACAGAGGGAAAGAGTCTCCTTGACAATATCATATGAGCCCCTCAAGGCTTTTCTAGCACTTCATTTTAGTCATCTGGAACAACTTACTGACACACAGTCATCCCTTTCAGAAATTTCCAGAGAAAGTAACCCACTGTTACTCACACTGTAAATCCCTAGGGAGCAGCCTGGTCAATGCTTTTGTGTCTAGTGACTCCCGCCACACACGATAGTGCCAGACTCATGGAGCCCATCACAGCTTTCTGAATAATCAGCAAAAATGGATCGCTTTCCAACTTTGCCAGTTGGCAGCTGACAGCATCTCTAATGGTAAGTTGGACACTCCTCCCCCCTCCATTTGCCTGTGTGGGTCCTGAAAGAGAAACCTCAGGGAGCCAGGAGGCATTAAATTAGCCGAGGTGGAGGTTATCTGCTGATTTCCACCAGAAACAGACTGAAAATTAGCATGGTTAACTCACTAAAAGTCAACAAGTAATAGCTCCTGATGCTCGTAAATGAGGAGGGGGCTCATAAGTCTTTGCTTCTTACAGTCTTACATACACATCAACCGGAAACCCTCTTTGTGCTCTCCTGAGACTGGGAATTACAGAATCTGGGACTGGCTCCAGCAGGAATATATTCTGCACTACTTTACAGCTACATAGATGCTGTTTTTTCTACACAGGCCCCAGCAGGGCTCCCTGGAGGCATGCTGACCACCTCTTTTTGTTGAAAGCTGATTATTGCTGTGGTTGCAGGCATCCTTCCTTAGCTTATCACTGCCTTCTGCCACTGCAGCCTAGGTTCAAGAAAGCAGCAGCCTGACGAGATGGCTTTGTATCACACTTGCTAAACGCAGAGCTGGTCAGCTAGCTAGGCTGTGGAGAAATATCATACTCCTGACCCAGCTATGGGAGCTGGAGGGGATGCTTCCCGCAGCTGCTTGTTGCTGCCTTCTTATCAAATGCCACTATCTTCTCAAGTCTGCCAGAGGGAATCAGGACAGTCCTCTGGGACTACCAGGTGCTCCCAATATTCTGCCAACTAGAAAGAGTGGCACCAGCTACGGGAGCAATGAACAGGCTGAGAGAGTTGGGGTTGTTCATCCTGGAGAATGCTCCTTAGCAGCCTTCCAGTACCTAAAGGGGGTCCTACAAGAGAGATGGGGAGGGACTCTTTATCAGGAAGTGGAGCAATAGGATGAGGGGTAACAATCTTAAACTGAAAGAGGGTAGGTTTAGATTAGATTTTAGGATGAAACTCTTTACTGTGAGGGTGATGATACACTGGAACAGGTTGCTCAGAGAAGTTGTGGACCCTCCAAGCCTGGAGGTGTCCAAGGCCAAGCTGGATGGGGCTTTGAGCAACCTGATCTAGAGGGAGGTGTCCCTGCCCATGGCAGAGGGGATGGAACTCGATGACCTTTAAGGTCCCCTCCAATCTGAACCATTCTATGATTCTATGATTCTTCACAACATGCAGTGCCCTCTTGATAATTCAGCATTTTGGAGGACAACACAGAATTCTTCTAAACTTTTTTAAAAAACATTTGAATTTGACACAAGCTCACAATTTTATTTTTTTTCTTCCATTATGTCCAAATTTTTTGCTTGGTCACATCTGTGGTATCATTTTAGGTCAGATGGAGTTATTAAGGGATCAGTGTACTCAGAACTGGCCTCTGTTCACACTATTTGGTTCTGATATATATCAGTTAAAAAACAAGTTTTGTGCAGTTTCCTGACCCAGATCTATCTCATCTTCTGGTCCTGTTTTTATTATTGTTGTGAGATATGATGTATGTATCAAAGTATCCGTGTTTCTACCAGAATCTTTACATTTTTTCTTTTGCCAAATAAGCCTCTCTTCACTATATAACACCATTAATGCTTCAGCAACTTTAATTACTTGTACATTGCAGGCACAAACACCTTTTGTTCTCTGGTGAACTCATACGCTCCCCCTTTGAAACCTTGTGCACATACGTGCAAGCAGGCACACATGCAGGCCTACATTGCCCTTCCAGGCAAAGAAATAATCTCAGTTCAGAGAGATGTTCTGTGTTTACAGAACAGGCATCTTTAGGCTCAGTTATTACAACGCTCTATTATTTCTTTTGTTGCAGAATGGTTGGGCTGGCAGGGACTTATGTAAGCCTCATTAAGCAACTCTTACAGTATGCATAATCATTGTGATGGAAGTTATAGGAGTGTTTATGATATTCTTGCATGAATCAATTAAATATGGGACTTAAAATGACTCATCATGGTTCTACAGCATTCACTTCCCATCTGTCTGACCTTTATTCCCTACACAGCCATGCTGGAACTTCTTCCCACAAAAATCTGAACCTGGTACCTAACTGAAAAGAATGCTGTATGACTTACATCCATCACAGAATGAGAGCGTGCCTTAGGATGCAAGGTTTGTTACTCTGCTTTCAAAAACATACTCACAAATCATCTCTCCAAACAGTACAGAATATCAGCTCTGGAAGTACTAGCGTTAGTTATTCATCAACACAGCAACCAAAAGGTTATGTGTCTTCACAGCTCACTGGCTTTATCTACTCATAGAGGAATATCTCATATAAAGCCTCACTATCATCCTGCCCATCAGTGTAAGTAGCAGTGCACATAATAAAGTGCACAAACACTCCTCACTATATGGAGTTGTCATCTTTGTCTCTGGATGAAACATGTTGTGCTCTTAGTCACAACTGTAGAGACAGTAGGAGGGGCAGTGCTGCCACCTCATTGAGAACGCTCAAAATCCCTTCCCCCATTGACCATCAAGGACAATATTGCTCACAGCCTATGCACTGTTTTCACGGCAGTCAACTGCAGGAGCATTAATTCATTTCCTTTTCCTTCACTATCTGGAATATGAAAAGTGACGATCCACTGGGAAGACAAATAAAGCCAGATTCAGCTGAACAAGGTCAAATCAAAACACTTTGGGCTATGACTAAGGGCTTAAAGAACCAGCAGAAATGTGTCGCTGACTGCATTTGCACAACACAGCAGGTTGATGGCAGGAAGTTCTAAATAGAATCTGTGTGCTGCCAGTGCAACGATTAATTCCCTAAACTACACTGTAACTTGGAGACAGTTGGATAAGCATCTTAATATTTCCTATTGAAAGGAATTTCCCCAGAATTTCTGTGAGAACTTTTCCTGTTTCCAGCAGTTTTAAGGTAGAAAAAAATTAGTATCATCAAAGTGTTCTGGAAAAACAAAACATGAGAGAACATTTTATGCCACCATAGTACTTGTAATAATCACTTCATTGATAATCCACAATCCTATATTCAATAACACTATTTGCTTTATAAATAAGGTAAAAATTCATAGAGGCTAACATATCACTAGTATAGAAAAAGCTACTTTTAAATAAAAGGTACTGATAACTTAAGTGATGCCTACAAACCCTCAGTAATTCTCTATCATCATTTTGAGAGTGCATGAAAATAGTGTTTTCAATATGACCCCTTCACATTCTGACACTTGCACCCTCCATCTGCCCAGTAGTAACAGTGAGGACATTACAGACCTACCTCCCACTTCAGGAGAAACAGAGAATACTCAGACTCCATGCTCCTAAGAGTGAAGCATCACATTTGATGACAACATCGGCTAAAAATAAAAGCTAACTCAGAAAAAGTGCAAAGGGTTTTTCAGTTTCACTGAATTTCACTGAATTTTTAGAGTTGGAAGGGACCATAGAGATCATCTAGTCCAACTCCCCTGCTGAAG
>JAOXNG010000012.1:69271856-69281881 GCA_028566535.1 Scolopax minor
CTGCAGCAAATACCACTAAGTTAGTTGCTCAGGCATAATCAATACCTGGTAACAGTACTAAATGAATTACAAAAAGAAAGCAAAACTTTAGGTCACCACAGGTTCCAGGAGGGAGTATAGGCACGCTGACACTTGCAATATATACTGCATGTCTGACTTTGAAATTATGGCTGTTCATAAGTAACATTTTTTTTTTTTTAATAACTTTTGGCTTCTAGTGCAGTCCCATTTTTAACCTTGGCTGTTACTTTGAGAAGGGCTTTCTGGATGGTACCATCTGCCTGTCACCAGTTACTGCTCAGTCATATGCAGTTGTGAGAATATGTCCTAGCACACCAGAATATTCTATTCCATCTAGTTTCCAAGCTCATGGTTCATAATACTGTAAAATCTGATAATCTCTTCCTGTTTTCTCTGGTAGTTTAAAAGTCATTTTGGCAAAATTGTTTGATTGAAAAGTATGCTTGTAATTCTTTACCTGTAAATTATGTCTTTTTGCCCATTTTTTAACTCTTCATCTGCTAAAAACGATGATGTGATATATTTTATGTGACTGCATTTCAAGTTTTGGTTGTCATGAGTGTTACAGTGTCAAAATATACTGAGTAATAGTATACATAAAGCCTTTAATATGTCAACAGTCTATTTCTAGCATTACTCATGGATGAACTTCAGTAGTTCATAAATCCTGAGTAGTTCTTTTCTTGCAGAAGCAAAGGTGTACCGTAACACAAAGATAACATTTTTATGAAGACTGTATGTTTTTACCTCTATATTGCTTTTTGTCTGGATGAATCCATTTAATACAAACTTACTAGAGCTATAATTTGTGAAAATCCTGTGATCAGATTTGTCCTTAAATTGTAATTCTCATGAAATCCTTTTTGCTACATGCTGAGCAGCTGTTTGCATCGGGCAGAGTAGAGGGAGGAGCAAGAAAAAGATTTATAACAATTTAGAATCTATCACCCATCATGCTTTTGGTTTCTCCTAAGCTTTAATAATTAATGTCCTGAGAATAGCAGATGGCCCCAATTCTTTTTAAATTACTGTAGTTTAAAATATGTATTTTTTTAGTCCTCCAATATGGCACCAAATGTTACTGCTTCTGGCTCCAGCGCTTCCTCCTTTCTGACGTACACTCTCTGATTAATTTCTATTCCTCTGTTTCAGCTGAGAGACGAGTTGAAAGCAATTGTCACTTCAGGCAGAAGCACAGATATATGATTACTGTTTTGTTTTAAACATGTAGACAAAGGACTATTGAGTGCAGTTTGAATCCATATATACCGTATAGTTTGGAAATTGCACTGATCCACATTCCATCAAGGTGTTGCCTATACAGGAAGACTTAAGGGTATATCAATTCTTGCCAGCATATCAATTTCTCTAGTTTTACCCTCTGTGTAAACATTCTTGTTTCAGAATCAGAGTATCATCCAGGAACAAGAGTTTAAGGATCATCAGCCACAGTTATCTATAGTTGTAAATAACCATACACTACATGTCTATTTTATGAAGTTTCACAGTAGTAGAACTCTGTTAACTACAATATACCACAAACACTTCCCAAAACCTTCTGAAAAATATAAAACTTCAGGTAATCCATTAATCCACAGATACAAAGTACTGCAGGACAAAAATGAACACTATCATCACTGTGCTCTGATGCTGCAATAGCAGAGCACTTCCTAAACAAAACTCCTAGAGTCTATTGGGAGGCAGAGAAGGGCCCTCACAAAAGATAATGGGAAGACACCCAAAGCTAAGGTTTCCTGCAATCTGTCCAAGGTGAAATGTTGTGCTTTCACCCTAAATCTGGGCACTGGTTTATTTCTGAGCACTTGAACAGAACAAACAACATTCTAATCTCTACAGGCAACTGGGAGATGCCATAAGATGTGAGATTTCCGGTGTGTAAGGACAGTTCAGGCAAATAGTGAGTCAGCTTCTCTCAGATCAGTGATTTTTGGAGATGCCAATACCTTGGATACTCAAGGGCTCTTAACTTTCTGTCCCCAGAAATTTTATCATTCTGTCATACAGTCCTGCACTTAAGCTTATAAAGTTCAATTTTTAAGGCATCATTGGCTTCTCCCTTCATTACTGTTGTTTGGAAGATCATTCCAAGCCATGCCCTAGAAATCTGCTAGGACATTTTTTTTTCTCATTTTTTTTTAATCTGAAGTTTTTTGATTTATGTTATGTTGTTATTCTTCAGTTTTTCTCTCTTCTTCTGCAGCTATTCCATTTTAATCTCCTCTTCTTGAACATAGGAGAGAATTTGCACATAATACTGCAAAAAAAGTTTTATTGGTATTTTGTACAAGGCAGTTCTCGCATCCTTATCTCTTCTACAAGTACCTCAGCCACCACATCCTAATACTGCTTTTCACAGCTACTTCAAACTGGCTGTCAACTGTGACCTTCCAGTAGCCGATATGTTGAGATGGTTTTCTTCCACGTGGTTCCCTGTGATGGATGGTATTTTTAACAGTTTGTGCTGGTATGTCATATTCCTTTAAGGAAGAAGGGACTGAGTCATGCTGTGGAGAACATTGTTGAGAATGGGAAACTGCTCTTACCCTGGAGCAACTGCCTGGAGGAGAGACACTTCCCTGATGTCAGGGTAGGGCTGGTGAAGGAAGGTGCAAAGAAATACTGCATAGCACAGAGGAACTGTGAGAGTGCTTGCTAAGGAGCAGGGAGCAGAGCCAAGGCTAGAGTTCTGTATTTTCCTCTTTCTGTCCAAGAAAGAACCACACAGAGTTTCTGCAACCCAGAGAGCTACTAAATGGACTGCAATCACAACTCGAAGGAATGATCCAGCCAACAAAGTTACTGTGGTCTGAAGGGGAGTTATATATAAATTCTTTTCTATTTCTGATGCATCTCAACTAGCCACTGAACTGTCTTTGTTTAAAATCAAAATGGTTCTAGTGTATATGTAAGTAAAACTCAGCTTTTGAGGTTAAAAGCCTTTTTTTTCTACTTTGGAGAGTTCACTATAAGAAGGATGCCTAGGCAGATCCACTGCAAAGTTCTGGCTGCCTTAATATCCCATGTTGCATGACTTTGTGCTGAAGCCTCTACCATTTCTGCCACTTGTCCTTAAGCTGAAAATGATTAAAAAGAGTCGGATAAGTCTCAAGACTGTTCTGCGAGGAATTGTCAACACATCACCTTCTTCATCTAGAGAACTTCTCTTTTCATACACAGCAGTCTCACACTGGTCAGTGCCTTATCGACCTAATCAGTTCTTGTGGTAATCCTCAGCATTTCCACTTCAGTAATAATTTGCCTTCACACTACAACAAGTGCTGCTCTAACACATGTGAAAATTCAGTCTATGGCATTGTACCTATGTAAAAGGTCAATTATGTTATCCAAAATGATTTCAGTCTAACACTATCGACGTTTGATAAAATCAGGATTATCCCATTTTGCATTTGCCTTCAGGGATTTAATTATTCTTTCCTTCAAATATTTTCCAACACTTTATACAGTACTACATTCAAACTAAAAGACTCAGAGGTATATAGGTGATTTCTCTTTTCCTGTTTTTTGAATGCAAAAATGAAGGGAGAGAGAGACTATATTGACATGGGTATGTTTTCTCTGTTGATAAGGCCTGAATTCGTATTCACTTGAGAAGAGCCATCTTTTATAAAATTTTTGGCTTCTTTTATAGGTATAATACACTGTGATCAAGGTTTCCAAGATTGCCAAATCTTCACCTTTGCAAGAGCAGCCTGCCTATGTGTCAGTTTCATAACAAATATAAAAGATTTTACAAAGAACCTCATTTCAGCAAAGCCTCATTTTTCAACCTAACACTTTGTCAAAAATATTAATCAGACCTAGCCATAGATTTCTTTTACTATATAGTCTTTTCCATCATCTCTGTAGTCTTTATGACAAGCTTAACTGGCTGAATTTATGTTGTTTGTGTGCTCATACTGTGACCATAACCTTGCTGTCTAAGCTACTGCTTAATCATTTAAGTTTTGAGTAAACACAGGTGCATTATGTAAGTGCTTTTATGGGGTAGTATTTCACTAGAAGACAAATATTTAAGAATATCTCGTTGTATAAATTATCTTCATTTCAATAATATTCACATTGATTGATGAGTAATTTAAGATGTATTGTCATAATTTTTACAACATGTTTTCAAAGCACTTTTCAGTATACTTAAGATCACACAGAATCAATGGTGGATGTAGAAAAGTGGTTAGAGACCTCTTACCTTTTCATTTCAAGGAATACTTGGTTATGTATTTATCAGGCTATTCAAAATGTTTATCACATTGTGAGCAGATCCATCTAGAAAACAATATAGCTTCATAGATTTTAAATGCTGAAAGGAATATTGTAAGACACCATAATTATTCCCTGTACCACAAAAAGCTACAAATCCTATAATTCCTACTTCAAATTCAAGAGTATTCTTGCTTTGAAAATTTCCAGTGATGCATCTCTTACAATTCCTGCTTAGGCATTTTGGTGATTATTTTTCTTATCCTAAGACATTGTCATTTTATTTCTCGCCGAGGTTTTCAATGTCAGATCATCTTACATTTTGCCTAGTAGGTATAAGAGCTGCCTTCTAGTATTCTTCAAATCAAATCACCACTGTACCGCTGCATCAGTGAGCGTTTTGCATCTCTTACTGTCAGTCATACTTCTCTTTCTTTAATCACCTGTGTCTCTTCCAAAGCAACTATTTAACATCTTTATCAAGAGGATAGACAACATTTTGGTAGACAATCTACCAATGGTTACATCAGTGCTGACTACATTAGCCACCACATCATACTATGGAGATTTGTTCAGTTTATTATTACTCACAATACTTAATTCTTCCAGTCATTACTTTCCATACGGTTGTCCGAAATCCTGTAAGGATGGCCTATATCCTTTAAGATGTCTGTGCTGAAATACATTTTGTTTGCTTGCAGCTGGCTTACCGAATAATTCATGTCACTGTCATGATGTTCTGTCTTTATTATAATTCAGCACTCCCCCACAGTTTGTGAAATGTGCAGATTTTATCAGTAACCGCTTGATGATGATTTGCCTTTTATAGTAAATATTTTAGAATCAGTTTATAACCCATCATATTGAAACTTACTTGGGTTACTTTTGCAGTTGATGAGCAATGACAGTCCATACAATGAATCAAGAAGACTGATCGGGAGAGCAGCCTATGTGAAAATGTGTTTTGAGTGAACTTTGTGTACTTTGTGTAACAAAATTTGGCAGGCTGTGAGCAAATCCTTCAGTACGCTGCTTCTGCTCTGTGATTCAAGGCTGAGATTTTAAATTGGAGATGAATATTATACTTTAAAAGTGTACCCGTATTTTCAGAGAAAATAATCATTGCGTTTAAAAAGATGAGGTCATTTTGAGAACACGGACATTTCTGCAGATGATAGCAACAGTTGTCCAAATAATCCTTACTAATAGAGACCAGTGGTTTTGAAAATATTTTACCAGATAAAATCTCACCTGCTGTGTTTGTGTTTCAGAGGTGCAGGGAGCCTGGCATGGGTGTGGTGGAGGCGTATGAGCTGAGAGCACCAGCCACAGGAACCAGTAAAACCAGTTCTTCTCTGTACAGCCTGGGAAGTCCTGCCTTCAAAGACATGACTTGACTGCTTTTACTAAAATATCCAGCTCACATTCAGGTAAAATTCAGACTCTAAATCACTGTCTACTGGGGCCTACCTGGATATAAGCCATTTTCATAAGAACACACATTTTCCTGCCATATGACAACAGAACTTGACTGGCATGTTTTGGATATTTCTCCAAGTGTGAAGCCAAAGAGAGCCACGACAAACTTTTTTTTTTTTTTCCTTAAAACTTTCTCCCTGGGAATCAGCTGCTGCCAAAATGTATCTCATCCCAATCACAATCCCAATCACAATTTAAAACACACTGCTTAAAATGCACTGTCCAGGTCTTCCACTAACTGCAGATGTTGAAATCTCTGGAATTTATCCCGCTATTTAGGTTATCTCCACCTGTCCTTCAGAGGGACAGTGATTTCACAATGTCTATGCTTTTTATAGACAATGGAAGAAATGTTCTTTTTCAAAGATCAGATCTCATTAAATGATGTTTCTAAACAATAGCAAGGACCACCTCATTTTAAAGCTCTACCTTCATTTGACTGGACTACACAAGCCATAGTTAGGTTCCTGTATTTGTTGCAGATGAAGGAAATATGAAAAGAAATTGTGTCCATTTTGATATTGGTAACAGTCAACACAATTTATTTCATGTTGCATTGGGATCTTTTCTCTGTGTAACTCATAATACTACTTGCTTTGTTTGAAGAAGATTGTTGAAAGGCAAAGAAACAGAGCATCGCGATTAAGACTGGTGATGATGTGTAAAAGGAAGGGTAGAGTCATAAACCACTGTATCTGATACACAGGTCAGGACAGATTGACCTGAACATCTAACCACTTATTATCTATCCAGTCTTTGGATTCTCTCTTCACACCTATGTTTTTATGTTTACATATTGTATTCATCCACAGTGATGACACTCATTCAAGAACCACTTCAATTTGAAAGAATATAGGTTTGCAGATGAGGGAATCTATACTACACAAATGTCCTCCAGGGGCTTCTTTAGATTGCTATGATCTTTAAAAAGGGACATTTTGTTTTAAATGGTGGAGACAGTTTGTCAGGGGGATTCCTACATATTAGATGTTAAGGTAATTCACAAAGCAATCAAATAAATCAATCTGATTCTGTATCATAAGAGGGAAAAATTTACTAAAAGGTTAAAGCTCAGGTTATAGGAAAACTTCACTATATTACTCAGGACCTCAGAAAAAAAATTATTTTTGAAGGAAAATGTGAAGGATAATGTTCTCCACCTGAGATTGAAAAAGGAGAAATAGGTCAGCTATAGACTGTAGTTTTGAAAAAGATGAGCTACAAAAGAAATTTAGGACAAGAAGGCATTACGTCAGACAATTAGAGGAAGGAAAGGGCAGCTGATAAGCAGAGACTGCAATTGCTCAGCAGAAGTATTAAGGATCATGAAAAATCCTTTGGTCTTTTTTCATCAGTTTGCTCCTCAGTTGTCTCAAATTCTACTTGATGGCTGTGAGTGCAGGGGTGTGATCTTTGCTCTAAATTGTCAAGATACAAGAGACTTAAAGGATGAATTTGAGTCCTCCTTTAAGACACACAAAAACCAGACCCATTATAGCTTGATTCATATGGAACAACTTGCTAGGCTGACACCCACTCATTTCCTTTCAATCACAATGCAGGGGAGTTTCCTGTTTAATCACTTCTCAGATGGTCATAATTTTGTTAGTTTCATCCTTTCATCTTCATGATCGCCATGAATTCACCATTAGAAAACATATGTTAATTAGGAGTTGGTGCATGGTGGTGTATAGTAAATAGTTCAGCTGGACAAAGTGGGGAAACTGCTCAGGTAAAAACAAACAAAAAATCCCACCTTTATTGAATTAATGGGGACAGCATACACACTATGAGAAGTTCACACAGGAAATCAAAAAGCAGAAAAAAATTTTAGTATAAAGAAACTCCATACGGTCAACATTTGATGTTGCTGAAGCAATGAAGATATATAGCCAACTGAGAAAACAACAAAAAAAAGTGTTTAAAATATCTAAAACTAGGTGATAGTGTAACACTATGCCCTACTAGTCCCTTCAATTCAGTAGTAGTTCTGGTTCCATGCAAAGCTATACCCATTCATTTATAAACTAAAGAGATAGAAAAGAAATGTAAATGTATAGACTTGTTTAAAGTGGTTTAAAATATCAATTGCCACTAAATCACGGATGTATCTAACACAGGTGGCAACATGCAGGATGATGGTTTTATCCATAATAATACATATCCTGTACAGGGCTCCTCACAGCATAAAATTGCTTTTCCAGACAGCTTTCTATTCCACATAGAAAATATTTTCCATGAGTTATTTTGTTTAAATGTAAAAGAGAATTAACTTTGATTGTTCTCATGTCCTTTTACGTTTGCTGTCTAAGAACACTTAGGTGATACAAGTCTACAGAAAGTGCGTTTTAAAGTCAGTCTCCTCATGCTTCGTTCTATATCGTACATTAAACTTTCCAGTATTCTCCATGCTCACCCAGCTACTATGTCAGAGATTAACATGATGCTCAGGAATCACACAGTAATTTGATATAGAGCAGACAGTAATCACAGACATCCAGAGCTCTCTTCTCCACCTCCAAACATCCATACAAATCCATACAGTTGGATCACATCTTTCTCCAAATACGTCTCTGCAGACCTTCCCTTTTCTGTTAAGAGAGTTCCTTACTTGCCAGATTCAGTAAGGGAGTTCCTTACTTGCCAGATTCACTATACACACCAAAAAAAAGGTTGTGATTCAGTCTGTTGTAGTCATGGTAGCTGAACAAGGAGCATTTGGCCCTCTCGTGTTACTTCATGACAGAAGTTACTTTGAGAAAATATCTCTGTATGTTGCTGAGGTAAAAAAGTGTTAAATAAGTGAGCATGCATGGTTGGTCATTGAGAACAAGAGGAGCTGAAAATAGAACCTCCTTGTGAAATGCAGCATCACAGACTTCAGAAGCAGCACCAGAAAGAGCACTATTGAGAGGAAATGAGATTGGGAGAAGATCAGTGAAAAATAGCACTGTGATCTTTCAGAGGGGATGCAAAAAAAGGAGCACAATGATGTTAGCTGGTGATTAGGGAGACCTCAGCAACAACAACAGCAAATCTTTAACATAACATATAGCCCCACAAACTCTAGTAGGAGCTAGTGAGGCAGGGCAAGATCTCTTTATGCTTTTTTTAGTCAGGTTTTTCATCAGCTAATGCTATTGCAACTAGTTTAAATCAAAATGTTCCAAGAGTCTTACATTTCATCCCGACTCTATTAAAGGATCAATTGCTTACATGGAGAGAAGCTTGAATGAGTCTTATCTGCCAGCAATGTTTACTCTCTCTTTCTATTCCAGCTTGGCATGGGAGTTGCATCATATTGCTTGAGCAGTCTAATGCTTCATTGCATGCCACTGCCCCATCTCTGGAACTGTTTCTGGCTGTCTTCTGACCTTGTGCTCAGTTGATTCACCTCATTAAAATGGGATAATACGAAGTTAGCAAAAACCAAAACAAAATTTTTGCTTGTTTAGGAAGATGAATGGGTTCAGTCTACAGCTGGAGGAATGCCAGAGACAGCACAAAGGAGGGAATGGGACATGCAACTGAAAGTGTGTTGGAGAGAAAGGTGCAAGTGGGATTGATCACAGCTGTACTGTGAAAATTCACCTGTAGAAAAGAGGACTCATCTTAGAAAATGTCCTCAAGAACATTACTGTTACTATTAATGACTCTTAATNNNNAGAGCATTTCATCCTTTAAAAAACTGGAAGATTCAATTATGACATAGAAAAGACAAGTGGTGGTGATTTTCCCATTATGTGCTTAAGAATATAATGGAAATGAGGATGAAATTCAACACATGAAAAGCCATCACTAAAGTCAGGAACAGGCTTACACTATTTTCTTTCCTGAAACTTCTAAACTTAAAAAGGAGAATAGGATGCTTTGTTTTATGAAAAGGTTTTAAAGAGATCCAGTATTACCACAACTTATGACCCCTCCCCCCAAAAGATAACGACGACAAGATGACATGAAGTATTGTAAATGACGGGTTACTACTGTACTAAAACTGAATTTTCAGTTCATCGTCAAACTGTAAAGGGTAAACCCGCCATTTTGTCTTCCTTTTCATCTCTCATTTTCCTTTCTTTAGGTCTCCTTGAATTTACCAGCAGAGGGAGCAGGTGGAAGAGCAAATGGGTAGGGAAAAGGAACTGACTTCGATTAAACTTTGATCTTTGCTCTTTGTTCCAGACAGAGAAAACAAGGACCAGTTTCAGCAGCTGCTGTAAGTGGGTCAGAGTATCCACAACACAAAGACACTTGCTTTGCCTGAGTTCTCCCTTCTTCCTCCTACACCC
>JAOXNG010000012.1:69303463-69315026 GCA_028566535.1 Scolopax minor
CGGCATAATCGCACACCCCCACCCACCCCATAGAGCTACTAAAGAAAGAAATAGAAACACAGGCCTGGTGGAGGAGGGGTGGGGAAGAATACGCGCACGTTCACACACATGGGTGAAGAACTAGGCAGCAATCTGACTATCTCCTCATGCCTTATACCCAGTATCAGTAATAGGTTTTTTTTATTAAAAGCAAAGAAATGCTTATTAACAAAGCTTGATGGGCATCTTCTGACTTAAGGTTTTCATTTTAAACTAGTGTATCTGAACCACCTCTCTGAGAACACTTTCACTGTCCCCACTGTGACTGACACTACGCTCCAAGTTTTGACACGGATGATATCTCTGACTGAAAGGAGAAGCACTGATTCATTTACCCTAGGGTAGCCTATGGTCCAGTAATTGGACTACAGGTACGGGATGTGAGATATAAAACTTATGATTTGCTGCTACAGCTCATTTACATCAGGACAATTCCCATCCGGAGTATCCTGCTTAACCGTCTGTGCCACACGACCACGGCACCTCAGTCGTGCTGCTAAATAGCACCTGAGAGATGATGAGTAGAGTAGGGGTAGGTCATGAAAGACCCTGAAGGTTACAGAAAAGCAACAGAAAGAGGAAATCAGAGGTCAGGCTTTCTTGGTGGAACTCTCACTTTGTACAAGTCATTAAAAATCCAGTATGCCAGAAGAGAGCCTTTAGGCTTTTATTGGCTTTTTCTTAAAAAATTTCAAAAGCTTTTTGCTTATATGGAATGAGAAACATTTTGAAATCTCAGAAAATTAAACAAAACTTGATATTTTTTTCTGATTTTTTTTTCCTCAAATAAGAAGGAAATATGAACTTCTGGGCTGGCATTCAGATGACTAGATTCAATTCCTGCTTCCTATGTAAATTCCTATTCTCCTGCATTCTTCACGTTGCAAAAATGAGTATATTTCCTTTATCTTCTCAGACATCCAGTTCCCCTCTTTGCCTGCACATTTCTTTCTCTGTTTCTGTTATGGTGTCTTCCTTAAAGGGTCCTGAATTCAGACAAATCCTTTATCTGTTCATAGAAGTATGCTGTGACCTTAAAGAATTTTAGATAGTATTAAGAAGAAATCTGTCACGCTCAGGTGATATTTCAAACTTCATATTGGAACAGAAGCATTGCACGAGACTGTAAATCCAGCAGATCTGCTGAGTTAGCTGTATTTGGAAGGACACAGATCTTTTCAATGATCTCAATTATTTTGAGATAAAATTATAAAATTTTGCATTTTAAAAACTAGGAAGCTTGGATTGTTTAAAAAATATCCATTTCTCAGAGCCATTCTGACTCACTGATCACAGATGAATCAGAGAAGCCAGGCAAACCATATTTCTGGAACAGTAAGTAATCCCGCTACAGCAGGATTTGATTCTAAACCCTGATTCAAAAAAAACACTTAAGCCTGTGTTTTAGTCCCCTTTTTGGGATAAAGAATATGATAACAAGCCCTCTCATGTGAGAATGTTCTCTGGAATTGAAGCAGCATGTAGTAGCCTGATGTGGAAATGTGCTGAGCATAAAATTGACCTTAAACTTGAGTATAATACAGCTTTATCTGATGTCATCTAATGATAGCTACAGATTGTGGTAAAGCTGCAAGCTAGGTCTGAACTCGATTCCTCCCTAACTGGCAGATCTGGTATGCTATCTAGGACCACTTCTAGCCCAGCTGTGGGTTCCTACCCCTACATTTACACTGGCTCCTGTAGTCACACAGCTGCAAGTGGAGTTGGCTCAGTTTGCTGCTCTGACAAATATCCATCCTCCACAGGAAAGGAAAAAAAAAAAAAGGAAGGAAAAAGCCGAAAAAAAAGAGAAAGAAAGATAAAGATTTGTTTCCCCTCAGATCAGAAAGCTGAACCATTTCACCCTACGGCCACAGAGTCGCTAGACTGAGAGGAAGGAAGAGTGTGGGAAGTTTCAGCTGCGGGTAATGGATGGGGACTGCTCATATTCTTAGCAGCCTGCAGTCACACTGTATTAGGTGTAACGGGAAACTGCAGCCTTGGTTGCTAAGAGAGATCTTTGCTAGCTTTCTTTGCAATAGCACCGTTAGCCAAACTACTCAACAATACTAATGTACATCACACACGGGTGCTATTACAGGCCATCTCTGCCATTCAGACCGCACTAAGCTGAGGATCTCCTTTAGCCAAATGTTAACTGCTGCTTTCGCTGCTGCTTCTTCTTGCTTTGCCTCCATGCCATTTTTTGTGTGTTTAGCTCATACCACTTTAACTGGTCTTTTCTCTACCTTATGGAAAAATACTAGTGCTTCAGCAACCCCCTTGGGAATACTTCTGAGGGAAATCTACTTAAACTAGCAATGACCACATTACAGTCTTATGAATTTTCACTAAACTGAATGGTGAATGGTCCCAAATACGCTCCAGTTGGTAAGGTTTCCCTATCGCTGTTACAGGAGTTGTAGGCATGCATCAAAAGGCATATATAAGCAGGCATTGGAATGAAGATGTAAGAGCACATTATAACTATAAATACGTCACTGATGATTTTTTAGGATATGTTTTTTTCACAATCACTTGTGACATGCATGATCTCAGTGTACATACTTTTTATAGATGAGGAATATCTCTATCATTTTGGATTTATTTGGTAATCTATTTCAAAGTCAACATTCATGCATTTTCTTTCCAGATGCTCTTTTGTTCTTGTATGTTCTTCAAATCAAATTGGCAAGTGATTAGTCTTTAATAAAGGATATGACTTTGCAGATGCAAAAGGGAATTTAAAACACGCTGCAGTGCATCAGTTTTGTAATACTGAGATCATCATGAAAACAAAATGCAAAGTTATTTTTCCTACTTAATTTGATACCTAAGTCAGGTCTTCTGAAGTGTTCAAGTGAATAAGCATTTCAACTCACTTTGCTAAGTTAATTTTAGCAGGTAACATCAGTGACCACAGTGGTTCAGATTGCAAGATAGTTTCCATATTATGACACTACCTTAATGTGTTCACTGCTTCTGAAAACACTCACTTCTTGAAATGAAACTTCTTATTCTTAATTTCTGATGGTGGTCTATTTTTGTAGAGAAGAGCTATGAGGGAGTGTTCAAATGTGTGGAAAAAGGAAGCTACAGTAGAATACATCAGTATTTGTGAGTTATTTTACCCATTTCTGCTCAGAGCATCTCTTGAAACTCACAGAACCGACAACCTAAGCCAAAGCCCAGGGGAATTAATGAAAATACCCACAATAACTGCAGTGGGCTTTAGATCAGGTGCACTGTATTTAACAGAGAGAGTTATCCTTGTTTGTTTTAAATATGATACTTGAATCAGAGACAAAAATCTGCTGTTGTAGAGATAACACAGAAAACTATCCTGGACCTGTTTTTTGTTAAACCAGGATATATGACTATATATGGATATATTGTTATTTACTTCAGTAAATATAAAATCAGTCTATTTTGATCAGAAAAAAAACAAATGCACAAAACCCCAAGCCCCATACTATTTTAAACTAATAGTCACATTGGTACCAAAATTACATGCTCAACTCAGGAGCAGGGAACAGCTGAAAATCCTTATTGACAATGAACTAACATTTCTCTCATTGAGATTATTGGGTGCTCTTCTTAGTAGGAGTAGGGCAAGACTAATAACTAATGCTTTAGAAAAAGCCTTTTCCTTAATGTGTATTTGAACAAGAAATATAACACTTACAGTTGAGTAGTTAGTAAGCTTTCAAATTCTCTGGAAAAGAGAAAGCACCAGACCAGTGAGTTCTTCAAGATGAAGAACTTTTGGATAAGTCATTATCCAAACATCCAACATTAAGGAGAAAAAAATGTGCACTTTTCCCCCGCACACATGTGGTTAGTCTATTATTAAATCTTCAATGAAATTTGCATAGTTACAACCACAGACAGTCTCAGAAAATGCTAAAACATCAGTGACAGGAACATCATTTAAGGTGGCCATCCTTAAGACAGCTCATAGCAGAGATGCTATGGGGAGAACATGAGCTTCTAGGATACGAGATCCAGCACCACAGAATTTTCTCTGCAACCTTAGGTCAGTAATTTCAGAAGAATTCTTTTCAAATGATTTAAACACTTTGAAAATTCTGGTATCGACTATACAGAAGTCATCTAGGTGCTTCTTCAAAGGGAAGAGAGACCAAGACCTCCAGGAAGTTTACTCCTGCCTGTCACAGGATGAATGCCTAACGTATGGAAGCATGGTGCAAGCCCAGATGACCAGCCCATAGAGACAGCCGATTTTCAGATGCAAGAGGAATTCTCATTCTTCCCCTCCTAAAGACTCCCTGTTTCTTAGTTTTTCAGCTGTAAGATTATCCCTGACTACAAGGATAATAGCATCTCTCTACTACATTTAAAGATTAAATCCATTAAAGATAGAAATAAGAAATAGGAAATTACCTAGAGAAGACGGACAAACTCCAGGGCTGTATCCTGATGGAGAAAGGCCTCTGCTTATGTCATCATATAGCTCCATTTAAGCAAGCAGGAATAACTGCTTATGCAGTCAAGTGTAAGTATCGGGCTGCAGGGTTAGGTCATGTCACCAGCTATTTTCTCTCTCTGTCTTTTGGGTTAAATTTCTTGCTCACTACTGTTGTTTATCTGTTCCATAAGACATACGGCTACTGTATCATGAATTTTGTATATGCTTATATTACAGGAAGCACTAATTTTTGCATATACCAACTCAATTACTTCAGCCTGAATGTTGTATTAACATAAATCTTTCCATTTCATGTCATTACACATCAAAACCACACAGTTCAAATTAAAGAACTCTTAAAATGTATATTCAGTACGTGGCAAATAAACCTTTTGAAATACATGGAGACCAGCCTTTTAATGTAAATAGATTATTTCTAGAAGCAGATATTTAAGACAACATACTTTGTTCAATGTTTTTGATCCTGAAAATACTTGCCTTGACTCCTCAATATTACAGAAGGAGTTACAGATATTTTGAAAAGTCTGCATGTAAATTGTGGTGAAGAACGACATCTTGGGACATTAATGCTGTATTAACAAGCCTCCAGAAAACTATTCTCTTTTGAAATATTTTCAAATATCATGATACTTTCAAACCTGGAAATAATCCAGGATAGTCCAGTATCTCCATTTTTACTTCAGCTCTATACAATGCATTTGTATTCAAGAGCCCAAGACAAATTTTTGAACTAGAGGTCTTTAAGTTAGTGGTTTAGCTTCAATTAGCAGCTAAATACAAAAGGCCAGATTTTCAGACATGAAATCAATACAAACTCCAGATACTTAATATCATAGGTCTGTAAATCATTCCTGTGTGTTTAGATAGCTAAAAATAATGACTAATTTTCAGAAGACCTAAATGGTCTCAATTAGAAATAAATATAGTTACCAGCTCTGGAAAGCAGTCCCTGTTGTTATGAAGTATTGATCTATTCCTTTATATTTGCCATTTTTTAAGGTATAACTTTGGATAAAAAGAAACAAGAAAAAATATTTATTTCTTCAGTAGAACAGATCTAGTTAGCATGTACAGGGCATTTCAAACCAGGGCTGAATCATGCCCTTTTGGATATTAATAAAAAGCAGGAGTACCTTTGCTGAAGTTAATGGAATTATTTCCATAATTTTTCAGGAGAAAATCTTCCTATTTTATAGGTTATACATTTCATGTAATTACTAATTCACATATAAATATGCAGTTCTAGAAACAGGATTGCTGCAACTTCTCTGAAACTCAAGGTTCAGCTGCAATGAGGAGTTTGGAGCTTCTGCTGCAACATCTCTATAAATAATTCTCATAACAAAGGGGCCAACTTGGTTTTACAGGTACTGAGTTTTTTCATGTTGTTACCAAGAAGTTCATACATGAAACAAAGCTAAAGAAATTTCACTCCCTATTAAAAAGAATATCAGCAGGAAAGGAAGTTCCACCTAATTGATCATTAAATTTAGAAGAACACAACACTTCATTGATTCTGAGTATGAGGCATATTCAGCAACAATTTTTTAGGAAAAAAACCCTGCTCTTTCATGCAACATACTAGATTTTCTCCAATTGTACTGCAAAGCAGAAATGTGATGCCTTTTGTCGATAAGTGGAGTGGTGCTACTATGTTCAGGACACTAAAAATTTCGCTTCTTACAGAGAAACGTTCCATGGAAATACTGATAAACAACTGAATTCAGTAACTGAAAATGGAAATCTAATTAATATAACGAAAGCTTATCTTTCTCCCAATCCTTAAAGTCCCTTAAAATCCTAACACAGTCACCAGTGAACACAATGAGAATCTTTCCATTTACTTGAAAATGCTCCATATTAGGCCCCCGCATTTTGCATTCCTGCTCACTATGAGCTAAAATTTATCTGGGAGTTTTGTATTTTATATAATGCTTAGGCTGGTTTTACTTTTTATTTCCAAATTAAAACATGGTGTCTTCAGAAGTCTTCAGTCTCAGATTATTTTTCACAGTTACCTGTCTTTCACATAGGGCACTATGACTACTGGATGTAGGAGAGGTTCATCCTCTTTATATTGCTTGTACTAAATAACAGCTTTGATGAGTTCCATACTTATCAAACTAAATCTCAGTTCTTTATTAAGAAAGCTATAAATAAAGCCATCACAGCTGCATTTATTTTATGCACATTTCATCCATGTGCATAAAACTAACTTTATGGTGCCTCTTCCAGGTTATTCCTCCATGCAACCTGTGCTCCCCCTTAAAGTTCTGTGCTGGTTCTGGCATGTTTGTGCTGTTCCAGGAAGCAATGGCTCATGAGTCTTTGTGGATATGGGGCTGGAGCCTTTTCTTTTCAAACTAAAACATGTTTAAAACATTACAACATTTTAACTCAGTTAATTCACATCAATAGGGTTGATGGGTTTATGTGCTTTTTTCTTTGTTATCTCTGTCTCACACAATCTTTGTGCCATTTTTTTTTTTTTTTAATATTAAACTTGGTTTACCAGATCATAAATTCTTCAGGACACATATGCTTTTTTCACAGAGAAATGCGCTCCTGTATCTACACACAACCACTAGCTCAGCTCAATATTAGTGCTTCTGTAATGCAGAAGAGTTGACAAGATCGAATTGGCCTAATCAGTGATAAATGCATATCCACGTTGGGTTACTGACTGCTTAGAAGAAATACGAGTCAGTCATGCTGTTTGAGAGGTTTTTACGATAGATTGGTTAATCGCCATTTGCAAACATTTTTAAGTCACCATGACATTCTTCATGTGAGTTTGTAAACCTCTGCAAACAAATCCAATCCAAGATACTACCTAGTCTTAGCTGTCCCTTTTCTTTCTATTCAGTTAATTGACTAATGTCATGATAAACAAGTAAGAGATCACCCTAACACAAGTATATATTTTTCTGATAGACTGAAAAAGGTAACAGTAGAGATATTTTACTGTTTTGAATCCAGTAGCATATATTATTAAAACATCAACTCATATCTGCCACATGAAGTCGTATTTCTTTTTCATAAATTAAATAACTTCAAGTAGTGTTATTGTGCCTTTCAGAAGAAATCTTTCAGAAGAAGGTTTGTCAAGAAAGAGGCATCTTTGACTACTCACTTATCAAAGGAGTTATACTGTTATAGTCCTGACAGTTTTGGGACAGGGCAATGAAACAAACCTCCCTCTTTTAAATTATACTTAGATCCCCAGTAAAGCCCAAACTCTCTTTGGGCAGCTCCAGGGCTCAAACAACACAGCTTTGAAAGAGCAGAGGAAGCAATCTGTGTATTGAAATGTAAATATTCACTACAGTGTACTGTACATAGGAATTCTGAAGGAAAGCAGGATGCTGAGCATATTTATTCATCCATCATTACCCAGAGTTCTCCGTCTGCTGTTTCACAGAAATGCTTTTCAGTTCGCTTGAGCTCTGGAAGAAACAGAGCTTGGGCATTGCTTTGGAATAGGCAAAGTTCTTTTCTTGGCACTTGTAGAGCGCTAAAACTCATTTGAAGGCTTGATTCAAGAACAGATGAGTCAGTACCTTCATTAACAGATTTTAGACCTTCACACAAAAGTTGCAGGTTTGGGTTTACTTGGAGAAGCAACAGGGCTGTAGGCTCATTCCCTCCTCCTTTCCATTAGCACAGTCTCACATGCTACAGCTGTGGGTGTGTAAAGGGTTTAAATCAGTTCCACTTGTATGTTCAGGCAATGTGTTTGAAGATGAGAGATGAGTAAGTGCATGCCAAGCACTGAATGCTGCTGATAACTAGGAGAAAAAAAATAATCACTGATCTATACAAGACAGTCACTTTCATTTTTAAAGAGTCCATTTTAGATGACATTGGCAATTCAAAGAGTGGAATTTCACCAAGAGCTTATTTTCTCATGTTATTCATACTTTTGGAAAGGAAAAATAAGTAAACAAAAAAAATCTAAGAAATTTAATCCCGAAAGGGCTTTTAAAACAACATTTCATGCAGTCAAAAACAAAGGTTCCTTGAGGGCAAATAAGATTTTGCTTCAGCATTGAGCATTATTTTTTTAAAAAAGAAGGGTGTTTCAAAAATTATACTAAAATTCCAAGAGAAAACCTGAAACATCATGTTTTAAGGGTTTGAAATAAAACATTGCCTTATTTTCAATTAACAATTTGGCAAATTTGTGAAATATGTCAGTGTTACTCCTACTGTCTTCTCTGAAGGTCATCTTAGCTTCAGTAATTCACTCAGTTCTAGTGAAGAGGCTTTAAGGTAATATAGTTTACAACTTTGCAATTTCTTTGGCAAAAGGAGACAAATGTAAATAGAATAATATTCCAAAAACTATGTGCACTTGTGAAAATGAACAATTCTCTTTTCTTGACAAAGTGTTTAAGAAACATAAATACCCGTGAAATACAAAAGTGTCTTAATAAATCCTGAAAATCTTAACAAGACCCTTGAACTGAGAAAATTATGGTCAGTTTTTCTACTATAATAAAATCATTAAAAATTCCAAAGCAGACTATTTCAGTATAACTGAAGTAGATTATATTACTTTTCTGAGCTTGACTTGTTGACTCTTTTCTTTCAAAATGATGGTGGATTATCTTTCTTAGTAAACTCTATGTAAATGCTATTTTCTCAACGGATCTGGCATTTTTGTGTATTCAGAATCCATTCGATGACTTTAATGACAAGGAAGTTTTCACTGTTACTAACAGTTAAGTTTCCACATCTGATACAGATAACAGAGCTCAGTTGAAGTGAATTCCTTCCTTTGAATAATCAACATCATTTTTTACAAAGTCCAAGAGATGGAATAGATCAGCAGAAGTAAGAAGCAATCCCATTTGGCCTTCACATGCCAACAGAGACAACACTAAAAGCCATCTGTCTCCTTTTAAACTAAAGAAATTTTACCTCCTGGTGCTGTTCTTTGAGGTAGAATCTACAAGTCAAGAGCAAAGGGGCAATGGTAAAGTAAATATACCTAGTGGAAAAATAAATGATATGTGCTGCAACTATGCTTCTTTACACTTCTTGGTCCAGTGGCCAGAATTCAGTTGAGTGAACTGCAAAAGCGAAGAATGAGATCCTGCAGAGCATACAAGAAAATAAAATGTGGGGACAGAGTGGAATTAAAAAAAAAAATATATGAGGAAAATCTCCAAAACTCTCTTAAAGATGAGAGCCTTTAAAAAAGAAATCTAAAAACTTTGTATCTATGATAATCAAGTAATCAATTAAATTAATCTGGAGTAAAATTTGTGATGATCAATTTTACTATAAGGCTGAATTGACAAGAATTTCAATTTGGTATGTGGCAAAACAGGCAGTGTAAGAAGTTTTAAGAGAGTCAGAATTTAAAAAAATATTCCTGATGTAATAGGATGATTATATGCTGACATTTGGCATGGGATCAAAAGCTGGTACTCCATCTAAGAACAAAACCAGAAATTTAACCTGATACCTGGAGATTTCAGTGGAGCTGATGGCGGACTTATAAAATGTTATGGTGATTGAGGACTTACACGCACACCACATGTATGTGAAAAATAAAAATTTAAAAGCAGTTAAGAGAAAAAAAAGAACTACTGAACTTGTCAACAGCAAAAAAAAAAAAAAAATAGGATTATATCCTTTAGTTCTGTGAAAATAATACATACTGACTTATGAAGAGGAGGTTAACCCAGCTGTAAGCTTTAATGTTCAGAAGAATTAAATCCTCAGCTTTGAATACCATTCTCAGTAAATTAAACCGGCAGTTATGCAATGTCTGAAGTACATCGTAACCGCCCCATGATTACCAGAGCCAGCCAAACCCTGTCCCCAAGCAGGCAAAACTCCTAACTGGGATCAAGGTTTTTAGCCAGTGTTTAGTCTCCTTTGACCTGATTCATTTCACCACCCTTACTTTGGAAGGAAGGAGAAAGTTTTGCTGCTGTGAAAGCCAGTGCAGATATCTGGGCCAAAATTAAGCCTGATGTAACTCCATTGATGTTGCACCAGGGATGGATTTGGCCCAGTGTCTGGGGAGGTTAATGCTCTTCCTGAACTGGAGATCAGTGTTAATTCACCTCAATTCTTTAGCTTTGCTGCAGCTACAACTGCAGGTCAGGCTCAAGGGGCCAAGGGGCTTGTTGAGCTGGTTGCTGTAAAGAGGGGAGCATGGGCTTCCAGGGAGCCAGGCCAATCAATAGTCCTTTTTGTACCTTTACAATTGTGACAAACCATTCATTTCTTTACAAAGATACATTTCTTTACAAATGTGACAAATCCTCTCCTACCAGCCTTTCTCTTTTAGATCCTTTCTGCTCCAGGCACTGCCAATGAAACCCTTTTGTTGGTAAGCGTTTCAAGCCAGCAGGAGCTGTGGCAGTTCCTAAGTTGCACCTCCACATTTCCTTAGCAGGGGTTGCTGCCTTATCTCCTGCACTAATCACCTCTGTAGAAACAGGGCTATCATATGCTATTTTAAGGACTGGATTCTTCTCTCTTATCCCAATTCATGAGATGGAAATGGTGCAGCACCATTATAACTAAGAGTGGAATTTGGAGCTCGTGCTGAAATGGCCAAGAGTGTTTGCCTCCTGCATTTCAAATGTTCCTTGTCTGAGCACGTATCCCAGTCGAACGGCTCCACGCACATACAGATGAGCAACAACGACTTCTCATTTATTGTCCTTTTTTCCCCAAGACGGTTATTAATGGTGAAAAGAATTGTAGATTTATTGCAAGTTTGACGCCTAAATTAGAGGAGAGCTATGGGGAGAGCCTGGGTGTCCTGATGGCAACACCGCCACACCTTGCAAGGCAGCAGCATTACGTGACTCATTCGTGAGGCAGGCAGGGGAAGCTGCTGAGTGCAGGAAATGTTCATCTCTACAATCCTTGCTAAAGAAAATAAAAGGGCATTGGCAAATCCGCAGGAGGAAACCTTTGGTCCTCCTCTGGCACGGCCCTCTCTTCCCCCAAAAGGGAAATAAGTGGGGCAGAATAGGGAAAGAGAGATGGCTTTGTGTTGCCTTTCTGCTTCCATTGCCCTGGGCAGGCTGATGAGCTGCTTTATCC
>JAOXNG010000012.1:69397831-69415576 GCA_028566535.1 Scolopax minor
TATGCCATAAAAACTTGAGGAAGTCTGGTGGCTTCAGCAGTGCTCAGTAAAGGCAGGTAACATTTTACTTCTGTGATGGATGGTAGACCAAGAAAAGGCTTAAGCATTTTTAAACTCCCTTCACTTGCATTTGCTGTAAAATCAGCTTAAAATCTTTCAGGCTTCATTTCCTTTTACCTTTCCTGTTGCAGATAAGCCTAGGAGCTTAAGAAGCTCAGCTGGGTGTGCACAGTTGGAGCGTGTCCCCTCCTTCTTGTGGGAGTCTAAAAGAAACTTGGAAGTCTGTTATTACACAGGACTGGTTTCAGTCTTTGAAGCTGAACAGGGCTCATGTAGATCACAAGAATGGATGTTCCTTTTGCGAACACTCATTTTCATATAGCAGATAAAGAACACAGGATAATTTAAAAAAAAAAAAAAAAGATTCACATTACATTTTTTTGATAGTAGAGTGGATGAGTTGTAAATTCAATATGTAACATCCTGAAAAGCAACGCAGAAGATGGGTAACTTAGCATGACATTTGGCTTTTGATATTCTAATAAAAGTAGCAATCTTATGTTTATACTTGTGTGAGGGAAGCACAGTTGATTCTTAGTTTTTTGTAGGCACTGAAAATCAGCCCAAGTAGTTAGTCCACACTTACAATACATTGAAATCGAAATAGCAACAAATTCCAAATAAATCTAGTGGACTACATCTTTCCTTCTTATGGCATGGAATATCAACAGCCACACCCTTAGCACACAGAGTATAACAAAAGTCGAAATTAACGGGACCACTATTTCACCTCTAGTACATTTTCTTGTTCTAAATAGAATCTCCAGTTTATTTCCATCTTTTTTTCCTTCCTCGGACACACCAGTAAGTCTCCAGTGGAAACTCCAGCTCACATGATAATTCTTGAACTCCTTTGCTGCTAATTGTGCAGTGGGAGGTAAAGTGAATGAATATTAAACAGCATCTTACACTGATCTTCAGCAGAAACCCACAGTCATCTGCTGGACAAAAGGAGACCAGTTGTTTTTTTTTTTTTCAATACTAGAACTGAAGCTGTTGTTTCTAACTTTGAGCCTCCTACTGAATGTAGAATTGAAGATGATGATACACTCTTTGTTTCCAAATGTAGTTTTGGGTTACAAAATGGTAACACAGAGGACAGTCTTTTAATGGAAGAATATAATGCACCTGAGAATGAAAAGGTAAATGCCTGAATACCTCAAAAGTGTGGATTTGAAGTCAAAGCTATAAACAGTTGAAAACAACTGTTTTCTAAAACTAAAAACTAAAATGCAGACATGAAACTGAAATATTCCCCTCTCCTCCTTCCCCCACCTTACAAAAGGTCATCTTTCAAAATAGGATAACTGCAAATTTTGGTCTGTCTCCAGAAGGCTCTGATGTGAAACTGTGCTCTCTACTGGAAATGGAAGGAAAGCAACATCTGCCTCCATTCCAGAAGACCAACACCTCACAGCTCTTCCCCTGATCAGTGTCAGCAATCGACCTATTTCTTCAAAGTCCACGCATCAGTCAGCTGGCACTACCTCATTCTCCCTCTCTTCAGACACCTTTTAATGAAGAAAAAATTCCAGCTGCTGCACACATGGGTGGAGCTCTTCAAAAAGTGCTTGCTGTGGGGCAGGCAGGTGAGTAGTGGGACAACCTACCACTGGTGGCTCAGCCGTGAGGGACCTTAGAGCATCACACCATGCTCCAGAGAGCTCTGAGATGTCCACAATGTTAAACACTCTCTTTCCATACCATTGTATATGAACAGTATAGGACTCAAACCTCTTCAGAACGACCTCGGCAATGAGTAAGCTTTTGTCTTGTCAAAAAGGCAGAATTTTTCTCTTGCCATGGAAAAGCTGAAACACACTGATGCTGAAAAATAGTCATTTCTTGAATTCCTGCTTCTTGTCAGCGAGCCTCATTCAGCATTGCTGGTTTAGTGTCCTTTATAACGTTAAGGCAGTAAGTGTTTTCTCACTGTTTAAAAGAGATGGGTAATATCTCATGGGACTTGAATACAACTGTGTTATTAAAAAAAACCAAGAATACCATATTTCCTTCATTTTATGTTTCAGGACATCTTGAGATGTTTTTTAAGACCTCTTTCTAAAATTGGTCACCACGTACCTGTCTTCCAAAAGGCTCATCCTTGCTACAATTACTTTTTTTTTCCAAATGTTCGTGCAACAGTAATAAAATGTAGCATACAGACTGCTTGTTAATTACAGTTGTATGACAACATAACATAAATACTGTTGAAGTGGTGGTATGACTTAAATACAGTCTCTGGACCACATTCCAACTGCCTAAAACCAGTGTGGGCTGAAAGCTTTTTCAGGCTCCTGTGGAATTACTTGTATTTACCTTATATAAATAGAATAATCTGTAAAATAGCTTACTGGTAGCTTGACTGTTGCCCGAGACCAAATAATGGGTGGCCTTGTAAGTCAAATCCATACGTGGTTTAAGTAAATACGTTTCTCTCTCCCTCAGAACGTAGGACTAGAACATTTTCCTGTGGACTCTTGGATTTTGGAGGATGATGACTGTCCCAAGAAAACCTCCTTAAACATTTATGAGTAAATGACACGCTTGATTTTATCTTTTTGACTCAAAGAGGGTTGTTTCTATTAATTATGTATTTAGACTTCATTAATTTCTCTGTCTGGGTACAGGAGCTTCCCACACATTCATTTTGCTAGTTTTTTAGCTTTAAAATTAATCCATTGCTTCAGGTTTGCAGCTCTTCTGTGAGATGTCTTAAATTGCTCCTACTTGGCTATACACAACTACTGCATAGTTTACCACGTGGTAAGAGAATTTCGAAGTTATTTTTGAAGAAGAAAAAAGCATGTTATTTGGCATTATTTGGACTCTCCTCATGTAAACATAGCTGAATTTTCTACTAAGCCTTTCTGAACAGAAATAAATGAATTACTTGCAATCAGGAATGTATTTGGTGTATTTAGCTTTAATGAGCTATCAGAGCAGTTTGGGGCAGGTTGTGAAATCACCCGTTTCCTGTCCTGCCAGAGTGCCTGGGTGGCCTGTACAAGAGGCAGGGAACTCCACGCCAGATCTGTTTAATTTAAGCCTCCTAGGGGAAGAAAAGGGATAGGTTCTGTGCGTGTTTCAACTCTAACCCCAAAACTGCCAGAAAGAGTGACGGAACCATTTTCCTGCGTGTAAGAGACCATTCAAAGGAGAGTGGTGCAGACAGTCCTCTCGTTTGGCCGTGATGAGACATGGTCATTCAAGAGGCTGAAGGGAAAGGTGCCCTTACTGGCTCCAGCCAGCCAGCTTCATCTGTCTGGATGTTAAATCCAGACTAAATTTTGTAAGAAACCTGTGTGGAATTCTGTGTGTTACCTTCCCAGGTATGCACAGCATGAAGGTCAGCTCGGCTTCAGTTGAGGAGAACTTGGTTCTTGCCCATGGAAAGACTGGAGCCCAAATGTAGCCCAGTGTTCTGCGTGGAGTCTCTCATCTGGATGTTTCTAGGATGAGCTTTTGTTTTAACATAGGAGACAGATTTGTAGAACGTCTGAACTTTAGGTGTATTTAGACAAGGTTAAAGCTGTTTTTCTATGTAGCGTGTGAAGTTCAGCTCCCTCAGCTGGGAACAAGGTTTAGGAGCAGGAAGAATACAGATAACTTCACAGACTGGTGAGTGTGACAGCTCAAAACCACTGTCGAGGGTATTTGCAGAAGAAACGTGTTTTTGCCAGAAATGATGACTATTAGTTCTGCTGCTGCTTCTCACAACACGTTCAGCACCAGCCCTTGCTAGAGTTCAGCTTGAATTCAATAAACCGCAGCAAGAACATTCTCCTACTTAGTCTAATTGAATCAATTGGGCAAGAATGATGGTAACAGTGAGGTACGTGACTTATGAAAGGAAAAGACATAAATGTTTTTATTGCTTTAGAACCAAATCCTCACTCATTGCATAGAAGAGCATAAAAATAACGTATTGAGGGGCATGAAGTGGGTCTATGTGGCAAGGTTGTGGTAGGAGGGGGACTGCAGAGGTCGCTTCTCCAAGGAGCTGCCAGAAACCTTCTCTGTATCAGCACGAGCCAAAGCCATCTGGCTCCGAGCCAGACCATCTGCTGGCCCAGGCTGAGGAACCTGCGACAGGGGTAGCACCTCTGGGATAACAGAGATAAGAGGGTGGAAAAAGTTGCTGGAGAACAGCAGCCAGAGGAGAGGAGTGAGGATGCAGGAGAGAAACAACTCTGCAGGCACCAAGGTCAGTGAATGAAGAGGAAGAGGTGAAGACCCTGGTGAGACAGGCTGTCCCTCCACAGCCCCCCGAGGATGACAGCGGAGCAGACGTGCACCTACAGCCTGTGGAGGACCCCGCAGCAGAGCAAGGTGGGTGCTCAGAGGAGGCTGTGACCCTACGGAGAGCTGGCAGGCTCTTGGCAGGACCAGTGGCCCTGTGGAGAGAGAAGCCCACACTGGAGCAGAGTTGCTGGCCAGATTGGTGACTTGCTTTCTTGGTAGCAACCGTTAGTCCCATTCTTTTAAAAGGTGGTACTGTAGTTGTCCTCAGTCACCCCCTCCTAGTTTCTTCTTAGATGAAAAGCCATGCTTTTGAGACTGAGCCCTGAGCAGGTATAAAGCAGACAGGGGCTGTGTCAGCAAATACTTTCTGGGTAGGATCTCTTCATTTCTACCTGCCTAGAAGTAGCTTCACGTTACATCTCATTAACTTGACATCAACAATCAATCTTTGTAAATGTCCTTCGTGCATTTTCACTATTTTAGGAATAATTATAATCTTTATTAGAAAGATCTGGGCTCCAACCATCAAGGTTTGTGTTTATGAGGAGATAATTGAGATGAGGCATTCAAAAGGTGTATTATGGAAGGAAGGGCCAAGTTTTAAATTCAGAGAAAGTAATTATTTGTCACAACACTTAAGTATTTAGCTCAACAAAACTGAGACACAGAAGACTAGAAGTCTTAGGATCATTTTGTTTCTGTACCCACAAAATGAGTACAACAGATATACTTAGATTCATAATTTGATACATAATTCACAAGTTAAGAAATGAAGATACACACTGCCTCCCGCTTTCACCATGCTGCTTCTCTCATTTGACTACCCAGTTTTTTTAATTATAAAGATTAATCTGTAAATAGATCTGGCTTCCCTTCACTCCAACACAATGTAATTCTTTCATCCCCTAACTCACACAGGGTACTGCCTCCCTGTAAAACATTTAAAGAAAAAAAAAAAAAAAGGCACAGGGAAAATCAAAGCAAAATCTACATGAATTCTTTGGCACTCAGAGGGCTTCCAAAACCAGGAGACAAAGGACAACAACCTCATTTCACACACATTCAAGACGACTTTTTCCACAGCTTCTTGAATACCTACACAGACAACCCCATTCAAATAACTGTATTTTGCTTTCAGCGTGTTTAAAAATAGGTCATATGTTTAGCAGCTTCACGTGGTGACATTTGTAAGCAAGACAAGTGTTATGCAACAGAAGACAGGACACAGAGGAAGTTTTAAGCATATTTTATTGATTGCGAGCACCTGCCGCTGCCCAGCGTCCTCCCCCCGAGTTACAGTTTCACACGTACTGCAGAAGATGCCTCCATCTCCAGCGGTATCACAGACCAGTCTGCCTTCTGGGAATGGGTCAATAAGCACATAAAAGTTCTTCAGAAGTTTAATGCCACTTACCCTATGTATGGAGATAAAGTATTATTAGAAAGGTTTTAAAGGAATCATTACATTCTATCAAAAGCTCTTAAGCGGTTCTTAATTTTTAAAGAGTAGCATACGCCAAGGGAGTGACAGACTCTAACTGGTGCTTGTTGGGGATGGATGCTTGGCAAACTAAGCATGTTAAATGGGAAGCTCCTTGTCACCACGAGGGAGAAGGAAGCAGGAATCAGCACAGTAGATTTAGCCAAACTTTCTGTAAGTAGGACCTCGGGTGAAGATAGAAATGGCATCACTGTGTACAGGAGGAAGAGATAAAATTATCCCCCCTCTTAGATCAGCTGAGAAATAGTTCCACAAAAAACAAAAACCCCAACTCTGTTGCCCAGCTGTTCTGTTTGCCAGAAGCTGCAGGCACAGGAATTCAGTGGCACCTGCAGCTACTCTGCTCTCCCGAGGGACCACAGGCTAATGGGACACCCAGTGCCTACAACTGGAGAGGTTCCTAAACAGAGTCAAAAAGACCTCAATTCCACAGGCTTTGGAAGCCAGAACTCAAGATTTTCTACTGTTGGCAACAACAAATACCAACTGATGCTGGTAGTGGATGGAGGACTGAAATCTACTCGTTTTGAGTAATCCCTGTCAGCTAATCTCTCTATCAACAATAAAGTTTGACAGAATTAATATAACAAACATGCTGAAGTTAGAGTGCATCATTTGCTAAAATATTTATTAGTTAAAACACATGTATTTTAAGCAAATATAATGGCATTTTTTTCCTCAATTTCATACGTTTTGTACTGATCATTCTATCATTTTAAGAGAATTGCATTGAAACACTAATTCTTATTTACCTACATTTAATCATTTCATCACAGTAAAAAAAATAAATCTCTTCAGCCAGAAACGAAGCAAACACATCAATGCAACAAATTCTGATACAGTAAGTATTTTTCAGGAATTATCAGTACTGCAGCAGTGCTAATCAGTTCTAAATTGGAATGCTGGAAACCAAAAGATTAAGACAGAACTACACGAAGAGTATTTTTCATATCTTTTATAGGACAGAAACCTTTGTTCATGTTCTTCTGGTAGCCATCATCTTCTTTTGAGCTGCACCTACAACACAAAGAACAAGTAAACGAGCAACTTTATGCTTCTCCAGAATAGCTTAAAACAGTTCTGTAGGCATTAAGGGGCATCTTTTCTACTGCTTTGTTTCTGTATCACCAACTCATTTCATTGTTTTACATTCCTATTTTAAGAATAACTACAAAGCAACAGAAAGAATAAAGCTATTACTACGTCTGTGTAAAAACTGCCCTCAGAAGTGCTGCCTATGTTGTACCAGTGCAAGTTACTTTCTGTATCTAACTAACAAGCAACTAGTATTTCATCAAAAGTGACGGCTAACTTTTAAAATATATTTTTATTTCCTGTATGAACAAGATACCTTAATAGGTGGAAATAAGGAGAGATTATTTTTATTAAGAATTTTACAACATAAATTGAGAAGAGACAGGTTGAAGGTTCCAAATAGGCATACAAAACCACCCATCTCCTGCTTGTTTTTCGTAGTTAGTTCATTACATCTCCTGGGTGGGGTATTCCCCACCACAGAATGACTGCTTTGTGACATTTTTCCATTCTTGAGTGCACTGAGAGTGCATGACTGTTGCCATTATGCACCTAGATGGACACAAAAACCCTTCTTAGTTCCAAGAAGTATTATAAAGTAGGTGAAACCAGTAGGGGTTTCACAGCTTTTCAGAATATATTAATACAAATGAAAAGACGAACTTCTTACTATTGTCAGAGAGAACATTACAACAGCAGCATGGACCTGCAAGGTTTGATTCTGGTTTCCTCACGCTGCATAACCAAACTCAAATGTTTCAAGCTGTTCTAACTCGATGCTAAATGTTTATCTACACATGCTGTCAGAAATAACCTTGTTAGGAAGGTGAAGTTGGTGTCTCAGCAAATCAGACCCATGGAGTAGGCGTTGAGTGGCCTGTGACTCGCTTTCCTTTTTCTCTTTCAGCACCATCAAAAGGAAAAGTGAGAAAAACAGCACAAACATTAGTTAAAGCCTGAATTTAATCCCATGTCCTACAGGAATAATTTCATTACAATGAAAGCAGACAGACACTATCTGTAGGGTTGGTTTTTTTTTTTTTTGCTTTGTTTTTGTTTAAGCAGTGATAATAATATATCTAATTAACATAGCCTATTACTCTCCCAAAGATCATAACGTTTAATAATGCCTTTAATTAAATGATTAATAGGAGATGCAGGGGTGGTTCTTACGAATTACCTGATTTACCATCACTGAAGACAGATTCTTTTAAAAATGGCTACAAATGCCTTGTTCACAAAAGACTTTATTATCTAATGATGCATACTGAAAACATACAGAAATCTGCATGGTCCACTTTACATGCAGCAGAACAATCTTCACTTTACAATAAGTAAGTGTCAACTGTTTTATGCAAGAGACAACACTTTAAAGTCACATTTCTTAAAGAAAAGCTTCATTTACAAAAGAAATAAAAGGTAAAGAAGCAATTACCGCTTTTAAAAAGCAGCTGCTTTGTTCAAGAGTGGAAGGTTTATGCCTGTATTGAAAGACAACATGATCACAAATAATGAAAACAATGAACAAATGAAACACTTTTAGCATAAAGCAGTACACTTTCAAAATGACATACAAATAGTTAAAAATTTCATTATGTTGTCTATCTATCCTTTAGATATAAGGTCTTTCGAATGAGATCCCGACATATGTAATTACTAAATGAAAACTCTTCTGTAAGTATTGGTTCTATGTCATAGTGAATTGTATTTAACAAAATGTATACAAAGTCTATAGCAAGTCGATTAAAAAAAATTAAAGTAATAAGAAACAGTACACTGAAGGCGCTCTATCCATCAAGTGCGCACTCTCAAAAAATTTAAATGTGATGAACAGAACAGAAGCTGTAACTATGCCACGGTTGCAATGCCAGAAAAGAAAACAAGATCATTTATCAAACATGCAGGGACTTCTGCCACAACGCTATTGTCTTTCATTTCTCAAGTCGTTCCAGTAAAATAACAGCTTAAACACCGGTGATGTTGATGGGTTAGCTTACCTTCAGTGTACTGAAAGTTGTACACAACCTGCTTTAAAAGAGGAGACCATCCCTGCGGGCAGGCTCAAGAAGGAACAGACCCCCTTCGGCACTGACTACACCAAGGGCATGCTGCTGTGGCCTGCACACACACACCTAGGAAAACGTGAATATAAACAGCATTTATGCTGGCCATTTTTTAAAGACAAAAATGAAGCCAAGTCTGCTAAAAACAAATCAACCACCCAGTATTACTGCTCTTTTTTTTTTTTTTCTTCCTTTCTTTTTTTTTTTATAACAGATGCTTTTGTTCTTTTTATAATATATACGAACTGCAACCATATACATTAGCATTGTACTTCTGTGCAGTCTTGGCAATTAAAACAGTTCTACAGTGAAAATTTTCACATAAGACACGAAACAGAATTACTCTAACATTTCTAAAAGAAATATCAGCCTTGATGTTAATTCAAATGTATCATTTCTTCCTCAACTTTGCAGGGGAAATATTTATGTTTATATACATTAATAACTGCTGTGAAATTTCTTCAGTCTTTGTATCTTAATTACTCAAACCCTTTGAACTTCTTCATCTGGTTTAAATTTTTTCCTGGATGAAGGCGTGCTGCAGAGCCTGGTTGATGCTAATCCGTTTAGCTGGGTCTAACATTAGGATCTGGTCCAACAAGTCCTTTAGCTGGTGCACTTTTTTACGCTGGTCTTCAGGGAGTCGTTGGCACCCAATCAAGTCTGCTAATAGGTCCTTGGTTGGATTAATGGTGCTCATAACAGTAACTTTCTCCTACAAATACAAAAATGGCAACCTTGTAGAACAGCAGCAATGCAGGAACCCCCTATCCCTTTTACAGAGCTTTAGCAGCAACTTGTCTGCGGGGCTTCTCTCCCATCTGATCAGCGAAGCCCTTCGGCCTCACAAATCCTCACGTGGGCAAAGGAAGAGCGGAAATAACGCTGCCGGGGGGAGGCCAGGCTGCACCTTTTGCCAACAGCAGATGTAGACACGAACCTAACATCCCAGTTAACTGAGAACATCACAATTCCACGTGGAAAGTTCCCGTATTTGACCAGTAATTCTGTGATTCTTAAGAAACGTGCTATGTTCAACTGATACAGAAAGTATCAGTGACCTCCTACAACATAAGCACATCAGGCTGAATTTTGACATACTTCTCTAAAACAAAGCCAGAATTTCTTGTATTAGTAATTTAGGAATGCATTATGTGGAGATATCCCTGTATACCTACCAAAACACGAAACTTAGATTTCTCTTACATACATTCCTAAATTGTATGAAAAAAAATCTCTGTTGCCAGTTCATAACTATGTATCCTGTCCGTACTGCTGCAAAACAGCAGCCTAAGTTTATAAAAATTTTATTTTTAATGAAGATGTCAAGACACGTTTGGAACACCACAATAGCAGGAAAGCTTGGAAGAAAGTAAGAGGTCGACTCATTAAGGACTTACCCTTTCTGTCACTTTATCTACTTCTATATACATAAAGTTGAGATTTTGATCAAAGTGCTGATCTTTGAACACACCTTTTCGAATCATCTGGAAAACAAGGGAGAAGCAAGAGTTTCAGCAAAGTTCTTCATGTCTTACAAATTCCACAATTATTAACTTATCAATGTCTATTAACTTATTGCAACATGAATATTTTAATACTAATCAAAAACATATCAAAAAGACAGTAAGAAATGTGTAGACTAAATAAAATAAAAAAACACCACTGTTCAAACCAGCTGAAAAAGAACACAGTATCTTTCAATGACTTACGTAATTTTTTTTCAGGTCAGTGCTTAGGTTTCTGCTTTCACTTTATACTTAGTCTATGAAAAAGAAGCTGTATACTTTCACTTCATAACATTTAAAATCAATATTAATTATACAGTCAGAGTGATGTTTGATATTTACTTGCTGTTAAGAGAAGATGTACACGATAAGAAAAAGAATTCAGGGAGAAAAAAGAAAGCATGTTCTACTATTCATCACAGCAGTTTCAGATATTACTTAAAGATCATATACTTTTCTTTCTTACCTTGTTTGGCATCTTTCCTTTGAGATCCATGGCTAGTTTCAACATATGGTTATTGGTTTTGCCAGGAAAGAGTATTTTTCCTGTATAAAGTTCATATAACGTGCAGCCTACAGACCACATATCTATACCATAGTCATAGATTTTTCCTATAACTGAAACAGAGCAATTCCAGTTAATTCCATAAAGGCAGCCTTAAAAGATATAGTATCACAAAACCAGACAGATGAAAAAATTCTGATCTGTCAGCTATATTGGTGCTCCTCATCTTTGGAATAAGAAGTCACCATAAAAAAAAATACGGATGCAAACCTTTTAATTTTTACATTATCCCTGTTTTCAATAGGGAGGCCTTTACCTAATGCCCAGCACGAATTAAGTCAGCAAAACCCAAGGCCAGAACAATACCTTTACATTACAACATAACTACAACCAATCAGAATGACTTCTCCCTCTCCTCGCTGAGCTGAACACCAACATACACAAAGAGTCACACAAGCATGCTTTCAAAGTCTGAATTTCTGTCTGCTATCATATTTCCAGAGAGTAAATTCAAGTCAAATTCTCATTTGCCAGTACTTGTACATCCTGCTACTGCTTAGGATAGACGTAGCCAATCCAAATGTACTTACTAATTTCTGGAGCTCGATAAAATCTACTAACTAAATAAGGTGTGATATCATTATCTGCAACATGCGAAGCTGATCCAAAATCGCAAAGCTTTAATATCGTTTTGGATTCATTCACCTGAAATTTAAAACATAAATATCCATTAGCCCTGTTTGTAGAAAGAATTTCCAATAGCACTGTGCAAGTAATAATAGATTTAAGTAAGACATAGGAAAAACATTCAGCCTTTAAATTGGAAGTTCTCCCCATATTTTAATCCTTCCTCTCTGTATTCTAAGGAATTCTATTTATAAACTGTTCATCCAAAAAGTTCCAAAATTTATCCTAGGAAAGAATACGGTCTTACGTTGGAAGATACACATTCTACGAGTGGATGCAGATTTGTTTAAGAAACACTGTACTGTACACAAGACTTTATTTGCAGACTATTTACATCAGACTGATTTGTTAAAAAATTAACAAGTTAGTTTTTAAAAATTAACACATTAGTTAGAAAAAAATTAGCATTTTATATCGAACCATTCATAACACAGAATGCTTAACATTTCCAGTTAAAGAAAATTCTGACTTCATCTAAATTATCAGACTTATATTAATTTCAAATATTTAATTTTACATGATAGACTGTGAAAAGTTTCAATTATTTATTACTTACCAAAATGTTATCTGGTTTAATATCTGCATGTAGGATATTGCATCTTTTAAGAAGCTTTAAAGCCAGGAACAACTGCTGGCTGTAGGAACGCACAGCTTTAATATGGAGTCCAACATCCTTCCCATACTTTTTCAACACTTCTCGTAAGTTCATACTATTTTAAGAAAGAAACGGAGAGAGAAAGAATAGAAAAGAGTGAAAAAATAGTGGCCTCCTAAAGCATAGGACGAACTTGAAGAAACCAGTTAGCTTTTTTGGAGGAGAGCAACATTCAACTTAACATACACGGCACTCTGTTAGCTACAGCAATGAAGTAAAAATGTGGGTCAATCAGATCTATCCCTATACACTGTCGAAGTACTTACTAGACTGGACATACTTAGTTCAGAACATATTTTTAATCAAGATTAACCTGAGAGGATTTATTTGCACATGAACAGCATTTTCTTAACAACTGTGCCACTCATTTTCTAAAGAAACAAATAAAAAAGGAAGTATGCAAAAGATGAGGGGCTGAGGGAGTGATTTTTGGACATTTTAAGCAGCAAAAAGAGACCGCAATGTCAGGACAAAATCATCACTGCATAAAAATAACATACAAACATGTTACAAACAGATTCTGCAACACAAGAAAATAATTTGTTGTATGGCCTACTAATGAAAATATAATGGTACTTTCATAAAACTTCCTTTGCTTCAGCTTATAGTTTATCTTCACCTCAAATATTTCAAAAATGAAAATATGATATACAAAGAAAACTTAAGATACAAACAGGTGACATCTCTACGCAGGAATGGGAACTAAGACAATCAATACATCCAGATCTATCATAAAACGGTATTTACAATTAACCTGTCAAAAAGCCTAATTAAAGGAAAAAAGTGAGTGTGCAAAGTACTAATATTTTTTTCCCCCTTAGACTGTTACTATGTATGCACTCTTCACAGAATATATAGCACTTGCTGAACCTCTCTGGGAATGCATTCTTAATCCGAAATAAAGAATTATGAAAACTAATAAAAGTCTTGTGACAAACACAAAGATCTTTACGAGCAGCACTGCTGAGATGATCCATATTTAACAGTTATTTTGTTTCAAATATTGCCCAAAGTTCACAGTGATACTTTAAGTAAATCAGAAATAGTTCAGTATTCTGCTGATTTGTGCTTCCAGAAAAAAAAAAAAAAACAAACCCCACATTAAAATCAACATTTATTTTGTTTTTAAAAAAGCTCTTTACATTCTTGAGTCTTGGCAATAGAACAAGGTATCAAAACAATAGCCAAGAACAGAAAGGTAAAGGTCACTCTGGAGTACTTTAATTTTTACAGGGAACCTCAAACATTTATTATCTTACCTGAGTGGCTCAAATACCAGACAGAGATGTTGTTTGTGGTAGAAATGCCTGAACAATCGTAGACAATGAAACTTGTCATCAGGATCTGCATCATTGAGCTTCTTCAAAAATTCCAGTTCTTTGAGGCCAGTTTTTTGCCTGAAAACAAAAAAATATGATTAGAAAAGAAAAAAAAAATCAGTGACACACTAATACCTTTTTCAAATCTATTCATTCACTTGCATGGTTATAATTATCAGGAAATCAGAAGGGTCCTGTCATTACTTAAGGTACCACTGCTTAAAACAAACAAACAAACAAAAAACCCCACCAAATCACAGCAGTGGTTTGCTGTCAGTATCTACACATTGGGCAAGTTTATTTAATTGTTTAATCTTTGCTGTGTATTTGTAACCCACTTATCCTTATGTCTCCCTCCTGGTTGCACTATAAAGCTAAAATTATATTTCTTTCTTCCTGCAGTACAACACTTTAGCTTCAAACAGCACTCACTTGAGAATTATTTAAAAAAAAACAAAGTACATAACCATATATTTTATTAAAAAAGTTTTAAGCTAAATGGACTATAGAGTCAAATGCACACCCAAACTTATTATCTATACAACATAAACTGGATACCTATTCATATAACTGAAAATAATCCAGTTATACATACAACTTTTAAAACTTCCAAGGTAAAAAAATACATGGAAAAGATTTTCATCTAAGTTGTTTTTAATGGAAGAAGACATAACATATGACTGTAGAAATATTACAGCAGGTACTAAAAATGAGTACTATGGACAAATCCTCACTTAACATAGTTCAGTAGATCATACTTGCCAGTGTTCACTCATTCTGAAAGAGTTAAAATTTTTTCTTCATTTCAAGAGTGAGAGCCCCATCCCTTTCTTATATACAGGCAAAAATATAGAGAATATTCAAAAATAATTAATGTCTTTTTGTAAGTTGTAGATGATCAGTTAGGATCCAACCCACATCCTGACCAATCAATTTGGCCCATTGAAACAAAATTGTTTTACAGACCGCGACTCTCATCTCCAAAAATTTTAGGGCTGGGCAGGCCTCATAATTAACTGTAACCTTGTTTCTTGCTACCACTGTTCCCTGCAGTTTTGCAAATCAAAAAGTGCCTGATGAAAATGCAAGTACCCTTCTCCTGTGATAGCTGTAAAGAAGCGTAGATACATAGTCCTCAAGCGCTTCCCATTATCTGGCTCATATTAGCAGAAAAGGCAGGAATCACAGCTGTAATCTGTTACTTCACTTGAAACAAAGGGGAGATTCAAATCACATCATGAAAAACTTCCAACTGTTACAAATGCTTTATTATTATTACTATTAAACAAAGCCATTACTTACATAAGTTCATTGTTCCTGATGATTTTAACCGCTACTTCCTGGTTTGCTCTCGCCATGTCCCTGGCTCGCACTACGTTACTGAAGACTCCCTGACCAGTGTAACCATAGACATTGTACCGTTTATCTAGAACTTCACCTATATTAACACCTGAAGGATAAAAATCAAGCAATTTAAAGATTTATGAGGGACATACATAATGAAAGATTTTATGAACAATATACCAATCTGTATAATTGAGAAATCAGCGATGAAGGGTGTAACAGCGTACAACGTTTCGTATCGCCTAGCTTTGTGGGAATTACAGGGAACAAACCAATTCTGTATTTCTGCAGCCTTTTCATAACTGAGGTTATGAGGTTAAAACCTGCAGGCTCATTTCATCCATTACATTACACTCCCAGTGAGGGCACTGCAGTACATTCACATTAAAATAACACGTTGGCACTTTTTGCACAAGGATCTTTTCCATCGTGCACCCCCATTCCTGCTCTTCTTCCAAATCAGCAAATACAACTTACGGTAATAGCCTTCTGCATCAGTCCAGTTATCCCTGAGATTGGGGTTTTCTTTGAAGTCTTTTCCAAACCCAGCAGCCCTTAGACGAGCACTCTGTAATCAAAAGAAAAGTAACAGCTTTGCTTGTGTGCTCTGGTAGTTTTTCCCTGATGTTTAATAATCAAAAGCCTTTTTTTTTTTTTCCTACCAAAACACTTTTCCTCTCCACAGTACAGAGACACTTGTCTCCTAAGAGAGAGAAAGCACTGAACACAAATGCTATTTACATACCAGTACCTAAAGACTGGTGCAAGGAAAGAGGATGGGAACAACCAACAGAACTATTGTTAAACGTAAATGGGCAAAGTTTCAACTAATATCCACAAGAAGTTGATATGAGTCACATTAGAATACATATTTTGAACTACCCGAATAAGTCTTTTTATAGTGTTTGTAGCAATGAAGTTTAGCAATTCATGAGGAAAGTGTAATCGTTTAAGCCTTGAATTTCTGTTCATTCGCTGTCACTTCACAGATTTCATTCTATTATACTTATGATCATAAAATTACTACAATAGCTGTTGACAGCCCTTAACAGATTTGATAATGTATTACCACAAATTCAAACCTACGAGTAGTAAGGAATATCTCCAATTGATCAATAGTTTCTGGAAGGGGGAACCGCTCACTTACAACCCCTTTAAATCCCTCTTTGGAACTTTCAAATTTACAAAAGCACCTGCCCACACACTTTCTTTCAAGTTCTTACCCTTTTCCAGGTCAAAGAGGTTTTGATTTTTTTTTTTTAAATTAGTATTACCAGTGTTACTAGAGTGATACTTTGGCAGCTTTTTGTCACCAATCCTTGTGTCATAACTAATAGACTCTGCATGCTATAAATAAAAACTAAGCAGAGAATTTCTAAGTTAAGAAGAAAATTGTCTGAACTTATTTCTCAATGTTGTGCATCAGCAACACTGAGGTAGATTTACAGAGAACAGCAAGGAAAGTCTCAAAACTAGTCACTGGACCACCAAGGTTTGCAGGCTATTTGAAGACATTTAAAGAAAAGGTGCTGGAATAGTTCAAAAGTAAAAGCAGGAAATGCATCTCTTAATCAAAAAACCCACCCTCATCAAACCAACCACTACATTACTCCAACCCAGTATCATGAGCAAATTAAAATATCTTACACACACACTTATAATTAACCATACATGAACCCTCTGAAAAAAACCCACATATTTAAAACAGTGCACCATGGTAACATTAGACCAAAGCGTAACTTATTTATAATTTTGTTACTGTATGCCATTATAGGACCTATTTAAACAACAGGTGAATCCCTACTTGCTTGCTCTGGTAAAACTCCCACTGATTTCAGCACGTTTCTTTTCACTGAAATATTAATTAAGGACTACTTTGTCCAGCTTGACTGATGAAAAGATTCAGAATGTACTCTCCACCCAGTTACACATGCTTTTACAAATCACAGTTCCCACAAACCTCAAGTGACAAGTAACTGTCTAACAAAAGAAAGCAAAAAAAAAAACCCAAACAAACAAACAAAAAAAAAATTTGATCTCCAAGAATTACCTACATCAAAGTATGCAGCAAACATATCATCTGATTCTGTGAACATATCAGGAGCTAGCAGCTTCTTCTGAGATGAACCTTAAAATGAAATTTAGATTACTCAACATGAAAAAGATAACAAACGAGTAACTCTGTTACCAGTACAATTCGTGACTAGGTATCTTTACAATATAAATTAAGATCAGTATTTTGGCAACCAGGTAGCTCTACTAATGTTTTTAGCAAATACCATTTTACATTCTAGAAACAAAAAACTTGGATTGGATAAGTTCTTCAAAGCACTCAAAAATTTACACCTCCTTGAAGAATTAAGTATAATAGCTTTCAAGTATTTCACACAGTAGAAAGCAAAAAGTACATACTTGCAAAATCCCTACAGATGACTCTACATGTATGTATAAAAAGTAATATAAAATGACTGTGTGTACTTATAAAAGTTTTCAATATACAAGTTCTAGCTTTTCTGCTAATCACAAGGTATTTTATAAAACCCCAAGCTGTAAAGCCCAGAAGTTGTTTCTTTGGGAAATGCTTTCTTTGGTCCTGTCAAAAAGCATCTTGTGAGCAGATTTTGTTAACTATTATGTTTAAGAGAAACACTTTTTAATGTGGGCAAGATTACCCCTTTCTCACCTTTTAATCATCTTTAAAGTCCCAAAGACATTTTACTAGGTTGATAGGAGCAAACAACTATAAATTAAGTACACATCAGTGAAAGCAAGTAAACTTCAAACTATTTCATAACAGGCATCACGGAGGCATCCCTTCACACC
>JAOXNG010000012.1:69523492-69534650 GCA_028566535.1 Scolopax minor
GCCCAGGATGGCGCTGCCTTCCTGGCTGCCAGACAGGCTGTGGCTGGTGCCCAGGTCGCTGCTCACCACCACCCCATAGGTCCTTCTCAGCAGAGCTGCTCCCTGGCCAGGCCATCCTCAGCCAGCACTGAAGCCACAGGTTGTTCCTCAGAGTATTCCTCCCTGGTGCAGAAGCAAGCCCTTGAGCTTTCTGAAGACCATTTCTTTAAGGAGTTAATTGTTTGATGATCCTTTCTTGAGCACAAGAAACCTGTGGCCTAATAACTGTGGCAAATTCCTTCCTGCTGTCTTTCCTTGCTTTGGGAACAGAAAGGTGGTGTTGGTGCTTCTGTTAAACATGTGCACCCTGGTAATAATCTCCGTGGGAGACTGAGATGCACAACAGGGGTTTCTACTGCAGACTGTGTTTCTTGAATCCTATTAGGGAAAGCAAAGCAAAGCGTTACTTCTATTTCTAAAATGATCATTAGTTGCTAAAGCCACCATTACTTTCCAGAAATACCATGGTGCTATTAATAAGGCTAAAAGTACGGTGAAAAAATGCACTTCTAATTACTTACATAGAGATGAACTCTTAATTCTATAACTGGCATCTACACTTCATTTTGAAGGAGCGGGAGGGCTGCCTGGAAAGGAATGATGAAGAATGAAAGTCTGAATTCTGACCTCAGTTATGTCAGTTAGTATGCAGGGCAGCTTGGATCCAAATCTGTTTTAGGAAGGACTTTAAGATTTAGCTTGTTAAATCTGTATGAAATGAATTACTGTAACAAAGAAAGAAAGCAAGCCTTGTAGTGATAGGACAATAAGGGTCTTATTCCTGTTTTTTCACAGAATTTCCTTGGTGATCTTGACATTTTTAGGCTGTGTGACTTGGTCAAGATTGACTGCTTGTGGGGAGGCACCAGACGTTCATATGCAGAGATGATTCTTGTAAGCAGTCTGATTTTGGGACAGTTTGATCATCAAACCTCCCAGTTCTAAACAGAACAGAGAATGTTGTGCTCTGCTTGGTCTCTTAATTTATCTGATGTGCTGTGGTCTGACTGGATCTCCCCGAGTAAGCTGTTGATACCACATCTATACTTTGTGCTTTCTTGCAGAAAGAAGGACTGATTCAATGTGCAGTTCTGCCTTAAAGCCAGACAAACAGGATTTGGGCCTCCAGTCCTGTTTGCTGTTTTCAGAATTGGTTTATCAAGTTTCTGAATCAGTGGGAACAGCTGATGTCTTGGATGATCCCAGTGCTGAGTGGGAAACTCAACTGAGTGTCTGCAATGCGAGAGAAAAATAAAAGATGACACTTCACCTTCTTCTCAAAGAAGTCAGCCTCAAATCTACTTTTTTTTATGTCCCTTGCTATCAGAGGAAATCTGAGGATTTGAAGAGGAAGTCCTCTATTAGGGAGATCTTATTGTGTGTATTGAAGCAACCTGGAAAGCATTACATATTTTTAATAGTTTTTTATGCTGACAATGGTGGGAAGCAAGCTGAAGACAATGGCAACTTTATGGAGGGACATGTATTCTGATATTTATTTCCTTCAGTCATGTGCTGAAGTGTCTTGTCTGATAGTGGCAACCGCATGAAGGGGTAGCTACTCAGGCTCTGCCTTCCATGCTGGACAACTTTGTCACTGCTCCAAGAGGCAAAGAAGGGTTGCTTTTTTTCTGGGAAAATTAGCCCAACTCATTTGAGTACCAAATATGGCTTTGGAAAACTACTATGGGACAAATAGCTTTTAGGCTTACACAGAAATAAACTGCTTATTGAAGATTGTCATATAGCATTGAGAAGGATATGAAGAACAATGACTCTAGGGCCACCTTTTCACTGTCTCAGGTGTTAGGACATCACCAATCCTTGGAACTGAAATCAAGATTAAAAATGATGGCAGGGGGAAAAATGAGCTCTTCTGTTTGTTTTAAATCACACTGTGCCATGGGTTTGGGTTGCACTCTGGTAAATTTCCTTGTAGAGCTATTTATTCCATCCATCTGGTTTTCTTTTTAAAGGGAGATAATTCTTGCTAGCAATTGTCAGAGAAGCGAAAAGATAAATTAGTTGGCAATTTTCAGCACTTAGAATTACTAAAAAGTTTCTGCTGTAAGTGTTATGTGCTGCTATTATATACTCATGCTTCTCAGCAGACGATAGCAATGCAAACATGTATTTTAACAAGTCTCTGCTGCAGTACCATTGATTGTAGCCAGCTATTATTCTCCTGAGTCCTGCCTCAGACAGGGAGTGAGAAGTTTCCTGCGATTCAGGTCCAGACCTTTTTGACGGGAAGCCAGGGAACAATTAGGAGGGAGTTGAATCTCTACACACACACACACACACGCACACACACACTTTTTTGAAATGAAAACTGTGGAGAAGAGGAAGTCAAAAGAGTTTTTCTTGCTTTACTGAGCTGCTGCACAAGGGGCTGGCTATATATATAAAATAGTTATGTTCTTCGCTTTGAAGACTGAGTTTTTTCTGGGGTGTGGTAAAATCAAGCCACTGTAAAGAGAGAAGTTGCTCAACTTCTCGCTTGAAAGAAGGTGGCACTTGTGAGTTGAGGCAAGGCAGGAACAAAAGCTTGCTGCTGCCCCACCTGCCAGAGGGACGGCCTTGTGTCTGTCCATCACCTATTGGAAACCTTGAAACTGGCAGTTCCCCCCAAGCAGATGGCTGATATTTATGCTGTTTTGCCTTTGTGTTTCTTGTTTCCTTTCAGGATTGGAGGCTACAAGGCCCTAACATTGATTTTTCTGTGCAGCTAAAAAGGCAAGAAAGCTGTTGTGCTTTTGAAGCTTTAGACTGTCAATTTTCGTATTCCCTGTAGGTCTTCCAAAGGTCTCTCATCTCTTTTTGATCTATGCAGATGCCCTATCTTCTCTAGATCCTTCCTGGTGACTCCTTTTAGGAAGGACAAAATTTGAAAATCTGGTCCTGTCAAAGCATTTTGCTATAAAGCTCTGATTCTGCATGGGTTTAATTGGCATCTGTGTTTAATTGTGCCCACACATAGTTTTACATGGGAGGATTCAGAGGTCCCTAGTGATTTGCACCAATGAAGTGCTTGTGCTTGTGTAGTTACTTCACTACAAAATGTTTAGAGGCAGAAAACCTTCCAATTCTTATGGGAAATATCTTTAGGGTTGAGAGAGAAGGCGTCCCCTGTTGCTTTAGTCCTTGCAAGGACCATTCCCCCTCTATTCCCATCCGGTCCTGTAACCTGAATTATCAGAAATTTCTTGCAGCAAATCACAAATCTTGCTTTGCATTTGGGATCCTATGAGCAAACGGTATCCTTATAATATTAACAGTGATTTAATTCCAGATCTTTCTTTTTGTTCAGAAGGTTCACTGCACAAGCAGCATTATGGGTTTTTGATCACAAATGCTATCAGAAAGCAATTAAAACAGATGCTTAAAAAAACATTAACTTTTTTTTTGTTTTTGAAACAGAGCATGCACTGGGAGTATACACTGTCAAACAGGTTTCCAAAACTAAATACAATTCAAAGAAAATTGTACATAATAGCAGTACCTACATTTCTTGTTTAGATAAGAAATACCTAGCTAACTGTATGTATCCCTCATTTAATCTAAACTTTTTCAGTAGGCTAAGTGTAGTATTTACCATGAGATAATATAAAAACTGACATTAGATGTTCACTAAAGATTGGAGGGAAAAAAATATGAGTATTAGTTTAGCAGCTACAAGTAACAATTCTAGGCAGTTTTTGTCACCTCAGCTTGAGTTAGGGTAATGGGAAATAAGACAATTGAGAAACCTAAGTAGTAGGAGAGTTAAAACAAGCCTTAGTGTTTTTCAGGCAACAACTGAACAGAAGCTGCTTGATCAACAAAATATCCACTAGCTGCAATTTTTAGCGTACTTAGATTAAGATTGTATTATCCTGTCTCTTTGCCTTATATAATTAGATCATTTAATGTTGGCAATGACACTGTTGGGGTCTGGCATAAGAGTCTGGGGCCAAGATGGTGCTCCTGCAGCAGTGAATCCTTGTTTGTGTAGAGGTTCCCATCTACAGAGATTGTGAAAATCTCTTTGATTGTCAGCCTCCGAACTGAAATTAAGTAAGGTTTTTAGCTCTTATTGGTAAACACCCTACTGGAGTTCCTCATAAATATTTTTCTTTTATCTCTAGATAGTTATGATTTCTTCTTTTGTTAATTTTTGGTTCTTCTGAGACAATATGCATTTTCCATAAGAAGTCTGTACTGCATCGTTCTTTGCTTATTCATTGTATTGCATCTTTTTAACTTCTTAAAAATTCTTTTTAACTATTCCTGTTAACACTTAGTCTTTCTAGTGGATGATTCATTGAGCTTTCTTAATTTCCAGTTGTTTTCTGGGGTCAATGATTGCATGCACAACTGCCAACTTCTAATACAATTAATTTCTATTTATATTACCTTCACTGAACAACAAAAGAGATGGTCTTGGACTAAGGACTGCATTGGGCTCATATAGTGATGTGTAGGGGTAAAACTATTCTGGGCAGGCCTAAAGAACACATGGAGTGTTACATACAGTAATCTTGTAGTAGGATACTGCAGCAATTTCTGCTGCATAGCCACCTCTTGCAGCAGAAATTGAGGATTTGTACTTTTGACATTGACTGTAAAGACTCTCCCTCTCCCACAAGATGAGTAGGGTCGGTGCACCATGTTGCAGTGTTTGTTGGCTCTGTCCCATTGAGACATGACAATGTTGTGTGCTGAAACCAGGAGGCTTCAGTAGATTTTTGGCTGGTCTAATTTGGGCCTGGCCACACCTGTCCAGTGGGATTAGCACTGGAATACATTGAGCTTTATACCTACACTGTATGGAAACAAGCACCAGACAACTTCCACTGGCTTTGTGTCCCACCTTCTCCCAAACAAAACATCATTAATGTTGAAACTCAATGGATTTTAGTGCTTAGAGCATCTACGGAATCAAGCCCAAAGGTTTTTAACATGGGTAGATTTTTTTTTAGAAATCTGTCCTAAAACCACTCCATGTCTTTTGTTTCATTCTTCAATTCTTCATTCTTCAACAAGAAGCCTCTTGTTCCTCTGAGGCTTCACCGCGTGTTCAGTTAGGATTCAAACCTTGGTTTTGAAGTAACTGACCTTCCTGGTTTAAGGGAAAAAACAACACTGTCTGATGTAAACACAAAAAATTTGTAGGTTCTTTGTTAATCTCCTTATACTGAGGGTGATAAGAGTTTTCCATCAAATCTTGCCCTTTATTATAAGAAGTTGCTGTTACCTTTCACGACCTTTTTCAGTGTCTATTAAGTATACATGAACCAAACCATATGAAAGTTTAAGGTACTCTGGTCTTCATAATATGACAAATAATAAAAAGGGCTTAAGGGAAAATAATTATCATATGTCTGGCTGGAAGGGAAAAAATACATAAGGCCAACACAGTAATTGACTTAAAACACTATAAAGGGAAATATCTTTTCTCATTGAGAAAAAAGCCTTGATTCACACATGAGCTGCGCCAAGTAGAACTGATGAATATAGCACAATAGTCCTAACAGATTCACTACAAGCCCTGTCCTGAATAAGAAGAAAAAGAAACAAAGAGGAGGGGGGCAGGGAAAAGGTTTCCTTCTTGCTCTTGGGAAGAGTTAGAAAAATAGAGTGCTAAGCAATATAGGGGCAAAAAAGGGAAAAATAGTCACATATTATTCACGCTTCACTCGTGTTTGGTACATTCACACGGGCATATTAGCAGGAAAAGAACTGAAATGTAAATAGAGACATTCATTGTGTGGTTCCACTTTATTTTTTAAGGAGGAAGGGAACAGAACGAATGGACTCCCCACTCTGCTGTTTCTCAGAAGGAATCCCTTCTGAAGCCATTCTGATGAAAGCATAATTAACCTTGTTTTCATTAATGGGTCTTTCCTTTGTGGCTCAGATAACGAAAACTGAGGGAGAGCATAGGCCACCCTGGTGATCAAGGAAACATCATAAAAATTGAGGATGAGGTGGTTATGCACAAACTGAACCACCAAAGGTATGATGGGCTTGAATTTAATTCCTGTAATTATACTAATGATACAGAATATAACCAGCCTGAAATAACTCAGGTAATTACTTAGCATATTGCTCTAGTTTCTGCAATGGCAGTCATTGTTTACATCTCTAATTATGCCATGTAGACACATCAAATCACTCACGCTTGTTTTGACTTGAAGTATTTGAAGCAGCAAACACTGAGGAGCTGTGTCTTGGTGATGCTGCTACGAGAATGAATGCGATTCAGTAATACTTGTTCGTCAGGCTCAGGGTCTAATCCTGCATGTCTTTCATACTCAACATTCCTGTTGCTGTGACTTCCTTACGTATTTCTTTCATCGAGAACTTCTCCTTGCCTTGAGCAGATGTTGAAGGGCTCCGTATTCACATAGCTAAGCACCTGGTGTGCCCTTAATTTTAGGAGCATGAGTAGTCTACTGCAGGTCAGTGGGGATGCCTGAATGTTTTAAGGGAGAGTTACCGCTGGTTAGAATACGGCCAGGGTTTTCAGCATCTAAAACAAGGCCACTTGCTTATCCTGGGGTAGTGTACTGAGACCAAAGGAAGAATTTGTTCCAATTACTAACAACAGTAGCAAAAAAAGTGCCTAAATTGAAGTGATTATCCTCCACCTCCCATTTTTAAACTGAGTGATTTTTCTTCACAATAGTGAGAGAGAAAAAAAAAAAAAAAGGAAGAACATTAGAGTAGCTTCATCCTTTAAAAAAACATCCTAAGATTTCTTAGCATGGGCAAATGGCTCTATTGTGCATTTTATGGTGCTAGTGGACATATGCAATGTGTTTTTTTTTACCCCCTGCAAAACAGTATGTTCTCTAAGGCTTGTATACAAGTCTATGTGCCAAGTGCTACAAATATTTCAGCCTTTAGGACAACCCCTTTCTGCAGTCCTAGACAAGCTGCTTTTTCTGCTCTGTGGCTCTGTCTCCCCTTCTGCAGACTCAGAATAATAATGCCTATCTTTTTGAACACTTTAAGGGTTTCTATTTTGATATGTAATACAAATTTGCAGTGTTAGGCCATACAAGGGATCATTACAAATTGCACTGAAGGCCAGTACTATGGACCTTTTATTGCCCAACAGGCTGATTACACTAGGCTAAGAGTCTGAAAACTCAGATAAATTTTGTCTTGCATATTTTTATGCCAATGTTTTTTTTAGTAACGTGCAGGTATATTGAATTTATTTTGCTCTGCTGGAAACATAGTGAAGCTATACTTTCTATGTTGTCTCCAGAAAAAAAGGGTAAATTGTTCCACTAGAAATATTCTCTTATTAGATGAAGCTAGTTTACCCTTTGGCAGGAATATACCTAGCTTTCAACTGCAGTTACAGCTCCTTGAGCATTTATAATACATTTTTTAATGGAAAGAATTTCAGACTCTTCTATTAAATCAAATTCAATGTCAACTCTCAGGGAGACTCTTTCAAGTATCTTTTTTTTTTTACCCAGAAAACACATTACAGATTCTAAAAATGGGCTGTGCATACATTAATGGCTATATTATGAGGTAGCCAAAGCTGGAAGGATGTTGAACACTTTTTAAACTCCCATTAGCTCCAAGAAGGCTTCACAGAATCAGCCTGGGGGAGAGAGGAGAACAGAGTGAGAATACACAGTCCCAGCAGTGCTCTGGCTGTGCGTGCAATCCTTTTGCAGTCAAACTGCCCCATAGGAGCATGAAATGATGTTGCAGTCAGTGGCTTATTTCATCAAGGGCTCACTCTCACCAGAGGTGTTGAGAAGGGACAATCTTGTCATACGAACTAAAGACTAAAACAGACGGAGCTGCTTTGCCTATGGATTGCTCAGTGAAAAAAAGCCCCACACTTTCAACAGAAGGGTGCACATCATGGGAGAACAGAAAAAGAGCCCCCACTCCACACTGTTTGTAGGCATTACAGAGGTGTGGGCTGCTTTTTAAAGCTCATTATCTTCTTTTCACTGTTTGTGTAAGTGTGTAAATCTTCAATCCCTTTTGTTTTCCAAATTATTTTTGGTGCTGTTGACAAATAGGTGAGCATTTCATTTATTCCCACACCGCACTGGCAACAGAGCAGAATGAGCTAACTGGCTGTCTTTGCAAAGGCTTTGGTCTCCCGTGTTTACAAATCTGCTGGCTGAGGCTGGAAATGTGACTCTGTCCTTCACTGTAGAGTCCAGGCCATCCATGTTTTCATGGCAGGAATGATTTCAAAAAGTTACTAGGTAAGAGGTCTTTGGTGAATTCAGGCTTGGGAGCTGAATTTTGTCTGATTTTTGACATGTTAAGCAGCTTGATGAAATCTTTGGGTCTCAAATAGTTAGAAGGAACAATTATCAATGGAGCCAGGCACCTTGGATACAATATTTGCTTATTTACAAGAATCTAGAAAGTCAGCTTCCTTGAGCAAAGGAAGACTTGAAGAACCAGAGAGCCTCTTACCCCAACACAGGCATTGTCCCCCTCCTGCCCCTCTCAGACTCTCTGCAGAGTGATGCACCAAAGCTATTCCATCTCCTTCCTCAGATAAGCATGTTCCAACACTTGAATTTTGGTGACAGTATTAGCTGTGGAAAATACCTCACCTCTCTGCTCCTGCTCCATGCTACAATACTGTGGTTTTCTCTTTATATATAAAAGTGAACTTCATATATGTGCAGAAAACATAATTCTTTGAAAAGTTCTGCCAAAACCAGGCTGCCTTCAGCCCACAGCCTGCCTCTGTCCTTGAGCTTCGACTTGGCTTTTCCATAAGAATCATTGCCTTTAGATGCCTGTTCCTGCCCCAGAGAGACTCTGCAACACGTCTCACCTCTGGTTTAGGTGGAGATGCATGTTGGCTGGTTAGTGGCTGCTGCTATTTCAATTATCTATTTCCTTTAAGGATCTAAACCAAAGTAGTGAAATGTGCCAGCCCCACTGGTCATGCTCACAAAAGGTACCATCTATCTTACGATGAAAACTACTTTCTTGTTTGAGTAGGGGATTATTATTACTTACTATTACTATTGCTTACTATAAAGTCTATTGCCAAAAATGAGGACTTTGACTACAAATACAGTACAAAAGCCTCTTCCTGCCCTGTGAAGTATGTAGCTAATGGATGTGGGCAGAAAGATGGTGAATCATCATGCCTCTCTGCTAAGAGGGTTGAAGGCATAATGGCAAAAGTGAGCCTTAAAATCCGTTTCAAATAATAACAGAGAGATATCTTATTAGACATTTAGATGAAGCTCCTCCCAAATGCAGATGCAGTCCGAGAGATGATAATTGTTGAGAACTATAACTGGTGAGGGCAAAAGAAGGTGCTGCAGTGGACTGGAGGGTGTAGGACACATGGAGAAAATGTAGATAATAATAACTTTCAGAAGTCTTCAGAAGCCTATGATAGAAGTCAAGTATTCCTATCATTTCCACTATATTGAAGAAGGAACCTGAAAAAAGAGGTCTGACACATGTCATGGCACAGCAGAAGGTTAGAGTCACAGGCTTGTTAAACTTTGTGTTTCTAGCCACGGTTCACATCACAAGTGAAAGAGGCAAGAGTTACCAGCCCTTGGGCTTCTGAAGCCCCATGATTTGGCCCTGGTCTCTTGTAAAATTTGGACGATTTTTCTGCATCACTTTGATGGTGTTTGCATCAGTTGAAGATTTGAGAGTGAATTTCTGGCCAGAGTAACCTTCATGGGGCCCAAGTCTTTTCAGCAAGCTGCTTAACAGTCTGTGATAGGTAGTCTGCATGTACCATTTAAATGAACTAAATTGTTTATCAGGTTGTGGAAGTAAAATGCAAGACTGGAAAATTGTTAGGTAGAAATAAAACTAATAAGTTGCCAAGAAAATGCATGCGTTCCCATAATATTTTATGACTCCAACGAGACAGTAAGATCACAAAAATGCGAGGGGATAAAACATGTACTCGGTCGGCATCTTTATTCTCTAAGGTGCAATTGCTATTAATTACTTTTCTCTCAAAACTTAAATATGGAAAACAGTAACCCTACATGTCACACAAGAAGGAATAAAACATGTTTCAATAAAAGCCTTTCTTTAAAGAAATGCAAATACGTCTCCCATTTTCTGCTGAAGAGCGGCCGCTGCACGGTGCCTCTGCCCGTGCTGCACACACATGAAAAACTTCTCAAATGCAAATGCCCACCCTCTATGTACTTTTAAAAGTGCACGACAGATACAATTTGTAGGGCAACAATGAAAGGTGCTGATAATAAAAGATACTTTCATCTGGAAGATGTCTGTGTCCTTTGGGACTATCTGTCCTTCCTGCACGTCCACTTTACATTCCACGCCACAGATAATCTTGCGAGTCCTCCTGTCCTCCTCAGCATACCACTAGCCTAATGCAAACATTTATTTTCTGGGTGTGAGCATTTTCTGGCAAAACTTTTTCTGGAGCTGTACAGTTACAGATGATTATTACTCACCCAGTTTTCATGACCAGCAGTTGTGCCCAGATTGAATGGCTGGCAGCTGCTGTAATAGGGATGCTCGGGAGTGTACCCGGGAGGTGAGGGGACATCTGTATGCATGTCCTGCCACCTGAGCTAAGAAGGAGATGAAATTGTGGTGGGCTACTGACTCACCCACGGGCAACGGGTGGCCACACCAGAAGTCGTAGGTGTCATGATTTAAAGCTGTGCCACGGTTTTACTTTTCACTCTAAAAAGGGGATTTTTACTGTACTAAGTACAGTATTTCTGTATTTACTGGATTAAGAGTCCTTCTTCTGGAGCAGGATCATACTCATGGAGGAATAACAAACTGATCCTGCGTGTGCAGTGTTAGGAGTACTTCTACCTTTCATCCTCCTGATATTCTGGCATCGGTATGTCAGCTTCAAGCCCTTCAGATATAGAACTTTCAGCATAGGCTCATTTTCCACGAGCAGGCAGTGGAAAGGCACATAGGGTTTTGCATGATTTGACTATTTTAATTAAGTTGGAAGGGTGGCAACAGTCAGACTGAAAGAAAAAAATAGAACCAAACTCTTAATGTTCGCACCTATGGGCTGGTGCACACAACCCTTAGTCTAGCAGAAGCTGAAGACCTGGGCTGCATCGGGAAGAGCATGGCTAGTAGGTCGAGGGAAGTCATT
>JAOXNG010000012.1:69756319-69769870 GCA_028566535.1 Scolopax minor
AGCTGCTGTGCCAGCAAGGAGCTGTTGGTCCAACAGCGGTGGCATGACTGGGGTTGTTCACACAGCATTTGTAATTCAAGACCAGCAGATTGACCACCACTACTGTAGTAGCTGGATTTTCTTCTTCCTGAAAAGAAAGGTATTATCTGGAGAGAACATAAACACTCCAGTGTATTGGGGGTTGGGGAAATTGGCCGATATTTTTGTAAGAAAATAATAATAATTACTTCTTATTGCCTACAATTGGGGTACAAAAGCTATGTCAAATGAATGAAAGCTATCCTTGCATAAAATCCATTGTGAAAAGAAGCTGAAAGCCCAACTGCAATAAGGATTAGGGCCTTCTGAGTGCTAGACTGAGCAGATATCGATCATGGTGACAGCTGATCCTGCGTCAAAACCCATTCAATTCTGGGGAAAAAACTGAGAACAAACTGGTCTGTTTGGTTTTGGATGCTGCAGAGAGGAGCAGTAGCGCACTGAAGGTTTTTGGGCTACACAAATGATCTCTGACTTGAGTTTTACATATGACTATTTCAGACTTCTAAAATGACTCGTTTGTTCGCAAAGCTCACTTTATGTTCCTGCTTATAATTTATCTTCTGCTTTTGATTCCTCACAACATCTGTGTCCTTTTTCCAGACCCCCCTGCATGGTTTTATTCACTAAAGCTTTCAGAGTTTTGTTTTTGTTCTAACGTTTTTGCCTTCTAAGTTGTTTTTATTATGATGTACACCACACTGAGTGCTCTGGCAGCCTGCGAGGGATGTTTTCTAAGAAGAATAAATTATGGGCATTAATAAAACAAAGCACAGAGCTTTTGAACATTTGGTTTCAACGTGGAAGGATTCTCTTTCATATGACAATCATGTTGAGGATTTATTTCTAGGGGGACTTTTTCTGTTATTAAGATCTAACAAAGCAGTATTTTAGTGAAGGCTTTTTGTTTTTTCCTTGCCCACTCTGTCATGGATATTGCAAAGCTCTTCTGCTGTTTCTCATTTCACTGCAAGGTACCTATGTGCATATGAAAGGTACACTGTGCAGGGTTTGCTTTCAAGTTTTCAGTTAAGTAGGGGGAGGGAGGTTTTGGGGGTTTTGTTTGAGCTTCTTTTGTGGAGAGGGATTAAGGTAAGGATACGGAAACCAGGGGCAAAGTAGTTCTTTAAAATAAATCCAGATCTCCCCTCTGTAAACACATGCCAACCAAATATACAAATTATGGCAAATTGGTTGGCTGTGCTCACAACTGGGTTAGTGCTAAAAAACAAGGGCACTATGAGCATGAGTTACAACATATATTTGGACCTCCTTGAAAAGTTTTCCTTTCAGTAGGCTCAGTCCTGCAACATAAGCAATTTAGCTCTCATGAGTAGTCCCATTGACTAAAAGCAGGGCCTGAATTTACAGGGTCACCTAAACCAACAGAAGAGTTTTGAAAGCAACATTTTCCCATAAGTCACTTCCCATTATACCCTTTTGCCACCTGGACTCCATCTCCTTAAATCTGCTTTATTGGTCCCATATGCCTTTATTCAGCGAAGTGCTCGAGCTTTGAAGGAATGGAAGGGAACTCAGCGAGCAACGAGCGGCTTTCCTGAGCCAGTGCTGCAGCCACACTCCCCATTAATGCCTCCTTTCATATAGCTGTGTCTCTGCACTACACGCAGGGAACAGCCTCCCACTTGTAGTTCCCAAACGTGTGGCTTTCTCTTCCAAAAGCACATGCAAAATCACTGCATCCCAGCTGCACCGCGGAGAGTCATTTGGTAGGAAAATACTGTTCCAACCGGAGGACCCCCACCTAGCACAGTGGTCTTTATGAGGGGTAATAGCCAGGATAGGGGTGACTTGGAGATCTGCCAGCCTCCCAAAATGATTCATCCAGCCTGACCTTAAATCTCGGAACCTGACCTATTACTGATGGAGTCACCTTTGCAGGCAGGAAAGATCAGTCATGGCCCTGTTCATATCCCCTCCCTGCCCGTGGGGGCACGTGAGAGCCCTCAGCATGAGAACCTGGGGTATGGGTTATGAACAACCTCAAAAGAACCAAAAAGAGGATCTTCAAAAACACCAACCAGAATCAGCCCTAGCAATTTGGTTTCTGCAACTTCACTAAAAGGTGCAGACTGTGTTTATCTCACCTAGAATCATAGAATGGTTTGAGTTGGAAGGGACCTTAAAGACCAACCAAAACTTCCAACCCTCTGCCCTGGGCAGGGATACCTCCCACCACACCAGGTTGCTCCAAGCCCCATCCAGCCGGGCCTTGAACCCCTCCAGGGATGGGGCAGCCACAGCTTCTCTGGGCAACCTCTTCCAATGTCTCACCACCCTCACAGCAAAGGATTTCTTTCTGGTGTCTAATAGGACATCAGTAGGAGCTGTCATTAAAGTCAAAGTCTCTGTATGCATTGTGCCCTTTCACCTGTCACGAGATCAGGAATGGTTGAATTTCTGTTACTTTGAGCAGGAAGTGTTTAAATCACTAAGATCTGATGCTTGCTCTGGTGCTCTCTGTGACCAGACAGAAGGAATTTGCTTCTGATGCATCGTGCAACAGGGTAGAGCTCAGTTCCCTAAATAACAGACGGTGCAAGCTGAAGGTGATGCTGTTGTGTGTCCCTTTGCTTCTTGCATTCACTTTTAAATTAAATGAGCAGATCCAGTTCTGAAAAGCCATGCGTGTGTATCTAGGACCCAAAATTGATAAAATATCTTAAAGGTTTTAGACCACTCAAATTAGTCTTAATTACTTTGTTCCCCGTGGTCCATTCTTATCTTGTAAAGTTCTCTTCCCTTTCCCATCCAGAGTGGAAATCAAACCTTTTCTAAACAAAGAAATAAATACTTTAGAATAGTTTGCAGCCGCTCACCTTTTCTGCACCGATCTGCCCCAGTTTAACTTGACTTAATATAAGGAAGGTGATACAACTGTCCAAAATAAATCCATTACTGACACAAAATACAATGGAAATAAAAAATCTAAAGCTCTGGTATTGGTCATTGTGCTCTAATAAATCTTTCTTAGGATGAAATCAACAAAAACAAGCTCAGCAACCTTATCAACCCTTGTTTTTCATGCAGCATGCTTAGAAAGCTTTGTTACAGCTTATTTACTGACGACAGGATGAATGAGGCAATACTAAAATGATGTAAAAAGGACATTATGCTGTTCACAAGATTAATATCACTGTGACAAACTGAATACTAGTTCTTTGCAGTCAGTTGCTAATTTTAAGAGCCAACATATTTCTAGATTTGTAAGATGGTTGTTTTAGAATATGATGATTGGGGCAGTTGTGTGACAGTTAATTTATCGGAAACAAAAGAAATTCTAAAATCAGGCTCTTCCAATGCTGTCGCTAATCACAGTTTTTCCATTGTCTGTCTCCAATGTGTAATTCTGGGGCTTGATTTGCAGAAAGCTAGAGCATTTACATCAGTACCTACAAGGGGTATCGATGCATGATTTTTCACATTCTGGACACAATTCCTCTGCATTTTATCTCCCTGCCTGCAAAACAGGAATAATCCTTGTCCCTACTCTTACAAGAAGGTGGTGGGGATGATTTCATTGATATTTATGAAGGACATGAATATTCTGACAGCATTGTAAGAATGTCTCTGAGGAAAACTATGATTTTGTATTCACAGATAATGATGTGAATATGATCTGAGGGGCACATCTGTGATCAGATAATAAGGCTGAGGGGCACATGTTGAATGGGAAAGGTAGAGACAACATTAATAGCTGCCCATTTTCTGACTGTAGTGAGCATTCTGGGGGAAAATCTAATGTGTGATCATCTAATTAAGTGCTATATCATAATGCGTATGAGCAATTGAAGATTGCGATGGCAACATTATGTCTGGCTTTTCCTATATTTTTGAATATAATTAGAAATACAAGATTGAAACAAATTATTGCAATCAGTCCTTTGCTATTACAGTCATCGAGTTATACAGTTACTCTCATGGAATGAGCTTCATTTTAAATGCTGTTAGTATTTATGTCCTGTGCTTTTGTCGAAAGGCTAATCCAGACTCCAAATTGCTCTTGTACTGGGTTACGTTTTAGCATTCAATTCAAATACACTATAGCTGTCTAGGTTCTTTGTCTCTTTTCCCCTCCCCATTTGCTCCTGTCAGTGATTATCTTAAATCTTTTTCCTATTTTCCTATGCTATATGTGGACAGAGCAGCCACATTCCTTTGCTGAGCTGAAGTTCTCTTCTATTTCCTTTCATAAATAGTCTTGCCAAAGCTTTAGCTTCTCAAATATTGGTAAAAGACCACCAGTATTTCACTGTCTGAATTGCAAATACCTCATGGACACAATAAGCTGGTACCTTAAACCAAGTCCAACAGAGTATTTGCTAAAAGCTTATGTTCCAGAAGAAGCAATTCCCATTAGTCCCTGAGTATCTTACCTTGTGTTTTGCGTTTTTAGTTGCTTTTGCCACTCAGGGTCTCAAGCTCACTCAGTTCCCTCTAATGTTCCATTTCTATGCTGTACTGGCAGTGCCTCACTTTGTCACCAACAGACTTCATTGTCACATTCCTAAGGTTTGTGCCAAGCTCCCTAGTGAGGTTATTAAACAAGATTTTTTATTTTTATTTATTTTTTCAGAATAAGACAAGTCACCCTGTCACTAACCTCCTGCCATCCACTTGTGATTTTGTTTTTTCTACCCTCTTATTGCTGTCTGCCCATCAATCACCTCCTTACCCACCTCATAATTTCTGTATGTGACTTGATAGCCTTTAGCATTCCTTTACTGTCAGGCTTTTCAAAAATACAATATATCAGGCTGCTAGTCCTCCATGATTAAAAATAAATAAATAAACAAATAAATGAGCACAAAGGGAGATCATGGAGACAGAAATCCTGGAAGGTATAAATGTAACCCTGTGTACCAGTAACTCAGTGTGGCTGTGAGTAGGCTGCTTCAGCTCCGCATTTCGGACCGATTTACCTCCTGCTGCAGAGCTGTCGCACTCTGGGGATTGATTGAGCCTCTGTGCTGGGCTTCCATAGTTCTTTTCACGCTCAAAGAGCTACTGACAGTATCGTTTAGCAGCCAGAAAAATCCAGCAGAAGTCCATCACCACAGGGCACTTGTCATTTTGGACATCCTTTTACGGCAGCTTGATTTGAGCTTTGTTTATTTTGTCTTTGCCAAGTGATGCAGAGATGGGTGGCTTCATTCGAAGGCTTTAGAGATACTTTCTGATTTTGAAAGCCATGCTCCTGAAACACAGGGGATCCCGTGAGAATTCAGCAGCATTGGGAGCTGGAAGCTGGTAGGGTTTCCCTCCCCATGATACTTTTAAAGTCTTCCACTGAATAGTTCTAATTTCCACTGAGGTATAAAGAGTTAGCTTGTTGACAATTTCCTTACAGAGTCCTGAATAGGAAGCCTGGAGTGTGTGTGGGCTCCAGAGTATGGGAAAACTCATAATGAGCCTCTGAGTAAACGGATAAAAATATTTTTTATTTTCCACACTTGCCCCTCTGGTGAATCAGTCAGAACTGAAACGTTTAATGCAAATTCCTTCTGAACTGGTGACTTCAGTGCAAAATCAAAGCATAAACTGGGGGCGGGGGAGTTTTCCTGGTGTTATTCCAGTAACTGACAGAGCAATAGTTTGCTTCTGGGGGGTTTTAACGAGCAATGGCTTGACTTTTTTTAAGAGATTAACATTGACCTATGAAGCCTAAATGCTGTCGCTCTCCTGATGCCTGTCACAGTCAGTGGGAGCAGGCTTGTGTGCAAGCAGGCTACCTCCTAAAGACAGAGGGCCACTTAAATGAGAGCCAGTTCTGTAGCTGATGATTTTTTTTCAAGTCATATAACTTATTTGTTGCTATCTGAACAGTATTTTGATTATTGTAAATGATTGACTTTGCAGTAGGGTGGGTTTTTTTGTGAACATCTGACTGGTATTTATAGAAGTAAAGGATGGAGAAAATTGGCAGAAAGATACATGGTGTTGGAGAGCCATTCATCTGAGACAGTTTTAACACATCATCGAGGGCTGGAGGAGTAAGTAGCTGGTAGAGCCAGCTTTTAGTAAAAAGTCAAATGCTCTTTGTGTTCTTTGGTGTAAGATTAGAGGCCAGATTATTTTTTGTTGTTGTTGTTGTATTTTCCCCCCTTTTCTTTCTCTTTTCCTTTTTTCTTTTTTTTTTTTTTTCTTTAATCCTTGTAATGAAGCTACATCTAGTAGAATCTCTTTTGGGACATATTTGTATAATGATGCTGCGTGTCTGTGGAGCGCATCCCCACCAGAGCAGAAGCAAGGATCTACTGAAGCGAGGCTGCTGCATGAGGCAGGGTAGAGAAGGAGAGTGAAATCCCCCTCGTGTAGGATCCTCACTGCAGCTGAAGCAGAGGAGATGTTTGTCAGTTCACACAAGCCACGGGCTATCCAGTACTTGAGGGCAGAAGAGCAGTCCACTGACAACACTAACGAGAATTAGTTTGGAAGAACTGATTTATAAGAAAGTTCCCAGCCTGAGTGCACATGGGAAGGATGCATGACAATAGATAAAGAATGTATGGATTGTAACAACCCCTAATGTATGAACGAAGGAGGAGTGGAGGGCAAAATAATGTTTGGCTTCGAGGAGAAGAATAACCAAGTTAAGGGTTGCTTCTCCTGATTTTGTTAAGTTGTGACTCAGTAAAACACATATTGAAAATAAAGTCTATGTTCTCTTCACAAAGAAAAAAAGTGAAAAGTTACTTAGAGAAACAAAGAGAAAAAAAAATTAATAAAATACGAAGAATATGGCATCAGGGACTGTCTTTTGCTGACAGAGATGATGTTTTATTTTGACAGGCCAGATCTGGTCATTCTTGGACAGTTTGAGAGTGAATCCTTATGTCTGCATGAAATCTGTGCAGTGTGTGTTGTTTGGGTGTTGATTGTCATTGTTGTCCTTCAGCTGAAACAATAAACAGTCATCAGCTGCTCTAGTGTTTGCTTTCACTCCTTTGCTGTAGAAGGTGTGGCTTGGGCTCAATTATAGGCTCTAGAACTATGTTTTATCTAACTGCTAACAGAACTGTTGTTCTGAATTATTTCATTCCCACTTACTCCTTTCCGGAATCTTGTTGCAAAAATTATTTTGATCTTGCTCTTTGAGATTAGTTACCATCTTATTTTATTGCTTATATTCTTAATATAGCCCTGATCCATTGCTGAGCCTGCTGAGTGCTCCTGTAGTACAAATATTAATTTGACCAATTTCCTCTTTTGCTCCACCTCTGTTTTTATGCTTTCATAGAGCTTCATGCTGTGTAGATTCTGGGGAGAAATGGATGTTATCAGGTAGTAAGGAAAGCAGTACAGCAATATTCTGCTTAAGTACAGTCATTAGTGTAAAATATTCTTTGCTGCTTTTCTCAGAACTGTTCCCTGTAGTTACTTTATATAGAAAACCAGAAGTGACCTGAGAGCTGCGAATAGTTCTATTTGCAAATAGTTTCTTTGATATATTACTTTTACGATAAAAATTTAAAATAACTGCAGAAAAATATGTCTTTTGTTTGTACATTCATAGAATCATAGAATGGTTTGGGTTGGAAGGGACCTTAAAGATCATCGAGTTCCATCCCCCCTGCCATGGGCAGGGACACCCCCCACTAGAGCAGGTTGCTCGGCTGCAAATGGTGACTATTAACACCACGTTCCCTCCACCAAGGCACATCTGAATTTGTATTTTCAGGCTGAGCAGTCTGGGAGATGGCAGCCTTTACACTGCAGCTTCCCTGGAGCCTCAGAGAGGCTGGAGGAAAGCTTCCTCTGTTTACATTTACTGCACATATGGAAGGTTTACTTTGCAAAGGCAGGGCCTAGAAACATTTGGTGGTGTTTTGGTTTTTTTTTTTTTTAATGAAAACATAGAATCTGCGGATGCCAAACAGTAAGTCCCTGAATTTGGAAAAAGGTTTCCTCTTAAATGTTTGTATTTGGGCAGCTGGGTGTGTTGGGACACACGGTGCCTCTGAGGGTCCAGTAAATAGAAAGAACTTGTTCTTCAGGACACGTGAGACACAAATCTCTATTTTTTCTTCTTTGAGAAACTTAGTTTTGTCATCTCAGAAACTTTCAAGCAGGTTCGTTTCAAAAGACTTTCAGTGCATAGCTGTATTTTGTTTTGAAGCATGAAGTGTTTTGAGCGCATTTTTAAAAATCTTTACTACACGAGGACACTCAAAAACTAAAGAACCCGTTGTTAACTATCGTGGGCAAAGCACTCAAGATCACAAGACAGACATGTTTCTCAACCACAAAGATACAGGAAGACGTTAAAAGATGCTAAGCAGTCAATCTGAACTGAAAGTATTTGATTCACTTTTTGTGTTTTTAAATATAAAATTGCAATTGTTACTATTAAAATAAAACTAGAACTCAAAGCCCATGCTTTACAACAATCTACACGCAAATAGTAGCTTTTTCCTTCCAAATTGGGAATATTGATTGTTTTTCCATGACTTTGATTTCTTAAAGCCTCCAATTTACTAACTGCTCATGATGTCTGATACTCCACAGTGATATACTATCAGCAGTCGCTGTTTCAAAGAATCTTCCATAAATTTTGCAGAGAAACACCCTCCCACCCAAGAGAAATCCTCACTATGGAACAATTAAAATTCATTTCACAGAATAAACACAGACTTTGTCTTTCTACTACCACCCAATCATTCATACTACATCAGAATATAAGCTGGTGACAAGCAAAATAGTAGATTTTGAGGCAGGGTACCCTACTGCATTCGTCATTGCATGCAGGACACAATTCTTTGTGCAGCCGCAATTGTTGTTTTCTGCTTTCAGATGGTATTTGTCTATTTACAGTGGATAGTTCCAGATAGTTTACTTCTATTAGGCTCTGTGATGACAGCATTTTTGTTAGCAAACAAGACTTTAACTGGACTCTGCATGACAAATAGCATATTTATTGACTCAATTTATTTGAGTAAAATACTCTTTCAAATAACTACTGTTTTTCCTATTCTGACTTAGTTTTAAAAGGAATTCATTAAATTGTCATTGATCACAGCATATCATACAGGAATGATTTACTGGAGCTCGTACATTATACTCCACATTACTGCATGTTTGAACAAGCAGGGCTAAAATGAATTAGCCTTCCTGGAGTTTGGGTATTCTGACATTCTTCTTTATTTAGATATTCTCTTTATTCCTTTCCCCTCCTCCCCTGCATCATTTGTTTTATCGCCTTCCTCCTGAAAAACAGAAAATGAGAAGCTTTCCACAAATTGAGTTTTCTTATGCTCAACACTTTGTGACTCAGCACCAATGCGAGCAAATAGAATTTCACTTTCTATAAATGACATCAGTACAGGTAGCCAGAGAATTCTCAGTGTTTTTTTGTCATTCTGACTTTCATTTCTTCACAGTGAAAGCTGTCTTGGTGCTGAAGCGGAAAGCAAAAATCAGTGGCTGGTCAGTAATTCTGGAAGGGCACAGACTAGGTTTCTAAACCCAAGAGGAGGTTATTGTGGGCTGTTAGTTGAGGTGTAGATAATCATGAACACTGTGAAGACAGCGAATGTGGAATGATTGTTTGCTTTTTCTCATAATAGAAGGATGGAGAAATTTCAAGTGAAATCACAAAGGAGAAGGTTTGAAACAAACACTGGATCCACTTTCCACGTGGTGCAGTTATCCTGTGAAACTCTTTGGCTGCAAATAGCAAGGATTCACAAATCCATGAGACAAATGCAAGGCAAAAAGAGCCTTTTTTTTTTTTTTTTTGGTGTTTTAAACACAAAAGTGCTGTCTCTGACTGAGAAAATCCCTTACCTACAGAACCTGGCTGTGTGCAGCAAGAACGACTAATTATTTTTGTCCTGTTTTTACACTCTTCCTAGGCTACCACTCTGGAGAAACACGTCATCTACTCTTATGTGCTTTTGTCCTTATGTAGCACTAATGCCAGTGCAAGACATCCTATGCTGCCTTGGGCAAGGGCTCATTCTGCCCACCAACTGTGGCTGACCTGAGCTTATGCAGACATGCAGACACAGGAGCATTCAGAGAACCAAAGTTAATACTCAAGTGTTAGCTGAGTATTAATGCTCAGGAACCTGCATTGCATCAACTACATGCTTCCAGTGCTTTGGAGCATGGGCTGGGTGAGTGCCTCCAACCTACACATGCATTCCCTTTGCTGGAAAATTGGTGGCAGCCACTTCAGCATCATCTTCGCCATACAGCTGGACTGGAGGCATGACCGTATGGCATGAGGGACTTTTACTGAGAATTTTACCGAGATGACAAGAGAATGTGTAGAATTCTCTACTAAGTGCCACAGCTTTCATGGGTGCTGCTTGATCACAAAAACTGATTCTTTACTAGAAATTCAGTGTCCTTTGCAGACTTCCTTAAGGACTTCCAAAAGAAGTCATTCTGGCAACAGAATTGATCAAAAATTTTTTAAAAAGAAATAAAGGATAGGGCAAGATGAATGGGATAAAATAGTGGGATAAAATTAAAATGAAAAGTGTTTCGGGTTTTGGGAGGGTTTGGGGGGGGGGGTTGGGGGTTTGTTTTTTTTTTTAAAAAAAGAGTTATTTTTGCTTAAAACTCTCTCTAGTTAGAAAATTGAATCAACTTCAAACCAGTCAAGAACAGATCCTTTTAATTTTATCTGCAAATTCCAGAAAGAGAGACAACTAGATACAAGTGGAAAATCGTACACAAGCTTCATTATAGCTTTTCCTACCCTTCTATTTACTTTTCCTGAAAAAAATTACATTTTCCAGCATCCTTACAACTGAAAAATTTTGACATGTTTTGTCTTCATATTGTTAAAGTTCCAAATTTTAATATATATATTTAGCCTAATTCTTTTTCAATTTCATATGCTCTCAGGAAATGGACAAGATAATTTCACGGGTCTTTTCTATGTCTAATTTCTTTTAATATATGAATTGCAAACATTTCTACAAATAGCCAGGGTTAGCCCAGATGTTTCTTAAAAGAGTAAGAAAGCACCACAACTTAAAAAGGGAAATCATCAATGACTGAATCAAAGAGCTGGAATGCCATTTCTTAAGAGATAATAGCTGTTGTGACTCACGTTTTTACAATATGAGCCTGGATTTTTCCATTCCTCTCAGGCATATTTTTTGAAGTACAAGGCTTCAAACACATTGTTTCTGTGATATCACCATGCACAGAATGAACATTTCCCTCTTGCTTTGTCTTTGTTAAATTCAGTTAACATGAGTTCTTGCTGATAAAAACGTACTGGTTATGTAAACAAAACGTGAATATGAAAATAAAGCCCCAAGATGCGTATTTTCTATGGCATGGCAAGAAGTGAGAACAGATGAGAACAAACAAACAAGATATTGCTAGTGCCTCTATTTATTCAGAAAGATAAATGTAATTTTCCATTACAGTTTTAGCCTTACTCTCATAGGCTTCAACCACCCCAGCTCAAAAGATCTTTCAGGCTCTCACAACACTGGCCCTAAAATCAAGCCCTGGGGAACCCTGATGGTGACTGACTGCCAGCCTGATGTACGCCCATATACTATACTGTCATTAAATCCTATCTGTAACACTCTTCAGCGTGGGTGAGGTCATGAATCTGAACTCCTGTGGCTGAAACTTATTGAGCTTCACGCCAGATGAGCTGGTGAGCAGAAATAGTCTGGGTTCCAGCAACTGGACTGCAAGGCTTTGAACACAGGTGGCTCGTGGTTCTGGATGCCAGTAATGGGAGGACACTGAGGTGTGGAGGTCTGAGTATCAGGCAGAGTAGGTGTCCAAGACCAGTTGCATGTATATTTTCCAACAGTGGCCTTCAAACACCATCAGCCAAAGAGGAGAGGGATCAAAATGTTCATGCTCTCTCTCAACCGATGAGAGAATTCAGCCCATAAAAGAGAAGACTCCAGGGAGAACTTACAGCAACCTTCCAGTATCTGAAGGGGGCTTACACGAAAGCTGGAGAGGGACATTTACTAAGGCATGTAGTAACAGGACAAGGGGTAATGCCTTCAAACTGGAAGAGGGTAGATTTAGATTAGATATTAGGAAGTAATTCTTTCTTGTGAGGGTGGTGAGACACTGACCCAAGTTGCCCAGAGATGCTGGGCACCCTATCCCTGAAGGTGTTCAAGGCCAGGTTGGACAGGGCTTTGAGGTGTCCCTATTCCATGATGAAACTTGAGAGTCTTTAAGATCCCTTCCAACCTAACCCATTCTATGTTTCTGAGGGTGCTGTTTAGGTTTGTATGAGTGTTGATAAAGGCATTATTTTCTGAAATGGTCTGTGTGGCTGCACGCATGTATGTGTGTGTGAAAGTGTGTGTGTTGCATGAGCATATGCTCATTGGCAATATGTGATGAGCCTCACTGCTGGCTGGACCTGGGCACCCAGAACCACAATACCTTCATATGTGTTGGGCTGGGACAGGACAACTCCCCCAGGTCCTAAAGACCACTATATTCAACTACCTCTTACACAAGTAAAAGCATCCCACAGGACCTGTGTACTCTTTAAATGAGGTCAAAACAGGGAGTCCAGTGGAATTGCACATGCTATTTGTTTGGGGATACAACTTTAAAAGTTGCAATTGAGTAGGAGGAGCCACAAGAAGGTATCCTCTTCTATGGGAGCACCACAGGAGTGATGTAGACCAGCATGGATGAGTCGATCTGGCACTCCAAATACACCCAAAACAAGGCTTGACCTCACACCTCTGAGGCTGTGTTTGAATAATTTGGTTCACTCTGGCTCTTCACCCTTTGGTTTCCTTTTCAGGCACATTAATTCATCAATTCATACAGTTCTCTATGCAAGAGGCCTTAATACTCTGTTCAAGTAAAGGCTAAATACGTGTTTCTGAACCCATAGAATTATGAACAGGGCAAGGCAGAGCAAGAGTAAAACTCTTCTACTTACACAGCACATACATCCATTAGGCATGTGAATTCACCCCATGTCACTTCACCATAAGCGTGTGAATTCACCCCATTTCTCCAAGCAGTCCCCTCTTCTGCTTGTCGTTTAGTTGGGAGGAATGCACTTTGCTAACACTCAATTTATGGCTCAGTGTTATGTAAATAGTAGCTCAATACTTTAGCAGAGAAAGAAAAATTCCTCATCTATATATACCTTTTATACAGGGAGCAAAGCCTGAGAGAGGTTAAGGGCACAAGAGGAAACAGGGTGACCTCTCCTGGGGAGAGCATCTTGGTGAGACACCACAGGCTGAACCCCTCCCCAACCCTCGGGCCGTGGCCACCCTCCGGGGTCCTTACTGGAGCTGCATCAGAGAGACAAAACCACCACAGAGAGAATCTTACACATTGTAAATGAGAAAATATCCCTTTCTCACCTTCCCAGCTCTTCCTGCTCCCTTGAGACATCGCAGCAGCTCCTAGTTTTCCAACCACATCACATTCTTCTGTGGTCAGTTCTGGGCCCCTCACCCCAAGAAGGACATTGAGGGGCTGGAGCGTGTCCAGGGGAGAGCCACCAAGCTGGGGAGG
>JAOXNG010000012.1:69833073-69843902 GCA_028566535.1 Scolopax minor
GTTGGAACCAGATGATGTTTAAGGTCCCTTCCAACCCAAACCATTCCATGATTCATGATGTGCACACTCTTCCCTAGCTCTAGAGTCGTATGTTGTTTCACAAAACTTTTCCAATTGTTCGATTATTTATATAGATTTGGTTTGCAGCTCTACCAGTTAGATATTTTAATTTAGAACATTTTACCAGTAGTCCTCAAACAACTGCAGAAGTGACTGTTTTCAGAAGAAGTAAATTTAGGTTATTTACCTAAGGGTAAACCTAACCTAACAGTTACCTAACACTTGGCAATCAAACTATTATTTCCAGTCCTAAAACTGTTTTATACTATAACCACTAGATTCTATTTACTCCAAAAACACAGAACAGCAAGAAGAATCTTGACTTTTCCAGCTCTATGCAATTTATTCCATTCCAGTCAGTGTTGGCACCTTCTGAAAGTTCTTTTCTTATGGCATTTGACACTAAAAGCTGTCCCATTTAGGGTAAATAGTCTATTTCTTAAAAAGAGCTTGAGCTGAGTTTTTGACCAACAAAGGTTTTGCTGTCCTCCTTTTATCTCTGATGGGTTTTATTAATCTGTTTTCTAGTATTTGTCATATCTGCACTTCAATTGCAAGGAGGCCTGCTTGTAGTCTAAATTGCTCTCCCCAAGATACACCTACAAAAAAACTTGCAGTCTGATGGTTGCTTATCTTTTTTTTAGGAAATATTAGGGTTCTTCCAGTATCTGACCTAGTTATAGTGTTTAGGTAATTCAGCTCCTTGTTACATGTCTCCAGTTGGCTTCTTTTTCACAGTCACTCCATCTTATAGTGTTTGATTGTTGTGCAGGCAGTAAAAGGATGTCACAGCCAGAGTTTCACCAGCCTGAGCTTTGGATTTAGGAATAAACTAGGCTGAAGGAGGTGCACTCTAGGAAGGGCAAAATAAAATCAGATCATAATTTGTTACATTGCTCTATCTACCGGGAGAAATTCTAGTACCATGTTGCTGATCCTGTGCAAAACTTCATTGAAATGAAGGAATGTGTTCCTTGTAGTACCTGCAGGCTGTTAATGTATGTCACCTCCTGTCTTTCATTATGAGTACTACAGGAAAATATATATAAGAGAATTACATACTCCTTATTTTATGTAATATGTATTTCTGCTTTAGACAAATTAAAAGCAATTTTCCTCTGAATGAAAACAGAACTGCAGGTATCCTTGGCTGCAAGTGTATGTAGAATAATTGCAGAAATCTTCAGAGACATATTTTTACTAATTATATTGTCTAGTTTAACTCTTCTTTGTGGATTTTTAAACACCTAAGCTGTGTCAATAGTGTTTTTTAAATGTTTTTTATTAATTTTTATTAATTTAGAGTTCTCAAAATCTGAACTTCCTTTTTTTTAACTCATTATATGCTACTAGTTTTGAAATAGTGCTTCGACTCCTGGTTGTAGAAACTGGAATGAGCATGCCTCACTTTTGGGATATCTTAACAACGTCACCAAGAGATAATCCTTCACCACTGAGAGAGGAGAGGAGAAAAAAAGCTTGAGTGGAATCTCTCCTGTTCAGTCTGCACAAAACTAATGATTTAATAATGCCATTTTGTGGTGGAACAAGAGGAGAGACTCATCAGCTAACACTTCCCATAAATGTGTTTTCCTCCTGTACCTTGCTGGTTGTGTGAACCATCTACAAAGTAATTGCTTGATCCATGAGTGTGAGTCAGACACAATTTTTAATGCCATATGCAGAGTCCTTCCTTTACTGGCTGCTAGGAGTACTGTTAGATTGTTGGGTTTTTTAATCCAGAACTGCTGGATTAAAAACAGATACAGTCTGCTACTGTAACTGCTTCAATTTAACATTGTAAAAGCCTTACCATCTGGTTTTTCAGCAAAGCGAGATATTCCATCTACCCAAGCCTCACAGGTTTTTGCAAAGTATTTATGTCCATACATCTCTTCTAGTGGCTTCTTGACCTTTTCGCTCCACTTTGAAACATCTCGGATGCCTACATAAAATAACATTGAGTTGTGGTAAGTCCTTCCCAGCAACAAGATATAACCTGGTACTGTCAACACCTAATATGAGTATGTTTTCAAACCAGATTGCAGGTGTGTACTCCAAACTTGAAACCACACTGAATGGTTTTAGATCATTCATAGTATGGAAAGGGTATAAAAAAGGTAGTTTTTCATCTCTGCTGGAGTCCTTCTGAGTTGCAGAAGACCATCTTGTTATTGTGGTCACAAGGAACAGCAGAAAAATATAATAACCAAAGGACCCAGTCCTAAAACTTCTGATGTTTTTTTTTTTTGGAGGGCTTGTAGAAGAGAAGCTCAAGGAGGTACTTTGTGTATGAAAAGAGGACTGTTTTGTAACAGTGTGCCAGAGCTGGCAATTCATTTTTTATATCCTTCAGCTTTTTGCTTTTGCTCATGGATGGAAGTTCTTCCATGGCTCCTACCAGTATTCAGAGGAAGGAAGCTCTTACTAAGGCATGCCAGCTGGCTGACATCATGGTACCTTTGCCACAGTCTTACAGAAAAACAAGCAACTCTACTTAGTAGAGCTCTGTGACTCATGGCAGGCTGGTAAATCTGTACAAATAATCTGACATTCTAGTTATTTATTTATCAGATTTACCCATTTTTTTTTCCGCTAAAATTTTCAGTACTGCTCACAAACCAGATATCCACAAAGGTGACTTTCATTAAATCGTATTTCATCTGTACAGCTTTGGATCGATGAAGCCCAAAACAATGTTAGCATAGCAGAGAACCTGAAAGGGACCTTGAAAGTACAGTATCATCAAACTGCAATATATGCCACTCGCAAAGTTTTTAATAGGTTTCAAACAAGAATTAAGGGAAGAAAGCAATGAGGTGCTAATTAGCAAACAGAACCTGATTGGAAACAGCATCTGATTGGAAACAAGTTTGCTCACCCCGGGCTACTTGTTGCTGAACAGCTGTTTGCCTTTTAGAATCCACTGTTTTATCCTTGTGGCTGACCTTAATTTAAAAAGAGTGGGTGAGGGGGAGAAGCCAATGTTGAAAGGACTTAGATACCAAATCTAGTATTTGTATTTGGAGTATTTCTCTCCTACCAAGCCCTTCACTGAAGAAGGCTGTAGAAGGCCCACAGTGCTACTCTCTGAGCTCCATCACCCAGTCAGAGATGTTGAAAGCACCAGTCCATGAAGTGACCAAAGGTCAGCATTGCTGCGGGTGCAGCAGGTGTGAAGTAAGGCTTTTTTTTTTTAATAGAATTTTTTTTTAACATTTTACCCTGTTACTGATACTGACATGCATTTCATAACTGCATAATAAAAACTTCATACGTATACAAGCATGTAAAGAAATAAAGCAGCACTTTACAGAGCTAAGAAGCATTTTGCTTGCTGAACTAAAAAATGTGAACTAAAGCACTACCAATGAAGGTAGTGTAGCTTTAGTGTAGGTGAGGTAAGCATACATGTGTCATACATTCACTTGTAATTCAGCTGAAAGGAGACAGTCACATTTCACAGCTGGTATAAATCAAAATCCAATCACTTAAATGAAGCTCTACTGGGTTACATTTGCTGACAGCCTCTTATAATCTCTAATTTCAAAAGGAAATAAGGTCTCATTATGAGTTCACTAGCAGCTTTTGCTATTTTTCTTTAAAGTTACAAATGCCCAGTTTCTATTTCACATAAGGATCACAAATCCCAATGTTTCTTTACTTTGCAAAGGTTTTGTAACCATAGTAATTAACTTTAAAGGAATGCAAATAAGAAAGGCATCTGGGGACACTTGCTTGAATGATTCATTTGCTTCCTTAATACAAATGGTAAGTTAAGAGCTTGTTTTCTCTCTTATTGTCTGTGTATTATATAGGCCCTAGAGGCAAAGTTTGTTACTTGCTAGCCCAGTGATTTTTCTGTCGACCTTGTCTGAAGTTGTGCAAGATGTGAGAAATTAAATCAAACCTGGGATCAGTAGTATTATTTGCAATTTATTTTTAGGAACTTGTTACAGCAACCAAAATTATACTTTCTGCAAGCTACTGATAAGCTGTTATAACTTATGCTGTTCAGCAGATGTTAGTAAGGACTTTTTAAAAATTACATTATATTACCTTTGGAGTGATCATTAGGGAGCTTCTCATTCTGACATTAATCTACCTTTATACTTAGCAACTTACTGAATTAGGTATCCTGTTCCTTTTGGTTTGTTGTGTCATCGACTCTGTCTCCTGTTAGCTGTTATGCCTCTGCCTCCTCCTAGCTGTTATGATGTGACTAAGATCCTTAGGTCAAGAAGAAATTAAAATAATTCTTTTAGGATATGATATTAATTTTGTACATACCATTATAAATTCTCACATCCTCTTGAGTAATGCTGGCATTTGCTCCCCAGACAACCAACTTGTGGATGAGAGTTGGATACTTTGCAGCTGCAATGAGTGCTGTAATTCCACCATCACTCCACCCCAGCAAAGAGAACTTCTTAAATTTCAGTGCCTTGAGTTGTACAAGAAAGTTATATGCAAATCATCAGCTGGTTTTACAAGGAAATATATTTATTGAAAACAGGATATAGACACAACGCTACGTAGTTGAACTACAGTTAGCTTTCATAATAAGAAAATATAATTTTCTTGCTATATGTAAAAATATTTAAGAAAAGTTCAGTTATTTAGGAAAAAAGAAATTATAATTGCTTTCCAATTTTTTATACTGTTTAATGAAACAGGCGGTAGCCATATTAGACTCTTGCTGCATTTAAAAAAGCTCTCTTGATTTTAAGAAATGTTTATTTACAATGGAGAATAACAACCTTTTCAGAGACCCTGATGGTATCAAGAATCTGTGGATTGTCTTGGTATAAAGTTGGCAAAGACCATTACCATGTGGGATGGTAGGTAATCCAAGACCAAGATGAACTTAAGAAAAAGAGAAGTTTAAAACTTGAGAAATGAAACCCAGTGATCTAACTTACTGATGCTAGGTCATCTGAAAAAAACCAAACTGCTCTGTAACAAACAAGAAGTGCTTAATGTATTTGCTACAGGATTGTATCTATTTTTAGTCCCTAATTCACATTTTCTGAAGCTTTTACATGTACATTTTAAATGTTACCTCATGGCGAGTTGCAATTCAAAACATTATTAATGAAATTCCTCCTCCTTGAAAAGGAAGGCTCAGGCAAAAAATACGACAACCAAGACCTTTATTCATTCTGACTTGTCCAATGCTTTCCACTAGAATTTGAAACTCTTGTTTCCTCATATATGGTAGGGGGTACCAGCAGGGACAGCAGAGAGGATTTTGTGCAGAAATTACGGCATTTTAGATGTGATTTAAGGAAGATGATATACTTTTGGAGGAAAAAGAGCAAGTTAGTTGAATGGATTGTTTTGGTGCTTGGTGTTCTGTTTTTGGAAGTCTAGGCTTGCTTTCTTCTGTCCAAAGAGAGCAAAAAAAAGCAGGCAGTGAGAGAAACAACTACAGAGAGGGAAAAAAAGCAGTTCCTGGAAGCTTACTCCTGCTTTTAAATTTAATGCTCAAGTGAAGTGTAACTTTATCAGTCAACTTGATGCCTAGCAAATTTCTATTACTGGCAGGTTTTTCTGGTTTTGGCTTCTTTCTTGGCATTAGGCTCACTGTAGTGTTGCTCAATATTAGATTTCACCCAGCTAAGCCTGAAAAGAAAATAAGGTAGGGGAAAGAAAGAGACATGTAAGGTAAGAGTTGACAACAAGAAAAGAAAATCTCAAATTTTAGCAGCTGATCAAAAGTTGGCTCTGGCCTGCTGAAAAAGTATTCATCTGTGAACAACTTTTGGTATTAGTCTGTTGAAGGGTTATTGGTGTCTTGGCAAGTTTCATGAGTGGGCAGCAGTGCTTGGAAAGTTCAAGTTTTTGCTGCTGCTGCTGTTCTCCTACTTCCAATAGCAAATTACAGATTTCAAAGTCAGCTGATGGGTGGAATAGCTGATTAAAAGTTATGTTCTTCATTCCAGGCTATTTGCCAGTGCTTCAACTGAGATCTATTTGCCTCCAGTATTTCTCTTGTTTACTAGCTGTTATCTTCATGCATTCCTTGGGTTGTCTCAGGATGCCTTTGTAGCAGCAGGAATTTAACTTATTCTTTGCAGCCTTCCAAAACCCAATGTGATGTAACAGATGTGTTGGGTATGATATGCATGAGTGCTTGCTTTAATCTTGAACTACTTACACTAGGGGCCTCTATCTAACATTGGCAATAACCTGAGAGCTAGTTGCTCCTCCTCAATTCTGTGAATACAACAGTACTTTGTGCTATGTACTTTCACAGGGGGTATATCACAAGGAAGGGTTGTGGCTGATCTGCAAAAAAACTCAGAGAAGCCACAGCCCAACCTTTCACTAGGACAGCAGCACTGAAGGGTAAGAATCTCTTAAAAACCAACAGTAATTATTTCCATGATTGTTTCAACAGCTGTTGGCTGTTGCTATTGTCACACATTGGGAAGCAGTACAGCAAAGTGGACTTGCATTGTACTCCTTTTATTTCAAGCAAATTCCTTCAAAGAGCACATACGGTGATACAGAGCAGTATCATCTGCATCAAGGTGCCAAATGTTCTGCAGAATTTCAGCTTTTGTTATTTAACAGTAACCTTGCAGCATGCATAGCTCCTGCAGAGACAACAGAATCTGAAGAAGCCCAGAATAAATGTTGTGAAGGTTCACCTATCTGGGTGGGTTTTTTGGCCAAGTGTGGGTCGGATGATGTAGGTAAAGCATACATCATTATAAAGCCCTCTGCAGGAACTATGGCTTTGTTTTATTCTAGAAATCCTACTTGTGATGACTCCTTGGGATTTGTGTTATCCTTTACGTTATGCTAAAACAGAAGCAAGTTACCCACGCTTGGGAAGATTTTAATAATTTGTTCTTATATGCTTAATAAGCATCTTCAAAAAAACAGGATGCTATGTTTCATTTGCTTTGGCAGCTTCAGACATTGGTAGGTTGCTGTCCTGCTTGACTGGAAGCTACAGGGCTACGTTCTCTTTAGAGACAGGTCTGTTTTCTATTTTGCGTTTATTAGCATTTGGATAGAGGCAGGAAAGGAGGTTACAACCATTTTGACTGAAAGGTTGTCACCTATCCATGGCAGCATCTTTATTTTCTTTGTTAGCATAGCAGAAGAAATTGGTGATTTACAGTGCAGAGAGACTGCTTTTATGGTTAGAGGGCAAAACTGTGTCTTAATCCTGATTCTGCTGTCAGACTTGCTTTGTTTCGCTACACAGAATGCGCCAGGAAGGCTGCATTTCCAGTTTCATATGGGTTACTGCTTATTACAGAACTACAGTTGGATTGACTGGCTGAATCTTGTCTCATATTTTAGGAATTTTAACGGTCTGTCGACTTTCTTAATGTGGCCAAAGAGACTGTATAGCTTAATATAACAAAGCCAAAATATTAGTTGAAAATAAACCAGAAAATAGTGTTAGCACTTACAGGGTGGAATAAAAGAGGAACACAGAAACACAGATCTGAAATAAAAAATTCTGCAAGATGGAGAAGTAATAACAGCTTTAGGTCCTATTCTTTAGAGTCTCAATAGCTGTATTAATTATTAAGACCTGGTATGATCACAGGAACTCTTCAATTTCAAAATTATTTCAGTAATATGCTGTGAAATTCAAAGCTTCAAGGTAATTTTTACAATCACATGTTTCTTGAACTGGGCTGCTCAAGGCAAAATGCCAAGATTCTATTAACTAGAAAATTTTCAGAGAACATTTCAGTACTGTCATCCCTTCAGTTATATACACTTTATCTACCCTTATAGGGTTCTTGGCTGCAAATGTCTTAGGGCAGGGTCTTTGATCAAAACAAAACAAAAAAAAACCAAAAAAACTTTACAATTAATTCTCACTGCTGAACCTCTATGTATATAGCAGAAGAGATGGAAAAAGAAAATATTTTCCAGAATATTATGCATCTGCCCAGTTTAAACCTTCATTTGTATGCTCTTTTGCATAACTTGCTGTCTGCTGGAAACAACCTGTTCAACAGTACTCTTTCTCCTCACAATTTAAGGTAAACAGCTTTTAAATATATATATATATATAGAACAGTAAAATCTCAGAACAGATTTACCTGCATAAGATCCACAGCATCTTTTGCATCCCTCTCAAAGAAATCTGGAGGAAAGTCTCGAGATGGAGGAATGGACTGTCCATATCCTCGAGGATCCCAAGCAACAATTGTGAAAAGTTTCTTATTCATAGACTTGAGCTGTGGTCCAAAATCAGTTTGACCACACCCTGAAAGCATGATCATTTTTTAATTATAGTAACTACCATATTACATAAATAGTATAAATACTCTACATGGAAACCTGAGGAAACTTGTATTTTAATGCTAAAAGAGATTATTCATCAAATGAAGAACACTTTATCTCTAAGTGTAACTAACCATTGTGACTCTCAGGCAGGAAGTACAAAAATAAAAATCTTTAGAACTATCTAGATATATGTATCTAGAATAAGCTCAGAAAAAAATGTTTCTGCTAGGTACGTAAGCTTTTCAAAAACAGTGCTCTACGCATAGGCTTTAACGGAGAAACTTGAGCTGAGTTACCTGTGTAAGGATTTATCTTTAACACGTTCAAAGCACTGGTGTGGTCATTGCTGTTTATCCAGATAACACAGATGAAAGGGGAGGAATATACTGACTCTAGCTATAGATTTGTAACTGAAAAGCACTGTACAAGACAGTTGTTTTTATTCGATAAAACACTTCTATGAGAAAATTGGTGCTTAAAGCTGAGCTTTAAATAATTTGTTCCTGAGGAGATAGTGGTGACAAAAAGCATAAAACTGTGACTTTTGATTTTTCCAATACTAGTCTGCATCAGAAAGTAGTACTAGTACTAGTCTGTAGTCTTTTCCAAATTGTAGTTTGCATCAGAAAAAAAAAAAAGGCTGGTTCTTTTACTGATGGCATGGATCTTCAAAGGATTAAAAAGTAAAGTACTCCAGCCTACTGCACAAAGCTGTCTTTGAACACTAGCATAAAGGTAAGACTGCAATTTATTTCTGATTTGCAGTATGGTCATGTGGTAACAGTATCACAAGCTACTTCATTAAAACCTGTCCAGATCTAATATATTCCAATGATGTAAATCAAATATCAAATTGACTATCCATTGTTATATTAAGAATGCCATTTAAAGGCATTTAAGACATTTTTTCTGCTTGGAGAAACATGTCCTTGTATAACTAGAGGAGTTATCAAGTGGTCTAGATGATAATAGAGACTGTATATAGCATGCCCTGATGAGCTGACTACAGCCTGGCACAATCTCTTCTCTCTTGCAACACCGGTTAATAGCTAGGGTCAGAAGAAAGCTATCAGGTTGTCCCAAAAATACTGATGCACATATTCTTAAGTAGGCTTTGTGTGAATCTCTGCACTATCATACATACACTTGTTATATTTTCTGTAACTTAAAAAAAAAAACAATCCACAAGGCTGAAAGCATATCTGAATGCTTTGTTTTCTCAGTACTTTTCTAGTTAGAAAGACAAATATCACTTTTGTTTTAATGTAATTTATAAATAGTCTAGAGATAAATGTTTTTTAGCTCAACAGAATTAATCTATCTGGATACCATGGTAATTATTAGTCTGTTAATACTGTAAGTATTATACAATAATATTGAAAACTTAGTATCAGTACAAGGGGAAGAAGTATGTGACAGAATGTAAAGCTCACCTTCACATTTTGCCTCAAACTGTTAAATAATACACTTAATAATGGTAAAGATACTAAGCCTAATTATTACTGTTTTGTTTATTACTGAACAGTAGCAATGTACACCTAATAAGAATTCAACTGAAGAAATATATTATTTCTATTTAAAGAGTTAGTATTGGTCCTACTGCCAATCTGCTATGAACTGCTAATAAGTCTGATTGGTTCTTTAGAAGTTCAAGAACCCAGGAGAAAAACAAAAAAAAAAGCCTGTGTTAATTTTAAAAGGTTGTGGTCTCAATGGAGAGGTACTACTTAGCTAGCAGAACCTGTTTTCACATCAAAAAACCCTACTGAGAATCTTAATGATGTTGCCCTGAATAACCAAAACATTAAAATACATTTTTAAGAAAAAAGTCTCAACTGTGCCTTTTGCACTATGATAATGAATTGCAAGTGCTGCATTATGTCTATTAATTCAGTTGGAATGCACCTAGATTCTAAAAAGGAATGCATAATTCAGTCTGTGTAACAAATATAGCTGACCTGATTTCCCCCCCGTTATTTTGTACCTTTGTAGCTGTTTGCCACTTATGCTGGCCACCCTCTTTGCATAGTTAAATCCAAAACTATGAGTGACTATTACACAAGTCAAGACACTGTACAAAAGGTACCTGGTGAGCTAAATGAAATATTGCAATCAGTTAACAGTTTTAAAATAACTGCCATTCCTATCTGTTGTATGTGTGTCAATTTTTTTTAATTACAATGCTCCATAATCAGGTGTTGAACATATTACAAAACATTTTTGTGCAGTCTAGTTTCAGACCAGATGGCTCAAAGAGGCATTTATTCTACAAAGGTAAGACAAAATTTCCAGACCTAGCATTCCAGGAAGCAGAAGAACTGCGTGGCTTCCTTCTCCTGTCTGCTGATAATGCAGGTGGACTCCATTCACTTGGATTTTGGCAGATGTTATTGAAGTACTAGAGAAGGGGGGAGGGAAGAGAAAAAGGGATACATTAAAACAGTTAATTAATTTTCATTATTACATGGTCAGTCAAGGAACATTACTACTTCTAGATATTAACA
>JAOXNG010000012.1:70113680-70124053 GCA_028566535.1 Scolopax minor
CCTAACAAATACATACCTTTCTATCCCTACAGTAAGGTAAGTCTTGCTGACAATGGCTTCGCTGTATCACATAGCTCTAATTTATCCTATATTGGGCAAGGACAGAATGAGGTACAAGAGAAAGACCACACAACCACTCCACTTTAAGCTGTGTGATATATATAACAAACAGAAGAATTAATATCACACAGATACAATGCCACCTCCTTGTTATTTACTTTTTTAACCTTTAGCATTCTTAAATATAAGTAGAAAATGGTAAATCATTCATGAGATAACCAAAAAGAGTAAAATTCTAGCACATGCTTCATAATGACTTTATGTTACAAACAATAAAAATAAGACTTATTACCTAGCTTTGCAACACACAAAGGTTTTTAAGTAATGTGTAGACTCTTCTTCACGAGAAGAGTCAGCCTTTATCATTGGTATGAGTCACAAGAATTTTTTAGATTGTCAAAGCTTGGGGACTCGAAAAGTACTTGCAGCACTTGAAAAAACTTCTGACCTGGTCATCACTGGTACCTCATCACAGTACGTTCAGTTCTCTTCTCCAGATTTCTCCTTCTCTACTTCTGAGTGCTTTTCTAGCTCACTGTACTGAAGTGTCAGCACAGGCATCAGTAACCCCATGAGGTGGGGAAAGGAGTGAAAAGCAATGAGAATTTCCCCAGTTCTCGGTTCAATTTTTCATTACCAGGGCGTCATTACCAAAAGCAAGAGGAGATTCTAAGAAAAAGAGCCTTCTTATATCCTACCCTGGATCATACCTTGTATGGCAGGACTCTGAAGCACAAACAATCTTTAGAGAATCTGTTGGTTAGACTGCCAAGATATGCAAGCATTAAATTCTAGAATTTTATAATTTGAGTTAAATTGGATTGCTTCTTATAAAAGGGCAACATCAATGCCAAAGCCTGTTCCCTTGTCCCTTTACATCTTTTCATCAAATGCCAAGTCAGTTCCTTCTTAAATTGGAGCTTTACACAAAATTCAGCTAGAATAAGAAACTTCACGTGGATTAGCTTCTTTTTTTTTTTAAAATGGTTAAGGTACAGATAACATAATTGACAACAGACTTTGGGAAAGTGTTAAGCAGACTTGACAACAGGTATATAACACTGCTAGTTCCATCTGCAATAAGAATATATACATATGACTATACACCTTACTTTCCTTGCTCTGTGCTTTGCTTTTACCTACTTTGAAAACCACAGATAAAAAGTACAGTGTATATAAATGTACACTTATTTACATACATTTATAAAACCCCAGGTATTACTCAAGTTTCCAAAAGATACTGACCATTCTTATATCCCCCATAGACAAATGGAAGCAAATTATGTATATTGAGACACCTTGTAATTAATGACACGCATGTTACTAAGTTTATAAACAAACATAAGTATAAGCAGAATGGCATTATAAGCAGAAGTATCACCTTCCATAAAACAATTGTAAAAGCAAATTATGATTTAAGAATGATACTATAGGGCAAAGCAGGCTATTTGCACCCATTTTAGCAGCAATGGGAAGACGTGTAGCAAATGAAACAGATAATTACTTTCTACCCTAAAGAATCAAATCCTATTTCATTAATGAGTGCCTATGTTGTGCCAGGCAAATACTTTATTCAAGCTTTTTCATAACATCCTATGGAAAAAAATAAATGTATGATTACATAATACTTCATGGTATAGCCTCATTTACCAATTACACTTGCACAGAAAATCCTAAATCCTCCATAAGTAATTTTTGAAAATATAAACATTTTCACTACTCAGGGTATTTAATGCAATAAATAAAACAATTTGTCTTAAAGAACACATATATCAGGAATTGCACCATTTTATAGGCCACAGATGCATTTACCTTACAGTCTGGATAACATGTGTTAGCCACTGGCCAGAAAGTTCAGATTTCATCTCCCAGCCACCATATTGTCTTGATTCTCCTTCTTTGAGAGTGAATGGAAGCAAAGCTCCACGGATAAGTTTTACCAGAGAGTGCATCACTTCCTGAATCATCTTCTGCATCGGAAGAAGGGAAAGAAAAATCAACAAAAAAGCTCTATCAATGTGCTTAAGCAATTACCTACTTGCTATACAAAACAGGTATGTTTTGGTATGTATGGTTTGGTATGTATGATTTACAGGTGGATCCAGATGGTAAAGAGTATATGAGGAAGTATAAAGGCATACAGGTGGTTTAAGAAGTGTGATTTTCAAGGTGGTGACACTAAAATGAAGGATAACTGCAAGAAAGCAAGGTTTCCCCCCATAACTTACCTTGAAATCATTTTGTCTTTGCCTAGCGTTTTTCTTTGATCTTTCCATTTGGCCAGATTTTTCAGCAGTCTTGTGAAAACGAGAAAATTGAAAAGTGTAAGTATCTCATAACCACTGTTAAAATAATTCCGAAAAAGGGGGTTTCAAAGTGAAGAAGTGAAAACGATGAGTTTATGATGCAATTATAAAAACTAACTCATGACAGCAGCCTAACAAGCAAAGACTATACAATCAATAATCTCCACTTGTCGTAGGTCAGTGCACTAATGCTTAATTCTGAGGAACAATGTGTGTTTCAAAAAAAGCCTGAGCCAAGCATAAGAGCAGTTCTAACAATACGGTCAAAGTTTTCTCACTGTAATCTTAGTGAGAGCTAAAATATATACAGTCCAATTGTACATCAAGTTAATACGAAGAAACTCAGCATGAAAGCTGCCCAGAGAAGGACACGGGAGTGAAGTAGGAGATGCTTCTTGGAATGTGGACAATTTGGAACATTAGAGGGGGGGAGGTTGAGGGGGTTTTGTTTGTTTTCAGGAACACCATTTTGTTGACAATGCTCTTTAAACAATTCAACTAACTGTAAAATAGACTCTGCAAAATAATCAGCATCTTCATGGACACTCACTTCTTTGAAAACCAAGGAACGTACTATACTTTGCATGAGACAGTTACGGTTGAACAACAACATGGTTTGACTAATAGTCTTCCTGTTTGTAATTCTAGCCGCCTGTGGAGTCTACTGAGAACACAGTACAGTGAAGTGTACCAAAAAAGTTGTTTCAAATACTAAGTTAAGTGCAGGTGTAGAATTTTATAGTTAGAAACATCTCTCATTTTATGTAGGTACAGCAACATCTACTGGACAAGAAGTGCAATAACATGAACAAGAGTTCTCAAAAAGAATCAGTTTACTTTCAAATCATTAATTTGAAATGCTGTATTTTTCAAGTTCCCCTGAAGAACGTTAATGCATTTCAGGTTTTAAGGTAAAATAAATTACTTGAAATGAGCAAAAATTAGAGAAAAATAAAACTGCTTAACAGTTTTGGAAAACACATAGCTATGAAAGTCTTATACTTTAAATTGTATGGTTTCAGAAAAGAACAGCACTTGACTTATTGCTGCATAAAAAAACCCAATTGTCTCTTTTAATGCCTTAAAAAGAAAACAAGCTATATTCCTTTAAACCTCAGGTATCAACTTAAAATTAACACTTTTTTACAGCTGGATTAAAGGACATCAAAAAAATTCACAGATCTTTGATATCTTTTTTTTTTCCCCTTAGTGGTTTTGCTGAAGACCAATCTTAAACCTTTCCTGCATACACAGACCAAAACTGTCTTGTGGTAAGACCAACGGTTACTACTCACATACGCAACTTCACCTAGAGTGATTCAAAGAACTCAACTTTTTAAACTGTTGAAAATACCACGTAAATCTTTAACTGACAGTACTTTAAGGCATATAGACAACCTTTCAGAACTAAAAGAACACACAACCCCAAACCCTACAAACTGAACAAGAGCAAACATAGCTTGTTATTCATATGTGGGGATTTTCTTTACAAATTTTTAAAATGTCTTGAAGACTTGAATAAGCTAAATGAAATGACCCTCTACACCATTTTTGCAGGGCTCTTCTTAAGAAACCGTAGCAATCATCTTGCTTTCTCACTGACAATAAACAGAAAGCAACATGGTAAAAGAAATTAAAATCTGTATGGTTTCTGATTAAAAAACCCCAACATATAAACCTTCATTTTTGAATGTGACAATATGACAGATATTGTTAGGTAGAAGTAGTCTTCTACCTAACTACTTCTAGCCCTAGAAGTATTCTTCTAGCTTATGATACCCCATCCTCAGTTGATAGTGGCATGCAGATGCAGAACACACAAAAGGAACTGGGGGCACCATCCCTTCTCTGTCCCAGAGAATTTGGGTTGCTTCCATAAGGACCAAATCAAGTGTGTAGGGATTAATGTCTCACAAGCTCAGAATCCAGCCCAACAGAAGGAGGGTAGATATACCTTAAAGAATAAACAGGAAAAGTACCTCCTCCTCCTTTCTTTTTTTTTTTTTTTAATACATGGAAACAGTGTTTTGTTCAGACATGAAATAAGCTCACTGCATTTTCCATTTGTAGTCATTTTCATGAGCATGATTTCTCAATCTTGTTTACAGTTTGTGTCTCGGTTTCTTTAGAAATCGCTTTCTTTTTCATTGTACTCAGAAAAAATAAATCACAATAACTTAACAGGTGAATTTGTAAAGTCTAATTTCCAATGGTATTGTTATCAAATACAGAGGTTGTAATTTCCCTTATGAAATTAATTATTTTTGTGAAAGTCAACACTACTAAGGTTTATTCTTGATACTACTTCACTGAACATTATGAGTCAATGTCATACCTTTCTTTAGATTTAGTCATGTAAAATGAAGATTACAAATAGAATCTATTTGACTGGAGCTATAATGCTCTGTATGTTGTGTTCAATATATAAAGAGCTATAATACCTATTAATAGCATCATATGAAAATGTTATATTGATTTACAGTCTCAATAAACAGAATGGCTGCTTGATAAATTAATTCTTTAGTTATCGGAGAAAAGGAAAATGACAAAATACGCTTCCAAATTTCCTTTCCTAAGATTTTTGTTAAAGCTATCTATGGCTATAGTTCTGCTTTAGGGATAATTTTGTAATGGAATACTGTAGCTGTGATGACTTAAGGATTTAAGCACAGCAGGATACTGTAAGCTTGTCAGGATGAAAATAATCTCAACAAACGAAATGACATAGCAACAGTTAGAGAAGTTTTAGATGCACAAACCTTTAGGTTTGATATAGAGTGATTTGGATAATACACATGTCCAAAAGCTTGCTTATTTCCACCTGCTCTGTTACCCCAACTATCGCTGTATCTCTTTATAGATCCTGTCTTTTCGGAGTTTTTTTTAGTGCCCAAAATGAGCGAGTCCAAACTGCAGTCAGCAGAACTTCTCAGGGATAGCTATACAGATGGGATGTGAACTAGTGCCTTATCAGCTGTTGATGGAACAGAGGGCTGCCTTCCACTATACTTCAATCATGTGTTTGTCAGACTTGCTCCTTGGAAATATACCATCACTACAGTTCTCCTGGAGAAGAAACAACATGGCTTGAGGACCAAAAGTGAACTGTCTGTAAAACATAATGTAATTCTGTGACCAAATTTTAGCACTAACACAAATCCCAAAGCTATTGTATTTATCTGGTGATGATGATGATGGTAAACTGTATACTACCAATTAATTAAGAAAGTTATCCTTTCAGAATCTGTTAATAGCGTACACATAAAAACAGACCATCATGAATCATTACTTCCCCGCCCTTGCTTCCTGGATTATCAGGGTTATATTTACATCATTTGTAAAAAACAGGTCATTTGAGCAAGGAGGACTAGAAGCACAGGTGACTGCACTTCCAGATGAGACTCCCTATAGTATGTCTGTGTATACCACTCTGCGCCTTGCTCACTTTGCAACTCTGGTCCTGAACCCATCCTCACTTTCAAATACGTAAAGCTCGAGAAATGAGTACTCTTATTCCAAAGAAAGGAAACAATTTTTTTTCTTAATGACTGTCTTTTACATATCTCTGTCCTTTGTGTAATTTGCTATTTCTTCAGATCACCAATGAAGGGCAGGTGGCCAGCTAGGAATAAGAGGTGAAACTACATAGATATTGACTCCAGCATCTGGAACAAACACAGACATTCTAAGTAATTCCATTGTATGCTTTTGTTCTTTTAAAAACAAAAAGAATAATCACACTTCTAAAGGTTAGAATTGCAAGACACTTTACTAGTCAAAATAGCATTTCTCAAATGTGTAAGAGTCTACATATTGCTATATAAAACTCTGATTAAAATAAATCCAGTAACTTCTTCCAGTGAAGTGTAATATTTCAAATATAATTATTACAGAACATTGTTACTCAAAAGCCAATTTATACAGAAGAATCCATACCTCACTGAATAAACTTCCATTCACATAAGAAATCCAGAGCTTCCAGAAGTTGGGCAGCTGACTTACAACAAGTTTTGTCAACTTTTCAACAAATATAACTTGCTGAGGAGCTTTGTATCGCCAAGCTAAAAGAGACAGAATGAACAGAAACAGCAAAATTAAAAAACTTCAAATTAATACAAGAAAAAGAAGTACCAGATTTCTGCTGCTTTGTGTTATACAAGTTACTATACAGTATATGTAAAAACTTTCAGGTCGGAATGGAGAAAATAAAAGCCAGGCCCATATAGGTGTACATAACCAGTACACATACAAGCTCTTTCTTCCCTCCTTATATGCTTACAAGATGCCAGCCCTATGACAATATATACAGAATAGGCATTCTTTGTTGGGTGTTTCTAATGCAATCCACCCAACAATCCACTGAGCTGGCCTTCGGTCTTCAAACCACTCTAGAAGTTAAGGTAAAATGAAAGGAATGAAGACATTAGATGTTTTAAATGATGGAAGTGGTGATACTGAAGAAACAGGGCTGATAGATGGGCTAATGATTGAGGCAAACAATGGAAACTGGAAGATCTGATTTCCAGCTCAAAAAATTTCCCATTGTGGCCTGTGGCAATTTGCCAACCTCTCATCTTCATTTTTATTTGTTTGGTAAAATCTTTTATCTGAAAAACAGGGGAGATTCCAACATTATTGTTAAAACTCAATAAATGTGTCACTAATTATATAATGATCTTCTTGGATGAACACCACAATCATAACATATAACACTGCAGCATCTCTCACTTTACGAACCTACCTACCATCCTGGTACACTGGCAATTAAAACACATCAGCAAAGTAGCTTACTTTTTTGCTGCAGATAACTTTTCTCAGTTTCTTATCAAAGGAGGTAAAGGAAGGTGGGGAGGGAAGGGAAAGGTAAAGAGAAAGCTGAAAAAGGGAGGAAAAAAAGTACTAATTAACACAGAAAATAAAAGAAACTAGGAAATACTTTTCTATAACCACCTGCCCTCTCCACTTAAACTTTCTTTTATGTTGTTTTAACAAACCACTGTTATACTGATACCCTGTTATGAGACTTATTTTTAACCTCAAGAACTAGACTAAACTTTAGAAAGCTTGGAAAAAGAAAATACAGATTTTTTTGGGAAAAAAAACCCAAAGCAAAAAACCCCCAAAACCCACACCCTTAAAGAAGTCCAGATTTGTTGGTATGGGTGTTGTTTTTTTTATATGTACCTCCAGTCTTTTACTAATGATGAAGTTAAAAACATGATATTACCCTACATAACTCTATCGTAATGCAGTAAAATGTTGGAGTAAAGACAAAAAGTCCTGTTTCACCCACTAGAGCACATTGCCTACATAGCACCAGAATTCAATAATTAGGCAAAAATAACTGCCTAATAGCACAGTAGCTAATCAGTAGGCTTCCATCAGGGCCTCACTATTTTATTGTGTTGGCAGCCAGTCTTGAATCTCCTTGAAGTACAGCACACCTTCAGCAGCATCCATTTGTTGAGGTGTGGGTCAATTACTAGTCTATTTCTTTAGTGGACGAATAAACACCTGCACTACCAAAACCATTTTTTTTTCTCATGGACAAGACATTTAGGGACTCCGGATTAGTATTTGAAAATCCCCCCAAAAACCACAACAGAAGGCCAAAATTTGGAAAGAGACTCTGGCATAACTGAAGTGTAACTCTGCTAACAGAGATGCATCTGCTTGGGAGGCTTGAAAACTTCAAAGCTCAACTAGCAAAGCTAGTGTGGACAGGATCGAGAGTGCTACTTTTACCAGTCAGGGAACTGGTCTGGACCCAGTAGCAGAAAAACTCATTAACATAAGCCGTGACTACGTCGGGAAGCTGTGCCACTGCTGCTATAGCAACAGAGGCTCTGTAAGGCCAACAAACCCAGAGCTCTTACCAAAAGATTTCAGCTCCTTCGAGAAACCATTTCATCTTTGCCAAAAGCTCCAACATCAACCCAACGTTATAACCAGGGATGTCTCATCCTTACTGGAAATACACTGGCATAATTTACTTCAAGTATTAAATTCTTTTCCCCCCCAGGAAGCACACTTCAGGCCTATTTCAAAGACTGCCTTAGTCCCTAGACTGCAGACAGCAGATACTTATTAGAATAAGCTACTGCACATCATGTCAAAAGGACATTCTGGCCAGAAATTCAGGATGTTTTGACTTTGTTGCTAGAGAAAGCTCTGATCTATGTTAAAGTAGAAATTTTCTTTTATTCTATTACTGTTCTATAACATCCTAAAGATTAAACTAGAGCTAATGTTTACATATCCTCCTAAACACACGTTCAAGCAAGAGCTGAATGTTATTTGGATGCTGCAGTTTTGAATTTAAAGTAATTTCTTCAAAGAATCATATTTGGGGAAAAAAAAAAAAACCACACCAAAACACCAAAAAGACCAAGACATGCCATTCCTCAAATTTGCTAAAACCCAAAAAGATGCACAAGCAACTTGAAAAGAGAAGACATCATGGCATATTTGGAATGGCAGTTCCTGCACAGTTATCCTAAGCAGTTGGTTTGCTTTGACTCTCCACTCAGAGAAGAGCAAGATTGGTAAAGTTTTCAACTGTTCCCAAGCATCCAGTGTGCATGTGCACCTAAATACCAATCAGCTCAACTCAGAGGCAACTCATTTTAACTCCAGGGTCTTTGCAGTGGGTTATTACAATGCTCTGATCAATCCTCCAGTTTTCCTTCAAGTCTTGGTTTAAACTGGCGGCTACAGAATCTGCAAAGCTTGCAGAAGTCTTCTCCAGTTTGCAAAAGGTTATGGCTCCATAGCTAAGACTAGAAAAGCAAAGATAATTGATTGAATTGGAATTGCCTTCTATAGATGCAACCCTTTAAACAGAAACACGTGCAAAATAATCCAAACAGGGAAGAAAACCCATGGACTTTGGATGTTGCTTGCTACATTAAGTGTGGGATGTGTGTTGTTAGTGGATGGTATCCAACAATAACCAGGAATTTACTGTTTTGCTCTGTAAAACTTGTTAAAATAACTTCATGCAAGGCTTTGGGCTGAGAAAGGACAGAGATAACAGTAATACAGTAATGTCATTACTTGGTATATGTGTATATTTTGAAGAGTCTGCGTAATTTACATTTTGAAATGCAAATATTCAACCTCAAACTGTGACACAATTTAATTGTCTTGTATGTGACTATACCCTGTGGCTCCAAAAGAATGTACAGTTCTCTTTATTCTTCATTCCATGCTCTTGGAAGATTCCTTTCATTCCTTTTTTTTGCTAAAAAAAAAAAAATTAAATCATATATTTATAGATGGTTCTCAAGGAAGTCCATGGAACTGGGAGAAAAAAAAATAATAAATCAAAGCAAACCAAAGCCAGGAAATTTTTCATAAAAACCTGATTTCTGCATAAAAAGCACTTTGGTAAGAAATTACCTAGCCTGCGAAAACCATGTTTACCTCCTGTAAGGTCATCATTGAAAAACTCCCAGGATGAAGTTGTTAGGACAATGGTGTTGAAGACACTTATGACACAAAAGGCTCAGCTGGTGGTGGATACACTGCTGGAGCTTAGTCACACACTTTGTTTCCCTTTCTGGGTTTGCAGAATTAGAGAACAAGGACCAAGTATGTGAAGTCACAGAAGCAACAAATGCAAGGAGAGCCATCTTAGCAACCACACACAAAAGGCATAACAGCAGCAAAAGGTAGTAGGCAGTAGTTGGTTATGTATAAAAAAAAAATAAATATATATATATATTCTGGTTTTGTACAAAAAAGATTCGTGCTATCGTGACCACATTTTAAGAAACAGATTACAGCTATGAAATGCTATGCTCTTTGCTTGCAAAAAACATAAAGGAATCCCTTAGTAACAATGGTAATGCATGAGAAGAAAGAATTTTGCTTGGTACCAAAACAAAACAAACACAGAGAATCTGGGTTTCTGGTTTTGGTTGGGGTTTTTTTTGTTGTTGTTGTTTTTTGTTTTGGTTTTTTTATTTTATTTTATTTTTTTTTATTACACCACACACTGGACAT
>JAOXNG010000012.1:70152531-70162929 GCA_028566535.1 Scolopax minor
AGCGTAACACCCAGGGTTGATTCTCACAGGCAAGGAGCCTGCCAGAAGAACTCTGCCTTTCTTGGAGCTTCTATGGGAGATAATATCATAACATTATCTCCAGTTTAAGATTTCCTCCCTTTTTGGATTTGTGGTCTAAGCAGTTTCATCAAAATGCCTCCAATTCGTCTAGGATACATTCGGTGCTACCTTTTGCAAAATATAGCACAACAATCAGCTAGCCAGTCCCAGCATGTGACCAACACGATACAGATTTTGGGCTCATTATACAGTTTTAAAAGAGACTGTGAAGAAAAATGGTTTTTTAATATTAAATTCAACCATACATGCAGATACTGTCTTCTTTTATAGTGTATTTAGTAATTGCAAAGCATCCTTACCTGACAGAGCATCTTGTGCTTCGAAAAATGTGCTGAGACCTCCTTTCACATAAGCTAGACTCCCCTCGTTTTTCTTATTGGCTTGTTTCTTCAAATTCACAACAGCTGTTTTGAGCTGATCAAAACTGAAAACAAACAAGAAAACCCCATGACATTCAAACAACAAATAAGGTCAGCTAATGAATAAACAGAATAAACTACTTGGAAAATGAAGCCAGCTACTTTTACAACAACTGTTAAGGACTGAGTAATTGCTAATGAGTATGCTTCTCAATAATAACAACTTACTCTAGTCCAAATAGGTTTTGGGTTTGTTTTTTTTTTTTTCAGTTTTAATCCTAAATGGAGGGCTCCTATTATTTCTGATGGAATAGACTTTTTAAAATACAAATTAGTCAAGAAACATGCAATATTGCTCTTCGTTAACTGTCAGTACTACATTAAATATGTGATAGTATAACTCACTACACTTTGTAAACTACATTAACTACTTAGATTATAGAATTCCCTTTAATATCAACATTTGTTTAACTTTGCAGCATAGTTCAAAACCCTTTTCTATTTTCAGCTTCTTAATTCCTTCAATATTTTTACATTGGTTTGGATACACAGTTCAGAATTGAACAAAGTATTAGTGCAAAAATAAAGCTGCACAGATTCCTGCTTCTTAAAAGTATGGGTTTTTCTGTGTAGTCTGAGGAATTGTTTTTGAAAGACATTTCCTAGGAGAATATTAAAATCACCAAATCATCGTTGCTGTTTGTACAGTAGGTTTCTTTATATATTAGTTTCCTAATACTTCTAGATTATTGCCAGTTTACATTTGACTTCACATTGCAGCTGCAATTACTATAGAAGTTTTATGTTGTGACTATTTCTTCATTAGTTGCGTATGACTTTTTTATTGATGATGATTAATATGGTCTCTGGAGTCATGCTACTGGATTCATTATAAAAGCACTATCACAAACAAGGTCAGAAATATAATACATTATTTTCATCCTTAAAGTCTCTTCTCCTATCTGCAGGCCAAACTTGATTCTCTTTTTAAAAAAATTAAAAAAAAATAAAAATCAAACAAAACCCTCCACTATACCTCAGTGAGGAGAGGGGAAACGATGTAAGGAAATTAAGACCTAAAGCAATTCCACCAATATTCTTTATCTGTTTTAATCAGTGGTAGAAAAAGACATATTAAGAAAACAAACTTTTGCCCAAGCAGTGAGAAGGCTATTCCCACCTGCTGGGAGACAAAACATACTGGTGCACTTACAGGCATTTTTTTCTTATTAAAATGATGATGTCACAACAATTTGCTTTATTTCCTGTTTCCATCTGCTGGACAGAAATCACATTACTCAATAGCTAGATTGGTCTACTTGGGCATACAAGAAGTACTTACCAGAAACATTTTCAAACTTACAAAAAATCTGTACAGTTCTCCAAGTAGAATTTCATGTTATCTGATGATCTAATAGTACATCTAAATCATTTACTTTTATTTGTCAGGGTGAAAAGGATATTTCCAGGGGTGAAAAAGAAATAAAGATGTTATTTTGATTGCTTAAAAAGAATTTCCTTCAAGGAAAAAACAGACATAAGCTAACCAAAACATCAGTGCACCACACATTTAACACTCCCAATACCTGGGGTTACATGGAGGACAAGAACTAAACCATTGCTGTGTGTTTCCGGAAAAACAGCACAAATGATATGGGGCAGATAATTATACAATTCCAAAATATTTCTAAGACTACACACTTTGAAAGAAAAAAAAAACAACCAACCAAACAGTTTTGCTTCTTCTTTATTTAAAATGCTATTTATAATTAGATTCAAAACACAACTGGATTCACCCTACCCTTTAAGTCATTCTTCCTGTTGAGTTCTACACATCTTTTACACCTTCAACACTAAGATTCAGATTTTATAAAACAACAAAAACTAAATTATTATGCAAAAAACCCAACTTTTGATTTTTACAATAAAAATTAATAGTTTTTTTCCCCACTCGACTGAGGGTACCATGACTTGAAATTGTTGATCTGCAAAGATAAAAAATCAATGGAAATTTACATGAGAATGAACTTTCAGGTATCGACCCATTGGAATAATACAAGTTTAAAAGGGGCCATAAAAGTTGATGTAATTAGTTATCAATTCATAGTATTGATGACCAGAAAAATCAATGTTTTTACTGACATCTTGTCATATTAGAGATATAACCATTATACTGTTGTTCCTGTTCCATGGTCATTCTGATAATGAGAGTCATTTAATCAGTTCTAAGAAGTCACTTAATTAATTTTATGGATCACAACATTCTTAAATGTACCTAAGCCACCTATGACGGTCAAATTTGACAGCTGTCAAATCAGATCTCAGCACTCTCCAGTGATGGTGATACTGCAGCTTTCCAAGTTACGCTGTCCCAGCACTTAAGCAATGCAATATTGTCTTTAATCTGCATCTAACCTAAACCTCCGTTGTGCCAAACTGAGACAGCTTGTTCTACTCTTGCTAAACCAAGAGCACTCAATGGCTACCCTTGAACTGCCTGCTACATATTTCGATACATTCTGCATTCATTTTGTTTCTTTTCTAAAAGCACCTAATTCTTTCAAGCTATATACCCACAGATATTTATATACTCCTATTTTTGTGGCTGAGCTCTCATATCTGTCTTAAAGCAGTGGCCAAAACTGAGCAGAATACTTAAACTGCAGCTTTAATAATGTCAAGCAGAATAACTATCCCCCAGAAGATGATTTGTACTAGACAGCCAACTGGTATTTATGGCATGTTACAAACACCAGATTGTTCTCTGTACTACTGTTGCACAGCCCCAGGTGTATTGTCTGTTGCTTGTCTTCCCCAAATCCCTTAGAGCCCTGCACTCAACTATTTCACAATTGCTACAGCCAAGGCTGCCACTGGTTATCACAGCGCCTGTGTTCCCTGCAAAGAATCCTATTTTGGAAAGCAGCATTCCTGATTGCTGACCTAGCAGCTACATTACAAGTCAGTCCCAGAACTCTCTATAAGCCTCCTGAATTTCTGCCCTTCCTGTAATTATCCTGGAGGTTAAAGTCTTGTGCAAGAACCAAGGTCCAATCTCTCTGGAGATTTCCTCAAGTTGCTTAAGGAAGATTTTGTTCACTTCCTCATCCCACTTCGATGTCACCCTTTCCAGCCTCTTGAACAATCTCTCAACCATCCTGCTACCAGTTCCATAAGATGGACCATATATTTATTCAAGCTGTTCCTTTACACAAAGGTTAAGTCCATCTCTTTCCTGGGTATCTTTCTCAGAAGACCTCTTCCCATCCATCACAGAACATCAGTCACATAATCTATCCCACTTTATTCCAGTGATACACTTGCCTAATCCCACATGTTGAGCTCTCGCTCCTCTTGCTTGTTTCCCAGGGTGCATGTGAGTGTGTAAAGGTATTTGAGGTTAGATGCTTCCAACTGATTTGTAATTCCCAACAGCACTCTCAATGCCATCACTGAACCACACATGTAGCATTCTGTCCCTTCATTTAACTGCAAACTGTTATCACCATCCCCTGATATTCCTAATTTGAAGTCCTTGTCTCCAAAGCACAAACCTGCTGGCAAAGATGCTCCCGCCCCACTTTTTCAAATTAATCCGATTTCTCACTCACAGTCCTTGCTCTTTAGTAAAAGATCCATGGCTATAGAAGTAAAAAGCACTGCCTTTGAAAACACTGATACATCCATCTGTGAACTTATAGGACTGATCCACTACTACATGAAGCTTTTCCCTTCACCTTAAATCAAAAGGAATACCGGAGCTCTCATGTTCTTCACTTCAGTCCCCGGGACTTTGCAATCATTCTTGATCTGTTCTACATCAATCTTGCCAGGGTCACCAATGCTAACATGAATAAGCAACAAAATGACACACAGTCTAACAGCCAAATAGAAAGGAAATTTCTTAAAAACAGCTGTATCAAGAGCTGTCTATTCATTCTCACTTTATTATCCCCTCAGCTTTTGTAAAAACCTGATGATCCCAGAAGATTGTGATAGATAGAATTAATTTTGAATCACTCCTCTTTAAGTTACTAGATTTCAGGAGATGCTGTTGCTACATGTGTATTAATAATATTCTCTTGCTGGTTTTTTTCAATCTACCAACACTTCGAGAGGAAATTAAAGTATTTCCCAAGTAAAATAAATTATTTTCAGAGCTCCTAAAACCAAACAACCTGCCCCATCCATCCCCCATTCCCTCAAAAAAAGCCCACCAACCCACATCTGTTTCTACCATTATATAACAAAAAAAAATTTAATTAAATAAATATGTAATATGTTTCCCATCAAAATGCTAAGTCGAAATACTGCTGAAAACAGTAAAAGTTCATCATCACTACTAAAAATTACTTACAGTATTATCTGAAAAAGTTTCAGAACTCAGTTACACATGCAAAAGATATTTACATAGCACATTTATGTAAGTACATATTATGAAGAATATTTAAAAATTAAGACATTAATGGTCAAGATTTTAAGAGATTTACCTCAAAAGATCTTTACTCACCCAACTTCTTTTACTATAGCATTTTCCACAAGGGTTGACTAAAAGCTAACTGATACTACTAACAGTTCTACTCTCAGTAGTCTGTTCAATGCCCTTACCCTGAGCCTCTAGTTATGACTTAACACCTGGAGATTCCACTCAAGGCCATGCTGTCTGACTTGATGATTCATAAAGGACTTCAACCTGAAGAAAGACAACTTCCATCTGACACAGGGAGGTTGCAGGGGCAGGGAGCACAAAGAGGCCATAAATTAGGCCATTAAAACTCAAGTTTTCCTCCTAGCCACATTGAGCAAAAGAGTTGATTCAAGTTTTGAGCCAAGCAGAAACACCACAGGCAGTAGAGACTACAGGACTATTATTGTAAATGTCAACACCAATGACACATCTGTTGGATAATGAAATAACATCAAGTCACTTGCATTTAAAACAATTACTTATATTATAGCAACAAACCTTGTTGTTGAATGATTCTCAATCAGGTACCAGGCAGCAGAAAAGTTTTCACTAGTGAAATCAGCACTCATCCCAGGAAACAGTGCCTCTAAATCTTTTTGAGGAAATCTGCCTCTGAAAAATGAATATTCATTTCTTCAGTGAGACACTGTGAAAACACTTGTGAACAGCTTGCAATTAAAAGTGTCATGTTAAAAAAAAATAAAACCAAACCAAATCATGTTACAATAAAACATAAATATAAACTTGCATCTAACCATGTAATTAAATCTGGTATAAATCTGGTTGCGTGACTGGGAAAGAAAAGATTGCAATCTAAATAAAACTAATTTTACCATTTTGATTTCACCATTATACAGGTGTAAAGTACAAAAGACCTACATAGATAATGACACAGCACAGAAGTCTTTCAGCAGCAGCACCTGATTACAGCAGGGGCTTGAAACAATACTTTTTAAAAACACACCAAAACCCCAAATGAGATGCAAGAAAAAGAGATGACAGATATGGAAAGTAGAAAGACAGGGAAAATACTGTGAGAAACAAATGTAGCAACTAAAAATGAAGGTCCCAAAATTTCCCTGTGTTCAGTGAAAAAGGAATAATGTTAATATATAAATTTATAACCATAGGTAGTGAGATTCATAATTACTAATGACGCTGAATTTCATCAATGTCAATTAGTGAGCAGGAAATACTGATGGATGTAAGAAGATGAAAAAAAAGTCAATTTATCCTTCCTTTAAAGGTATTTTAAAGATTTTTTTCATTTAAAGTAGCCAAAAAGTGGTCAGTAGGTACATGAATTTGCAGGATAGTACTTCACATGTGATACGTGGCATGGCTATCAAAAAAGATTTTATATTAAATTCACATATTGTGGCATCTTTGTGGTCAACTATGTTTTTTCAGTGCTAAAAGTCAAAACCAATACATTTCAGTTACCTCAGAAGAGACTCAGCCCTGCAGTACAAGCACCATATAAATGCATGCATACAATACAGAAGCAGAATTTTTAAAATATTTTTCAGAACTTCAATGTATGTTCTCAGAAGTGAAAAGAAACAGGACTAACACAAAAACTACACACACTCAACAAATATACCATTTCCAAACGGTACTTATTCTTACAAGACTAAGATATATGCACAATGGTTTAAGCTTATGCATGAACTATACAATTCCTAGGGAAACCCTTGCTATTATATATAAATATATACATATATATACACACAGAGAGATAAAGACCAACAATTTAGCTAGGGATGTAATAAATTCCTGCAAATGGGTTTTGCCCACAGACAGTGGGACAGAAGTGAAGTTTTTTTCAGTTTGATGTTTGACTGCATTGAAAAGTTATTTGGAGCTTTTTTCCAGCAGATGTATTTGTGCAGAACCATAAATTAGCAATGCATTTATGGATGCTTTTATCTGCGCAGATATATTTTAGACACAGTCACAACAGAGTAGAAACATGAATGTGAATGTGTGCGGTATGTTAACAATATGTTATACTCTATGGTGTAGTATCCTTATTTTTATCATAAATTTTACCAGTAGTTTTTCCACTAACAGATATGGGGAGCTTGGAATGACTTGCTACAGCTGTCTTCACAACAAGCTGCTCACTAAAAAGTTCAAACTGAAAGCAACCGTATTTCTAAAATGTCTGGCCAAGTGCATCTTAAAAAGAGACTGACTCCACATACACACAAATTTGTTTCATTAACTTCCATTAGTAAAATAAATAAATAAGTCCTTCGAAGTTGTTCTCATGAAAACTTGCTTACCGTTTACTTATAAACAAGCACATATGTAACTTGAGAAAGTATTTCTGTCATACTCATTTCAGCATTACGGTGTGAATATAAACTAGTAGCAAAAGCCGAGACCATACTGACATGCAATGAAATTGTTGATCGTTTCTCTGCTGATATGCTCATGGTGCAAGAATCACTTCAGGAAGCAACTCTGAATACTTAATAATTGATTAAAAAGCAATCACTGCAAAAGAAACTGGAAACCACAAATTGAATCCAGAAAACCTCAAAAAAAAAAAAAAAAAAAAAAAAAAAAAGGGAAGTTTACCATCCTTGTCAACTCTACCTCTTTTGCTATCTTTACAACTTCAGCAAAGGTACACATACTGGATTTATGCAATCGTCCTTTCTGCTAGGAAGACTATTTTATTTAAATCAGAATCAGGTCTGGTACTAGACTTATGGTTAACATCTTAAAATAGTTTTACTAGTTTTACTCACCCATCAGAAACAATTTTAAATATAAAAGTAATAAAGATTTTGCATATTGTTTAGATTCATGAGAATTCTAATAAAAGTAAGTTTGTTTTCAAGCTGCAATACAGTTTTATTTCCCTCAAACATGTTTTGAGTATATTTAATACAATCATGCAGTATTAGGTGTTGTGGTCCTTGCTTCTACGTAAGTGGCACACACATCTACTTTGGATCCAAAGCATGTAGTACAATCAGTTCACTTGTGCCATGTGTCCCTCCCTCTACCACCCCAAACTTCAGGTTCTGTATAGCCTGATACTCAACACATCTAATTGAACATCACAGCATATGGCAGCTCTTTCAAATTCTACTACAAAACCTGTGCATATACAGAGCCTTTATTCTTTCCAGAGGTTTAAGATTAGTTGTAAATCTCCACAGGTAAATCACAGCCTCCAAACAGTAACAACTGAGTAACAGCAGCAGAAAGCAATGGATATTAATAAAGAGCCTGACTATGAACGCAGCTTAGCAAATTGTAAACTTCCCTGTAAAGACTATTTTGCTCTCAGAGTTTCAGAATCTCATAATATGCTTTCCACCATACACGACAATACTTGCAGATTAAAGGCAGGTCCCAAAACAGGATACAGCCACCTAAAGGTAACTTGAACCTCAATTCCACAGAAGTTAATAGGTCAAAAGGAGCAACTTTAAATAAACATGGATTCTGAATAGCAACCAGCATAAACAAGCTCCAGCTAGAGCTGCTGTACACTCCCCCCCGTTGCCTGGTACCAGTCAGACTCCTAGAAGCAGGCTTTGTACCAGCTGTACTGTGTTAAGAATGCAAGATGACCAGCATCAGGGACCCTGGAGCAGACTAAACACAACAAATCAGAAGGTGTTAACAGAGGTCTCTCCAAAGCAGAGAGACAAGGATGCACTCTGGCAGTTACTCCCCAGTAGCCTTGGGTTTATCAAAAATACGACAACAAAATGACAAACACATTTGAGAAATTGAAGTATGTCATAAGAGAAATCTACTAAGATATTATAGGCTGGAAGCTGCAACTGATTCATCAGCTTTACAAGAAGTAAGTGTTACTGTATTTTTTAACGTTGTAAAACCATGACTATATACATTACTATATACCCCATTTCTCTCCCACAGGTTTCATGTTTTTTATCACTGACACATCTCTGCGGAATACAAGTTTCCACAAGATCATTGCATTCAAGGATGACACTGACTGCATTTAAGTGGTATACAGGCCACTTAAAAATAAATAAATAAATAAATATCAAAGCCTTCAGAAAGTCTCTTCCTATGTCATTTACCTCCAAGCTGACATTTACCATTAGGTGGCAGCGTAAGATCATCTGTTCCCTCCTCCCAGGAATTGTTTTGGAAGCTGGCGTGGGAAGAGGGAAGCATCTGTATTGAGTGGGTGGATGCAGAAGTATGTGGAATGTACTTAGCATGTCAGCATTTGCTTTCATGTACGAGATGGATCCACCATAACGACCTCTACTACATGCAAAACAACAAACACTATTCAAAAGTTTTCTAGCCACCACTAGGTCTGACTGCTGTTACTGCTTGGCAGAGATTGGATTTTCTAGTCTGACAGAGTAGGTAGAAGAGGCAGGGAGTCTTTGATTAAACAAGGACTTGACAAGCAGGAGAAGGAAAGTATGTGGTGCATCTGAATAAGCAATTCATTCACAAATATTATGTAGATGTTAATTTTCCACCAACAGATTTCACCCAGTGCCTTTATGAAACAGCCATCACATACTCTCTTCCAGAACTACTTGAAATTCTGAACAATCCTACACTGGTAGGACATAATCTACCAACCTACTCTTGTAACAGCTCTAACTGCTAAAACCAACCCAAAAGCTGCAACATCGCTGTTAACGTTGGCATTTTCATACCAAGTTTCCACATTTGTTAGATTGAGGTGACTACTCTGTACACTCTTTCTTCCTGCAAGCTATTTAAGCTTTCTGTAAGGGTTTCTGGCTACATCTGCATAACACCACAGCCAGGAACATTCCTTGGGGAGGCAAATGCAAAGCAGGGCTTTGCCACTTAAAGCCAGCATCAAAAGATGGTGACAGAAGACTAAAGCTCTGTAGCAGTCTACCCATTCTGAAAATTAAAATAAAACTCAAAGATTAAGTATCTTAAGTACCTATTTTCTGGTGCTAATTGAATACTTCATAGCATATACTCAATATGCACTAAGTGATAGCAAGTATCAACCATACGTCATCTGTTCATCTTCTAAAACACAGAACTGATCTGAATACACAACTGTTAGCAAGGCAGGAGAACAAATGTGTGCAAACAGTCTTCTACAAATACATTTGTGACTTTAAGGATCACCACTGAAACATAATAACCAGCAAATTCAAGTTTCATTACAATGTGAATAATTGTTATTTAGCAACTCGGATTCCAAGAACCTCAATTAATGCTTGGAAAATATGAAGAATATGATCAGCCAGAAGTTACGTATACTTATTACTTGATAAACTTGCAGGATGAAAGATAGTGGCTTGCACATTGTGTATAAATAGAACATTTAAATTATCTTGACCACATAAAAAATACAACCAGGAAGGTGAGTGTATATCCATAGTTCTTACCTTGCATACTTGCAACATCCTGTCCTTACCAGTCCAAGAGCAGGCAGCAGCCATGAGAGTCACTTAAACCAGTAAAGACAGATAACAAGTAAATACA
>JAOXNG010000012.1:70209552-70226205 GCA_028566535.1 Scolopax minor
GCTAGCGGGGGCTGCAGGCTCCTGGCGGTGCCGGATGCGGCCCGGCTGGCCAACGCTCCGTAATGGAAGACATGTGTGTGGGCTTTGGGGAGAGGCTGCGCTGGGAAACAGGGCCCTGCGGAGACCGGGGGGCTGTATCCTGTCCAAAAGCCCAGGTCCCACATGAAGCCAGGCATGCGAACGCCATCCAAACCACAGCTGGATTTGAACCGAATCTCCCAGCATCTGGGCTAATTTGCTGCAACTTTGATTGATCGTGGGGAGGGGGCACAGGCGGGAGACGCTCCAGCTCAGACCTCCCAACAGAGCCAATGACTTAACCAGAGCTGGTTCCAATCTGCTCAGCACATTGAGGCGAAAATGCCCCTTTCCCTGCGCGCTCCCCTTCGCCGGCGCTGGCTCTCCCCGCGGTCCCGCACCCCGGCCATCCCCCCTCCCATGTGCCACAGGTCCCCAGGGAGTCCCCCGGCGGTTTTGGGGCTTTCTGGATGCAGGATGAGGCCGTGAAAGTCTCCTGGGACTGAGCTTCACCTTAGGGTCCCTCCGGGAAGCAGAGCAGGGCAGAAGGATGGGGGGATATGAGCGAATCCAACCCCCCTCCACCTGCCCCAACGCTGCTGCGGGCACCGACCCGTCCCTCTGCTCTCAGGAGAGGCTGGGAATGGGAGAGATGCTGCAAAAGAAGGTGGAAAAGGTGAAGGTTTTTCCATTCCCCCTCCCTCCCCTGCTTCCTCGGTCGCAGCCCCGAGGGCTCAGCGTCACTCAGCAGGTAGCTGGGGCAGCCCGGGGTCCCGGCCGACCCTGGGGGGAGGCAGCTGTCTGGGAGCCACTCGCTGCTGTGATTTATACAGCTCAGCCCCATAAATTACCGGGACGGAGCCCGCGGGAGCCATCGCTCACAGCGACGTCCAGAGCTCGCTGCCATAACCTGAAACACTTCCAGCCGTTAATTTAAGAAGGGGTAAAAAAAAAAAAAAAAATTAAAAAAAAATAAAAAAAAAATAAAAAAAAAATAAAAAGAGCTATTGATTTAAATTCAAGGGCCAAATTTCAGGCAGCAGCCTGAGCATTGAGTAACGTTTCTGAGGTATATTAGAGCGGAGCCTGGCAGGTATGAGAAGCTGTAGGAAAAAAGGATCACTTCTTGAGCACTGATGAGACTAAAACTTTGTAATGAGACAGGAGGACTTCATGTGACCAGAGTCAAATCAAGTTCTGAAGGAACTTTTCACAATGTTTTTGTTCTCACTTGCCAAATTCAGCCCTGAAGTAAATAATCCCTGTTCTGCTGAAGCTGTGCAATGGGTGAAATAGCTTGCTGTGTAAGAACCACATGCCATTTTGTGATTAACTGATTTCTCACTCAAAAGCTTTCAATACTTCAATACTTATTGTAGTTGTCCCATGTTTGATATGGCAATGTTCTGTTGAAGTATCATGTCCCTCTAATTATAGGCACTTCAAACTCAATAATGTTTTGCTTACGTCAGTCACTGATCATTCACCATTCCCATTCATCATAATCCTGGATTGCTGTAGCTCACTCAGCAGTAATTCTAGCTGGCTTTCATCATACCCATGGAAAACATATACCAACAATTGAATCTCTCAGCAGAAAGAGTCAACATTGTGATTCTGTGATTCTGTGATTATTTGGAGGTTTGTAAAAGCACTGAGGGGAAAAAAAATTGTATATTTATGCAAGGAATAGCAATGAATAAGTATGTAAATCTCTGAAAACAGTACAGCTCATTTTGTCAAGGATGAAATGTTAATTTGATGGATTCAGGCACTTTATCTTTCTGATGCTGGATAATGTAGTGCATTTTGGGGTGATGCGTCTAAAGATTCTCAAGAGCTTCCTGGATAATTGGAGAAGAAAAAAAATAGACAAGGAAAAGGCACATGCTGTTATCTACAGAAGTTCATAGAAAACCACCAATATGGTGTAATCTAGAAAACATTCCTTTACTATAGAGATAGAACTGTGAAATCATTAAATATCATTGTTAGAAACAGTAAAGTACATCCTATTACTTTAACAAAATAGAGTAGGTGCCCATAAGAAAATTTTGTCTCCTTTGTTTCTTACCCCTTGTAAGGGTAAGAAACTCTGGGCAACTCTCTCTACTGTCCATCCCATTCCACTGCCTCTGAGGACTTGTTTGAAGTTCTGCAGAAAATCTGGGTGAGTGCTGGGAACAAAGCAAGCTCCTGTCTTCTTGCCCTATGCTGTAACCATGAGACCACTCTCCTACATAAGAGCCTGAAGATATCACAGTATCAGGTGAAAGGCACTTCTATATATTTTAGCCAAAATAGATTTGAAATACTGGAGGATAAGCAGTGAGGCTAATGGTTTGAAGGCTGATGGCTCTGTCAAAGAAATATTTACATCAGGTTGAAACTGGCTTAATACAGTCTTTACTAGCTACCATTGTGATGATTTATATGCCCTTCCAAGTCTTAAAAGAAAGAAATGAGGCTTAGCATTAGCTTTCTAAAGACTACAGTTGTGTTTCTATAAAGGAAAAGTGTAACTGCTGGATAGCTGTCTATGTGTAGGTAATGTTAGCAATGAGGAATTGTGAGTTGCGCTCATTTTGTGTATACGTATAGAATATATAGTAATAGCAACAAGAGAAGGAGGAGATAAGAAGCTTCACAAATGAATTGTTTTAGTTGCAAGACTTAAAAAAACCCCACTCTACAATAGAGGGCACGCACAATAAAATAAGAAAATAGGATTTGATAAAGCTATTGCCTAGGCCACTGTCCTACAGGCTCCTGAACAAAAACAATCCCTCATAACATAGAATGGTTGTAACTTGGAAATTTTTATAACTCATCAGTATTGCAAAAGACACTATATCATAAGATGATCATACTTAGAATCACAGAATTATTTAGTTGGGAACGGACCTTTGCAGGCAGGGCTAATGTTGGGTCAGATTTAGTGTTCATTCTGAAGTACCTAAACTAAGAAAAACAGATTATTATTTTTTTACACTATCCTTAGGTTATCTGTCTGTGCTTCAGCTACAGCGTAAACCTAGCCTAACCCAGATATATCTCATTTATGCTTGTAAGCTTGATTTACACCTGCTGTATCCAAACCAGACATGGCTTCAGAGATCAGTTTCTGTGCTGACCTGATCTCATTGCCTTAAAAAAAAAAATACTCTTGTCTTCGGGGTCTCATGGAGACCTATTCTTCAAAGAAACATGCTAAACCTCCACCAACTTCCTATTACTTCCATCATGGACCAAAAGCCCTGATTTGCTTTGTCCAACAAATGTTATGGTGCTGGAAAGAGCAGCCCCTATTCTAGAGACCTTATATGTGGACTTCTAGCAGGATGTTATCCCAGAAATAGCTTTGGTAAGAGCAAGAGTTGTTTCCATCCACATTTTCTGATGTCACGTCTGGATTATATTTATTCTGTGTACTGCATTTAATTTCAGATGCAAACTGGCCTCCGTCCCAGTACACAGAAAACAACTGAAAATGGGTAAACAGTGTGGCCTTCTCTGAACTTTCAGCAGTCCTTCCGTTGGCTTCAAGGATTCTGTATCATTTTCTCCTTCTAACACTACAATGTTAATGCACTTAATAATATGTCATGCATGCCTTGGTCCTCCTAGCTCACAGATGTAATGGCTGAGAGTGCTAAGAGGAGGAATTGACTTTCATTTTTTGCTTTGCGTGACAAGACAAAAAAGATTCTTTCAAGAACAAGTAGGTACTAAGAGCTGTTTTGGAGCTACAAAGCCTTATAAGGACCTTTTCAAGGAGTCAGACCCATGCAGAACTGTCAGTGCCATGAGACTTTAGTACTATGTGTTAGAAAAAGAAAGTGACTTCAGTGTCTTAAAAAAACCAATCTATCTTTATTGCCTTTTAAAACCAATTAGGGATCAGACCACCAGCATTTCTACATCCTGCTTTTGCATGTGGTACTCATGGATTCTAAAAATGTTGACATTTCACTTCAAGAAAATTAAAAGAAAAAAAATTAATGTGGTACTTTTTAGATACATCATGTTTTATAAGTACCATTGTAGCTATGATGGTCTAATGGTATAACTGAGGCCAGACATGTAGGAAGAGGTGTTGTCTTTTATTAGACTAACTAAAATAGTTGAAAAAATAGACAAGATTTAGAGCATGCAATCACTCTACAGGTAAAAAGAATAAAGCATCCTTAATTACACCAAGCTAAACTGTAGAAAGAGCTGAACTAAAAGGTCACAATTGCTGATCCCACTGTGTACTGGCTTACTGGGAGAAAGAGGCATGGAGCCTGTCTGTCATATCCATCAATCAAGAGGAGTCCCCATTGATGATTCCTGATTCTGAAGAAATTTGGGGGTTGCTGTCCCCAGAGTCTGAAGGGTTTTTTTTTCCTCTTTTGTGAGTGTCATGCATGAGAGGCTGCTTTTGACAGGATTTTTATGGTAGTAGTGGGAAGTTAGGAGGCAAAGACCTTTCTGGTCAGTACATGTTTGTATGGCACATTTTATCTGTCTAACACATTGTTGGCAAAGGATGGCACACAGGGTCTTTTCACTGCAACCCCACCACTTACCTCTTTGACTGGTAGATAGCCCCGTTTAAGTCAATGGGACCAACCTCAAAGTGCAACATATAGAATGGATTGAAGTCTTTGAAGAACAGAGACCTGAAAAAAACCAAAATCACTGTCTTTAGAAAGCCTGCAGATGGCATTGCTCAAAGAAGTGTGTTTGAATTCTTCGTGACAAGAGAAACATACCTGAATAAAAACTATCCAAGCAACAAAACGCCCCTAAGAGCTGGCGCCTTCTATTTTCTAGTACATTTTTTCTTGGATTTAGCTGCACTTAGTAGCTTTATATAAAGCAAAGCCTTGGGTCCTGAAGTCTAACTTTGTATCCTCTCTCTGTAAAAGTAAATAAATAAATAGGAACGCTAATGAAATGTTAGAATTTAGCCAAGGGGGCAGAGATTCAATAAGTGCTACTAAGGTAGAGTCTTTTAAAAATAAATATATGCTGTTTGGAGACTATACTGCTCCCATTCTAATGTAATTAACAAGTTCACAAGTATTTCACAAGGAATTCTTGTGTGTTAATCCATCCAGGCAACAGTGCTCTCAACTGGCCAGCAACAATGAATGAAAAAGAAGGTAACAGCAAATGCTGGGCATTAGAAATCAGTGCAAAAATACAAAATTTTGCAAAATTATGTTCCAACCATGATCAGCCTGGGAATATGGGGACTAAGAGGGACTACGATTAAAGATAAATTTCTAATTTCAAATTTTTCTCATCGATTAATATAGGGCTAATTTTCTGGAAGGCCTAACTTCAGAAAAGATGTAATTTTACAGATGATGCAAATATTGATTATGTTATGGCAATAACTTTTGACAGTTTTTATTATTTGTATCTTGATAGACTGGCATGGAGGCAGACAACTGCAGAGTATCCAGCTTCGGGATAGGAAATGAGAACAGACATTCCCCTCTGGTTCTGCAACCCATCCCTTGAGGAGCAAAGAGCCACGTCAATATGACAATGTATGCTTGTGGTTTTCCATACAATGCATAAGAAAGACTGAAGAGTTCTCGGGAAGGGCTTCTTTGGGAACTCTGGCAAGATATTTGTCAGATTTCTTTCATATGCTGGCAAATTCTCCTTTGGCTTATTGGATAATTCCTCAGCAATGATTTGGCTGGTTTAAAAGTTCTGAGAACTTTTTTTACACATACCATCTCCACAAAAAATGGATATCTACATTTGCCCTAGAATGGTGAAGAAGGCTCAGAAACAACAAACAATGAATTTTCTCAAGGATTATACTTAGACAATTAAGGCTTTTTTCTTTTTTTAAACATTTTTTGGTAGATAATATTAGCAAGATTTTTTCTGGTTATCTTTCTGTAAAATATATGCACACACATATGCAGTATGCATGTTTGTGTGTATTCACATGTATTAATATAATTGTAAAATATGCAAATAGAAATGCAATTATATTACAATAATTATTATAATGTTTAATACTTAAAAGTAATATAATAATATTACAACACCATTTATATGAAGATAAGTTACATGGGATCTTTCCTTATACATCTAAAACCCATCAAGAAACTATGGAATTGCTTAAGTTGTACCTAAATATGTCTTTATTATAGAGATACTGAGAGCAGTATTTTTAGAGAGGCATCCTAAAGAAATGGATAGCTTCTAGGATGAGCTATCTGTCTGGTCAAAACCTCCTTCTTCCCTTTATCCCAGGGGATAAGTTTCCCAGGCCAGTTTCAATCCAATTCAATATTTCACAGACAGTGGGGTTCCTCTTAGTTTTATGAAATATAGAGAATAGAAACCTAAAGCAGCAATGGGATGTTGTCTGCCTCACAGCTTATCAATCAGGATACCACTGCTGAGCATCCAGTGGACTTCAGACCTGCCACTTCACGTTCCTCTCTAGCCCTGCTGGAGGTATCAGATGAGAGTCTCTAGGAACTCCATAGCTCAATTCCCGGCTGAATAAGCCATAAAGCTTTGCAGTATCCCTGTAGTTACCTTTATCATTAAGACCAATCCTAGATGACTGTCAAAACGTCTCTGGTAAGCCCTTAGCATGATAAATTTCAGTTTAAAAACCACTTTTCAAATTCCACAGGAAAAGCATTGTGGAATATCAGCACTGATGGATACCTACCTGCAGAGAAAGGGATGGCATCTTTCCCAACTGCTTATGTTCTCATATCCTGTTTAGAGCTGCAGAAACAGAGTGTAGAGTGTTAAATTATATCCAGTGTTTAATTCTCCTCTAAGAGAGAAAAAAAAAAAGAGCAAACAGCTAACATGTCAGGCCTGTAGCTATTGGTGGTACTTTGAGACCAATTTTGTGGTTCCTGTAGATGACAACCTTTCCAGAAGCCAGCAGGAGACTCACACTGAGCCTGACAGGGCCTCCAGTTCCTGCTGCAGAACCGTCTGCCTGTACAGTTTCAGAGATGAAACTGTACAACCCTGAAAGGGGATGTGGAACAACACAGCATGCGATGGAGACAAGCTTTGGTCCTCACTGGTTGCTCTATTTTCTGTGGCACCCTTTTCCCTGGCTCATTCATGTTAGCTTTACGTGAGGTAATATAATGCCAGTGTGTATAAATCACTTCAGGATATAAATTGCAACTCTTTAGCATCCTGAACATAAGGACCAGATTTAAACTCCACCCACCCACATCCCTGAAATTAACGTGGGCCTTTGCGCTGCCCGCAACGCAAGTTTTGTCTTCTCTTTGAATTGCAACAAACCCTCGCCGACAAAATAAAACTGCGAGCAAAGTCATGGTGTTGATCTGGGGGAAATGGAGAATCTGGAAACACAAATACCTTTTGCAAGCTGAGAATGATCCCACCGATCTATTAAATTATCCTAGTGTTAGTGCTGATTTGTCTTACTGAACTTCTGCGTGCAATATGGACATGATACCTCAGCATCGTATTTAATGAGCTCAGGTACATTTTTATCCCACACTTAGCTGCTGAAGCAATACATCTGCTAGATGCCATGGAGTCACTGGCAAGTTAATGCTGGTGGTGGCCCAAAAATGGGCTCACAATGTGCTCTCCCAATTCCCCAAACCTCCTCTAGTGTGGAAGGAGTCACCGGACTTCGAGGCAAAAGGTAAACTTATATCCAGCGAGGCAAGAGATACATGTCCAGCCCCAGGGAAAAAGTGTGCACATTCATCCTGTATCACATGAGGCTGGGAGGGAACAGTGCCAGACCCTCGAGTTATTCTGCAGTACATCAGGAAGATTACTCCAATACAAAAAATGTAAACCATGATAAATGGGAGCAGACTTTAGCTATGATAGTCCATATAGCCTTCGATGCATGAATTAATTCTTTGATCGAAGTCTGAACTATTGTCATTGTTGATAGCTACATTTCTGTTAATATGGACAATCAATAAAAACTGATTATATAAATAAAAAAGTATAACTTAACTGGATTGCCTTTATTCTCTGATTCAGATTTCCCTAAATGAAACATTTTATTTTGACAGGTCAAAATATTGCATTCTACTTAAAAAAATCCTGCTATGTTCAGTTCCAGATGAAAGAAGTAGCTCAGGTCTGAGATGTTTGAAAGATGTGACTTTTATGCTGTTTACTTATTCTTTAAAGAGACATAAAGCAAAAGAAAACTCAAATGTTTTAAGTCAGAAAATCCCTGAAACTTAGCCAAAAGAAATGTATCTGTCCACTTTTTAGTGAATTAATACATTGTACAAAGAGCATGTGCTTTCTACGTGCATAGGTCTTTCTTGTGGTGGTTCCAGCTGTGCAATGTAGGACCACCTGGAATAACAATGGAGCCACTAGAATTGCTTTTTTTGCACATACAGCAGTCAGGATTTGGTCCCATCTACATACAATGAAACTTTTGCTTTTGAAGATATTCCCAGCCAGCAACACTTTTGTAGCACAAGTTGCAATTTAAACACTTGAGTTGTACATCTGCTTGGCCCAAACATACTGTAATTGACCAGTTCTCTTGATTAAATCAACTGCTTTACAGGGAAACCCTGTAAAAGAAAGTCTGTCTTTAACATTCCAGCTAGATGGTAGAATTTTATACGTATTCCTTACTCTAGCTCCAGTAGAAATCACATTCTTTGAGTTATGGATAGGTCCCAAGGCCAAAGGGAGCCAAGTTTCTGTCTTCCATTACCCAATGGGAAATGGGAAAAAATAAATATATACTGAGTGGTGCAGTTATCCAACATTACATCTGAACCCTTACCAGTGATTCAACAGAAAGTTTTAGGAGAGGAAATGGATACGGAAAACACTATGATACAAAGCATTTTGCAAGTATTTTACAAGAACATCATCCACTAAATGAGGAAAAGAAACTTGATTGGTAGATGGTAGCAATATTAAGTGCATCTATGTAAATGTCTATAGACTTCTAAAAGATTTCCAACTCCTTTCCCTTTTCTTTTTCTTATACTCCTTATAGTGACAAAGCCATCTTTTTATAAAAAAGCCCTTAAAATGTCTGTTTCATGCCTTCTAGAATCAGGGTTTTCTTTTTCTTCTTTTTAATATGATTAATAACTCCAACAGGTATTCTCCAAGCCAAACAGCTGGGTTATTGCTCAAGAAACAGCTGTTTCATTGCTAAATATATCCTTTTTTCACCAGCCATCATCTTGCTGAAGCTTTGCTGGTTACTTGCCTTTAAACATTTGCTGATAGTGAAAAAATCCTGGTACTTAATCATAGCTGGTGCTACAAAAGCTGGAGCTACTTTGAAAAAATAATACACAGAGAAAAACATTGGCAGAAAGCTTTTTTCTTTGAGAGCGGGGAGATATTTTTTTTTGTTTCAATGCCACACATTAGGTTGCAACCAGATGTTCATATTATAGATCCTGCCTGGATTAAAAAAAAAAAAAAAAAACAACAACCCTCCCTCCCCCCTTTTATTCAAAAATGTCAATATCATTTAACTGCAAATGTAATATAATTATGGTATTCAATAAACATTTAACAAGACACAGACATTTTCTGCAGGAAAATATTACCAGAGTGAGCCTTTTAGCAGTTTAGCAGTTAAATTAGTAATTTCTTTTATAACATCTGGTGAGCAGTCTCTAATTTCTAAAGTTTTGGAACAAAAAGACACTGGGCAGATTTTGAGTTATGAATAATTTGCCAGTTGTTTACCTTTATGCCAATCTAATGCTCCCCTGCATAGATGCAATTGAATACATTACAAATGTGTTTTCCATAAAAATCCCTGAAACGCGGGAGAGGGAAGGTAGAGAACGAGTTCAACCAACTCTGGCCCTTCACAGGCATTGCCATGCCTGTCACCATCCCCCTCATCTCTCTTGACACCTGATGGATGCTCAGGCCCCACTCTGAACTCCCGAAATTCAAGAGTGCCTCCATGCAGTGACTCAAACCAAAGCAATTGACCTTAGCAGGAATCTTTCCATAAACTGTGTGGATTTGGGATCAAGTCCAAGGAGAAGCCCTCATGGCAAGAGGAGTCTCTCTGGAAGTTGGGGGAACAGAGGGAGACCACCTGGGTGGAGAAGGACAGCTCCAGCCACCTGCCAACATGCATCTGGTCAGCGTGGGGACACGAACCTTGAGGTGGGGAGGCTCCTTCCAGAGGGAGAGGTTGCCAAAACACTAACCCCTTTCCTGTGCTGAGAGCTTTCCCAGGCTATGGTTGGTCCCTAATATCCCAGTGCTTCTTGCTCTGTGTTTTTCTGAACTTGGTGGAAGAGGCAGGGCTGCAGAGGCCATAGTAGCAACCTCCACTGCAGGAGTTAGGTCAGACCACTACATCCACTATTTTCATTTCTGCCTATGGTAGGAATTAGATCCACACTGCATTACAGCCACTGTAATCCGACGTGTTGGGTGAAGACCTCCAACAAGTAATTGAGGTACAAACAGAACTCCACAAACCACATCTTGGAAACAGTATGATAAATCTTTCTATACCCTGTTGATTTACAGAACACAATTTATTGCCCCTTACCTTGAATGAGTGATAATATTAAATCTAATAACATTTATGGTTCATCATCATGTCATCCATCAGCACACAAAAGATAGAAGTCTTTTGTATCTTTTAGATGAAAGGTTTGTTAGCCTGTTTCTAAATAGCATCATAATGTTTATTCTTTAAGTCCCAAAAATCAAACCTCCGAGATTTTTTTGATGTAGCCCTAGCAGTAGATGCTTCATACGTGCTCATAACACTTTTGACATTTTTTTGTGAACTGACCCAAAAAAAGATGGGCTTACAAAACGTTCCCCCTGGTCTTTAAAGTATCAATGTTGAAAGACATTTTTAATACCTAGTAAGGAACACTTGTTTTAAAATCATCATGGGCTCATGGCAGAGAAGGGGATCTCTTCCTGCAGATGCTTTTGTTGTACGCTATGGCACAGCTTGGCTGGACTCATCCACCATGTGCTCACCATTCAATGAAATTGTCTGAGACTGGTGCGAGTACAGGGCAGAAAGTTATCACCTGGTATAAAGCACAAAAGTGAATTTTTAACCCATCAGATCCTTCCCGTTTTGAGTATTTATTTTCAGAGGAGGTATAAATAAGCCACACAGATATTTTGGGGGGAGGGGGTGCAGGGAAGAGTTGTGCCGTGCTAGATCAGCTCGCGCACTTCCAGTTCCCCTGCAGCTCATGCAAACATAAACAGTCCTAACAGAGGAAAGAGAGAGAAAAGAAGAAACAGAAGCTCAAGCGAAACTTTGTTTTGCCTTCCATACCTCACTTCCACATGTGGGAAATGAGTAAGCTGGATAATTTTGTCTGTAGCCTGCAACTCCAGCACTGGTTATACAGCTGAAAGAAATAACACAGTGGCCAACACCAAGCAGCACCAAACAATTTTTCTCTTCAGGGAAATCAAGCAATGCGGATAAGTAGGAGAAAGCACCCAGAATCCAAAACCTGCTAAGGCACAGTGGGACGGAAGGGCATTTTGTACCTTCTGATGGTAAAGGATCAGTTGTTTGTCCATGATAGAAGTGCACCGTCTTGTCCAAATTCTGCACTGCCTCCTCTGAAGATGTTTCGTGCACTAATGACTGTGGACAGCCCTTTTTTGCAGACTGCAGCTCATAGGACTCAAGCTTCTCTTGCCTGTAGCAGCTACTTGCTAGACCAAGAAAGAGGAATGTAAATGGAAGCAGATAGAGTTTTGGATAAGCAATTTAGGAACATGGGAGACATTTTAATGGAGGAGGTATTTTGGGGGCGATTTATCTTATGTGTAGGTTTTAGTTATTGGGGTTTTTTTTTTCATTATTTGCCATTTCTCTGCTGCTTCTTAAAGCAGAGCATATCTGGGATGTGACGCTCTGTGGTAAGTGCTCCATCCAGCTGCAATATAAACAGAGCTTTTCACTTCACATTCTAAAGCTGTAACATTAAGGAGAATAATGGACGATGCCTTTTGATATCTTTGTGTAAACGAAGAATTTTATTACAGTGAATTACCATGTTAATTTATGAAAAGTAAACAAAACCAAGTGCAAAACTGATTCAATGTATAACCTAACTTTCCTGGTGCCTAATGAGGTGACAGTGATGGAATCAAAACAAATATCTTCACGTTTCATAAATGTGGGGAAAAAATACTTCTGTGTTTAATCACTGCCTGAGTTACTGACAATGCTGGCACACCAACACCACAGGTTTTAAAGTAAATAGAATTCACTTTGTCTAGAGGCCGAGGATACAGGCAAACTCACTGTAGACCACCATGGGTTGTAGGATGACAAGGATGCAGGGAAACAGCAGATAACGCTCAGAAATAAGTCTTCAGACCAGTCTACACTTAGGTAATATGCCTTCCCTGTCATTATTCCCCCATTCATCTATAAACTATTGCAGAAACAAAACTGTGGAAAATACACAGAGGAAAAAGCACACCCTTGGGCTAAAAATTGCCTTTGGCTTCCAAGGGGATATTTCTGGAAGACAACATTGAAATCTGGACCCATGGATGACAAGGTGCTATCACTGCCTCTAAAATATTATCCCTCTCGCATTGGCAAATTTCTGCCTGTGATGGTATGAGCTAGAGGCAGGTTCCTTATATGTAGGTACTCCAGAAAATTATGTGACTGCAAGAAAACTTCTAACCGAGGATGAGTCTTTATAGGAACGTAGCTCAGACCTCTCTGGAACAATTTGGACGGATCTGTAGCTCTTTACATGTATTCTTTCAGGCACTCAAGAGGTGCATGCATGTTGCTGTTTAAACAGAGTTGGGTTTGAGTATCTGCAATAGTGTAATTGACAGGTTATGGTGGTGTATCCCCTCCTAAGAGAGCCAGAGAAGGAGACTGTCCCACAGCTGCACTCAGGAGAGCAGCTCTGCACACAGGTAGGAGCTGGCAAACTCACTCCTCCAAAAACAGCTCCAGTCCAAGTCACACTGATGAACAGCAATGCCATACCAACTGGCAAATGAAAGTTGGCTACATTTATTGCGGGTGTAAGAGACATAACATGAAACAGGTTTAGGTTTTGTGTCTATGGATCGGACCATTCTATTCTTAAAAGCCAGGTACAGAGTAGCCATTTTTGTCCCCTACCTTTTCTGACCTCTTCCTGAGAAAAAGGAGAGAAGGCATAGCCTCCCTTATAAATTCTCTCTTTTTTTCCTCCTCTCTTATTTCACAATAGAAAAATTTGCAGTGAAAGTAATTTATTTTTTTTTTTATGATATGGAAACGTAACAGAGAAACTTAGGGATCCCTGGCAGAGTTGGGTATGGCAATTCCAATAGCCCTCTACACTGCCAAAGATAAATAACATACCAAAAAATGTCAGTTGGCAGCAATGACGAAAAGAAAGCTGAGAAAGAGTCCACTTGTCACTGTCATTTCTTAAGCTGATTAGGAGTCCAGAGTGTTGGCTAGATGCTAACGAACAGTCAGGCCCTTGGACTCAGCCTCTTCTGGTTCTGCCAAGACATAATCACTCTAACATCCTGGAGAGCCTAACCCTGCCTCCTTTTTAATAAGCTCCCATTTAGGAAACCATTTATAGATAAAATAAAGGAAAAATATTATGTTCACTTTATATTCCTGAAGAAGGAGAAAGCAAAGTAAATTAAGTCCAATTTGCATGGAGTTTTGAACATGCACAGATTTAGGCACAAGCTATAGAGCAGACACAGAATGTTGTAGCCTTTATAGCCAATATTTTATTAAATCTTTCCTTGTAAATTTTGCTCTGTCTTTATTGCATTCATTCAATAATAGGAGAGCATTCCTGTAGCTAATTCTGTGCCTTGAAATTTTCCTTATTGTTAAGCTGTGACTGCAGTCTAACGGATAGAGTGTCTGCCATACAATACAATAAGAGTAAAATTCAGGTACCAAGGTGACTGTATTTTTTATTAAAGTACCTTTTTATATGCTCAGTTTCAAACTGATGACTGCATTTGCAACACCTAATTGCCCCCAGTATCCACAAATACTTTGCATTTAATGAAAATATCAAACCAAGTCCTTCATTTCAGTTGAAGCAGCAGGTTGTATTACAGAGTGTAAAATCTCATTTTATGAAATTTCATAGAAATACAGATCTAACTTTGCACTCTCCATTCTTGACTGAACTTTATAGTCTTTATATTGCAGGGCTTTATTAATTTTTTTCATTGTAAGTCTCAAAATATTTCTCTTGCATCAGGGAACTAGGCAGCCCTATTGTGGCTAATTTAACACCTGTAAACTGCCATGGCTACCAACCAAACGCTTTCCAGCTTTATAAGGTAAGTATCTATTTCATGCTTTAAAATAGTGGTGGATTCAGTTCCAGTGGTTGTATCTTTTAATAAAAATTCTATTAACTTTATTCATCAACACTATCAGGGATCACTAGGAGCACACTTCTCACAGCTTTTAAGGCCAGGAGGGAATCACCTCAGTCAGCCAAGGTGACCTTCTTCACACTGTACTTCATAGATCCTCACCTAATAATGTCTGAAATTGAATTTTTTTTAAAGATCCAAAATATTTTTTCTGCTTACAAGAGTGAACAAGAGCTATTTGAAGACTTGATTAAAACAAGGAGAGAGAACCGTGTCACCTTTGGTTCTCTCCTTGACTCCACTTCCTACAGAGCACAGCTTCATGAGACCTGATTTTTGGTAAAACCTAACAAGGATCTGCAGGTCATCTTGCTTTTGTGCAGCCACACCCTACTCAACTATACTGCTAATGCAGCTTAGGCTTGCTTAAGGTAAAAGCCTTGTCTGCATCAGGTATGAAATGGCACAGTGTTCACAGCTTAATATAAGGCATAACTCATGGATTTAGCATGGATTTTAGCATGGATAAAGCAAAATCAAATCACAGCAATACAATTCATAGCAATACAAATCAAAGATTATAACTCTTCAAACTTAAAGGACTGGCAGATGCCATAAACCTAGAATGTTTAGTGCCCAAAGGTATCCTTTACATCTGTGCAATGTGATGTCTGAGATAAGAGCCTACCCATTTTACAAGATGGAACAACCCACTTGCTGGGAGGCCTGGCAGAGGTGAATCCAAAGGTTCTGTTTCATCCTCATTCAGTACAAATTATACCCCAAGAAAACAATGAAGTTTCATAACTTATAGGAACTGAGAGCCTGCCTTCATCACTTAAGCAAACAATGAAAAAAAATAAATTACAGCTGCCAATAAATAAGCTCTTCTAATTTAGTCATTTAAGTCTTTTGGGAACAAATTCTAGGTTACATCTAGCTAGCACTGGAATACAATTAGAAGTTTCACATGAAAAATGCAGAGATTTGCAAGTGGCCCTCGAGGAGAAGGTTGTAACATAGCCAGATACGTTCACTTCACCCTCCCGATTTAGTGGGAATTGGTCAGAAAGGTCTCATGAAAAGTATACAACACTTCATGGCTTAAAAAAAATAAGAAAAGAGCTTGGAATACATTGAAAGAAGAAAGAAGAATGTGAGAATCCAACTGCACTGAGCTCTTTGATCATGAATCCAGTAGGAATGCTACTTATCTTTATACTTGTGACAAGATTGTGGGATTTCCTTTTCAGCAAGTTCCTTTAAAAGCAGAGAGAGATTTCAACATAACAAATATGGTACTGCTAATTCAGATGAGAAGACTTCCTTATACATACTGTATGTATCCTGGCAATCCTGAACAGAAATTAAAAAAAAGAAAGGGAGATGTTTTTCAGAGGACATGAAACATGCTGCTGTTGTGCTCACCAATGTAAATCCACTGTTATTCCCCTGGCTTCAGTTAAGTTCTACAGATTTTCCCTATTAAAACCAAAACTAAACAACAGACCTATTTCTCCTTTCATTTTTATGTACATCATGTAAGTTATACAGCAAATCCACCAAAGGTAGTGTATGCAAGACAAAACCCAAGTGTTATACGCTTAAGATGTGTTCAGGTCCTGGGTACCAAAGCAGGACTGGATCTGCAAGCACTTGTATAATGTCAGCACCATGTAAGTAAAAAAGAGACAAACCAGATCCTTTCTTTAGGATTACTCAGAATACTTCTATAGAACAAATCTTAGTATTAAGGTGTATTTAACTTCTTTCTGTATTTTGTCTCTTCATTTCATTTTCCTTGCTCTAACTGTTGCTCTGCCTCTTTCTTTTCTGGGCATCAAATGTCTGTCTGATTCAAGTAATTGACCTGATTCAAGTAATATGGACCTTTCAAAAATCAGTTTCTTTCCCTCGAAAAATTTCTACTTACAGTTTCCTTTTTTGTTCATAAAAAAAACCCAATATCAATAGCTGTTGAAAACCTGCAAAGCTTTTGTATTGGAGAGTCACAAAGGTCAGGTGTGCTGCAAAGAAACGAATATTTGCTTTTACTATGTTTTCAGAGAAAACCTGAAAGAAGGTGACGATCGAGTTTATGCAAGAGGAATTCTCAAGAGCAGGCACGTATTACATTGCTGCCTTCTACACAACATGCTTTAGAGGGGCTGGTTTCTTTTACATTGCACCATACAATACTGACTAACTATATAACAAGTCTCAAGTAAAATAAAAAGTATTTTCTTATAAATACTTCATTTTAAA
>JAOXNG010000012.1:70314392-70324460 GCA_028566535.1 Scolopax minor
GGGGAGCAATGTGGGCAGACTTTTCCCTCCATTTCTAGTGCAAACAAGCAGAAGCAGGGAAATGCCTTGTGGGTCTAACCAAGTGCAGAGGATATGTCTGAGTCACCATACATTATTTTGCACAAGTTAGTCCTTTATAACAGGCTGCGCAGTCGCCTTTTTCTTAAGATGTGCTGCAATACCCAGAGCTGCTTGCAGCTGTCACCAAAGAGTGTGGCCTTTCAGCACATTCAGACTTTTATCCAAACTTTTTTTACCTGCCAGAAGTCTCAGTAATTAATGGAGACACCCTCGCTTGAGCTCTTCCTGTGTGATTACAAAATCCTGGAGCAGGCAATGGAGCATGCCTATCTCCCAAGGCTGAGCAGTGAGGACCAGCGCTTCTCTCCCCACCCACAAGTGCTGTGGCAGGACACACTGACAGAAGAAGCGGCATGGCCTTCACCTGCTCTGCTGGCATTCCTCTCATTGATTCTCCAGAACTCCCTTAAGTAAATTCCCCTTTCTCCCTTCTCGGCAAAGAGGGAAGCTGGTCTGAAATCAGCTCAGACACAATCCACAGTGCAATTACACAGAGCTTGTTGAACTGAAGGGAACCCTTTGTCACCCACACCCAATCTGATATTAGACTACCCTGCTCTATACCTACATACATTTTTGGAAGTACTTGTCAAAAATTGACAGTTTTGCTAACAAATGGTAGGACAGAGGAACTTCAGAAAACACGCAAACACAAAAACCCACCATAAATGAAAGACTTTGCAACTGATCATCTTTCTTTTATTTCCAAGGAAAAAATAACCTTGTGTGTGTCAGGAATAAATGGAAATCAGCCTCCAGCCTTCACAAATGAATAATCATGTGTAGAAAACATAGTGTTTTTGTTAAAGATGTAATTTGCAATTAACTAAGGAACAAGAACTATTTCTTCTAGAGCCAATCTAGTGAGGTTTTTAAAACTGGCATATTCTGATCTCATCTGTTTCCCTATGGGCAGAGAAGCCAATCTGGAGCTTTCCTGTTGCAGATCAAAGTGATGGCTACAAATGTTAGTAAAACAGAGTCTCCACTAGTGTCAGGCAAAACAAGATAAAAAGCAAACAAGCAAGAAATTCAACTCAAGGATATAGGACAAGATGAGAGAGTGCTTCTGCTATCCCAAGAAAAATGAACAACTACTAAATCTTGGATTTCAATAAATACAACATTATTATGACGGCAGACTGGTTACCATATATGTGTCAGCTCCCTCGGGAATCCAATTTTTATTTTCCTTCCTGTTCAGGGACAGTTGTTCATATATTTATTTGCATTGCCATAACACGGAGATGCAGGCTGTGATCAGAGGTCCATTGTGCAAGGTGCTGTACACACAGTTTATCAAAACAGCCTCCGCTTGAGAGAGCCTCCAGTCTAAACAGGGAAATTCTAGAAGCCCCAAGAGGAAACAAATGCTTGTAAGGCTTCCAAAAGAGAACCAGAAAGTCTTTGGAAAAGCATCTTTGGGTGGCATTTCAGACTAAACGGAAATCTTGATGTTCTCATTTCAGTGATATATTTCCTTGGATTTGTGTCATTAGGAGTCTTCCCTGGATTTTCTCAATTACATCAAAACAGTTTCAGATAATAAAATTTAACTGAGGCTCAACATTGTGTCCATGGCAAAACTTAACTAGGGTCCCTTTCTATCAGAGAATTCTTTGTTTAATTACTCCTCACAATTCCTCCTCAAACATCAGGTGCCAGAAATTCCTTGGTTACTTCTCATCTGCAAACATTACAAACTCTACCTCTCACCACTGCTTGTTCCACCTTCCTTGAAGACTAAGGGAACTTGGAAAAACAGAGAAACCTTGTCCACATGAGTGACTGTCACTCAGAGGAGAGAGCAATAAAACATTCTGAAGGTCTACCAGGGCATTTTCAAAATTAAGACCTGAAATATCTTGAGAAGGACACCTAGAATAGCCTTTTCAAAGAAAATAATACCCAGCTATGTTAACATAATAAAGAAGAGCAAAAGAATAAAGCCAAGTGTGTTCTTATACTATTTCATCCACTCTAAGACAAAATGACTGCATATAAGGCACAATAAAATGTCACCCTCTAAACACAAACATGCACTGGAGAAAGCAGTGTGGGTATGGTGAATAGGAAAAGGAGATCTGCATTACTGGGAATGCCACTACTTGAGGACATATTCCTCCTTCTCTTTTCCAGAATACATAAGGACTAAGAGAGGAATACAAAAACTCAAAGGTAATGCCAAGGTGATGCTTACCTTCATGTTCGTAAGGAATCAACAGCATCTTGAATCTCCTTGTCTTTGAACCTCCTCTCTCTTTACTCATCAGAGGCTCGATCCCTTTGGACTCTGCATGGACTTCAGGACTCTCCAAGAGTCTGTGAAAAAAAGACAGGTCAATAGATTGAAATTATGCTTACTCTTGGACAGCGTTGGTTGGTGGAGTTTCATTACTTAAACATGATTCCTGCTAAAGTTACTGTAGATCTGCATTACATTTCTGCCCTACAGGTTTGTAAGAAGTGGAGATCTTACAAGGATTATTACTTTTGCCAGATGGTGGAGGACAAGGTGGGGAAAAAGGAGAGAGTGAAAGGGAAGCACGTTTGAACTGTTTATTCAGACCAAGCAGCAACCCCTTAGCCTTCCATTGTAAATATAAGTAATACACATTTATATTTCTATAAAAATACTGCTGCTAGATTAGTGGACAAAGCTCTGCCACAGAAATCTGTTGAACTGTTTAAATTTAAGGGAGAACAAATTGTTAAAGAATTCAGAGGCAGTACTTAACTGACAGAAGATGTAAAGTAAATGCTAGCCATTTCACCACTTATGAAGCTCTTAGGTTCTGATCCCATATTTTAACAATTGAACACAATAAAATTACCTCACTGAAGTCAGATTGAAAGTGTGTTGTTTTTCTTTTAAATGAAAAAATGCCGTAATAATTTTGCACTGATAGCGGTAAATGCCACCACAAAGAATTTCTTTTTTCATACACCATCTCCTGAGTTGCAAAAAATGTTAATCCCTAGATTAGATCCCTAGCTAGAACTGGAAAAGCTAATTTTGTAAAAAGCAGAACATGTCTAATTTAGTATTGGGATTTCTGTTCTGAAGCTTTCAAATCTCCTGTTCACCTTCCTGTCAATCACTGAAGTGAATCAACCTTTTAGTGGAAGAAACTTCATCTAGTCTTGGTGAGAAAAACCCAGTATAAGAAAAGCTCGTTCAGAAGTACAGCAGCCCAACATGCTGTGATGCAGACAGGAGACCCTAAATTCTTTACTTATCAACTGACTCTAAAAAACACATATAGGTGAAGAGCAAGGGGAGAAGACAGCCCAAAGGTATTTGAAGGAAAGAAGTCAAGGACTGAATAGTAGGGAAGCTGACATTGCAACCTGGCCAACTTTATCGCTGTAGGCTTCTGGTAGCCTTCCAAGAAAGGAGGAGACAAAATCTGCTAAAGCATTGTCATGTAGGCACTTTTATAAATTTTGCCAACAACAAATTCCTAGACTGTAAGAGTTTTACCTAACATGGATGCAACGTTCATTCAAACCAGCTGCTGAGATCTTATGTGATTGCAGTTATTCCTAAACCAGAGGTTTGTTGGTGTGGTGGGTTTTTTTTGTTTTGTTTCTGTGGGATTTTCTGGGTTGTTTTGGTTCATAAATTGAAGTCTGAGCAGCAAATTGAGTCTAAAATATTGTGCTGAGTGCTTAAGTCCTTTCCATTCAAGTGAGGTTAGATGTTTGTCTACAGATTTGATCTGAAGCAAAATTTTTATAATCACTGGAAAAACAACTGACATTTTAACAAAGCACTGAAGAGACAAAAACCTGGAATTTCCTAGCTGCTTTCTCTATTACTTCACCTCTCTTCATATGACCGTGTTATTTCTCCCTGTAGCATTAAATGGATCTACAGTAAAATCTACACAGTAGACAGAGAGGTTCCTATGCTTTGGATCAGGTATTTTAATATTGGATATTTTTTCCTTCTAGTGAAGTTCTAAGGCTTTGAGGGACATGCAGCCTTTGTTATGACTCACACAGGAATGAACTTCTACTCTAAATTCACTAAATTAAATCTGTTATTGCCAAGGACCACAGTGAAGAGAAATATTTATTCAATATGCTTTCCACTAGGGCCAAGGACTAAGGTCATGGTTTATGGTTGTTTCTTATGTAATGAACATCAAATGAAAGATGCAAAAGGATTCCATTTTAAGACGGAGTTACAAGAAGCTATTTAATATACTAAAAGCTAGTGCGTACTGTATTGCAAATTGTCAATGTTCCATAAGGTCAATTGCTACCTATGCCATTAATGAAATTAAATGGATTGAGTTTCAAAAATAACCTGCAAGCTATTGAGAAATTATTTCTGCAGCCCCTCAAGATTAACTGCCTATTACAGCTGCACGGCAGACAAAATTAGCATGAAACTCTCCCTTGGTTGCACGCTGGATGGAATCATGCACCTCGAGTCTTCCAGCCTCAGTATGAGGTTCTCTTGAGCTTAAGCCACCAAGTGAAGCTCTGCACTTCCTCCAGGTTCACACAAAGACCACATAATACCACAATTTTACATTCTCTGAATACCCACAAATCAGGTTGGCTGCAAAACTGGCCTAAGTTTATGCAAAAGATGCATGAATATTGCAGACAAGTTAAAACTTCTCACAGCTTTTAGTCTGCATGGAAATAAACTATTATCTACCCAGCTACATACGATGGCAAAAATTTCCCGTCTTCACATTTCCTGCATACTTTCTTCTCGTTCTGGTATTTCTTAGCCTATTATGTGGTAATCAATTACCACCACCAGGTAGATAAAACAGCTTAGACAGCTTTCACCTGGCAAGTATGGGAGAATTGCAGGGATAATTAATTATTGTTATAATATGCAAATAAAAGATACTGCTTTACAGCTGGAATTTTTCATAGCATTGTGTAATTATACGAAGACTTAATCTCTGGTTCAGGAAGTCTCACAACCACAAATCACAGGAGGCTGGAAGAGCATCACTGCTTCCTTGCCCTATCTGTATACTCTTTCCTTAGGCACCTACATTTAACCCCTTTTGAGTCAGGATTCAAGGCTACAATAGCCTTTATTCTGGCTTGGTACAGCCATTCTTTTGTGTAAGTGAGCACAACTTCAGAAGGATATTTTTACACTATTTACTCTCTTTAATCCAAATGTAAATCCTGTTAGATTGCTCTTCCATTAAGTGTACAACATGACACTGGAATCAGGTTTAGAGGAAAGGTATCTGAATAGGGAACCGAGTCCCACCAGATCTAGTTGATTCTAGAAATGGCTGAATTCAGCTCCAGGAAAAATTACAGCATGGGTATCGTAACAAAAAAAAAAAAGCCCTAAGAACCCATGAGGAGGTCAAAATTGAAGGAAGCCAAAATAGCATAAGTGGGAAGGAAAACTGACCACTGTGCTAATCTAAAGAATTGATTTTTTTAAAAAAATATTTAATTTCCTTCTCCATATAAAAGTTTCAGGCACTTTAGAATAATAAGCCATCAAGAAATAAAGGTGCTTGCTATTCAATGTTTGCCAAGAAACGTGTCTGACAGGACTCAGGTTTTTAAAGAAGTACCCAATTCCTCCGGTGGGTCACCTTTTCTTCTCCATCAGCTGCCACTGTCACTCCACCTATTGGCTTGGAGTCTCTATTTTTCTGTAGGCAACAGTTCCTCTAATCTCTGGAAGACTGGGAAAATATTCCTCCCATTTTAAGAGAAATACTGGGTTTTTTTCTACCTTTTTCACTTTGATAAAAAATTCTAATCACCACTCTACTTTAAAAAAAAAAAAAAAAGGCTAAATAAAGAGCAGAAGCCTGGAAAACAAAACTACAGACTTGTGTCTCAGTGTTACCACTGGTACTTATCAGGACACAAGCTTTGAAGGATAGTTTTCCCATGGTCCCATCTCGCTTAAAGTCTCTCTTCCAAATTTATTACAAGCGCCTAATGAAAGAAGAGTTTGTGATGCTTTTTTCTCTGTGACAAACTTCTTTTCTCATCCTCACATTTATTTAAGGAAAATTGTAGGAACCAATTATGTTTGAAAATTCTACTCCTCCACCAAATTTAGCTAAAACAGAACAGTAAGTTCAAAAGTTCCCAGGAGGGTTGTTCAGATGGACAGGCACACACAAGTCTACAAACACACAGGCAGCGGTTTTGGCTCATTTCTCTAGGAAATCCAGAAAAAGAAGAAATCTCTGCTCAGAGATAGACTGAGAGTCTTCTGCTAAATTAAGCTGAGGGTATTAAATGGTCGGGCCATTAGAGAAGAGGTGGCACAAGGTTTACGTAACCCAGCCACGTAATGGCATTTAACCTACTGCTTAGCTGAGCACCAGCTCTACAGCCCGCAGGAGCAACAACCAGGAAACAAGCAGGTGGGAGGAGACAGGGAACAAAAGGAAAGAAAAAGAGGAGAAAAAAAAAAAAAGGGGGGCTTTGCTAGTTGATCTGGTTGATTGATGTGATTAATTGCCACCCACACAGGTAGGTGTTGCTACTGTTTATTTAGCACTCTGCCAGAAACAAATGATTGGGATTCCTTCTGGTTGCTCCATAGGCTTTGTCTACCTGGAAGTCAAAACCGGTTGTTATCTTATGCATCACCACTGACTAAACAAAACATCAGGAATGTAAGATAAACAATCCTAAACAGCTGGATGGCAGGGACACTACATGCTGCCAGGGAGGCATGGGCAGTGAGATCCAGCCATGTCTCCTTATAAAGTTCCTTCTTTTCTACTCCTTCCTCCTCAGTACCTCCTTCCTCAGAAAGATGCTACTGTAGCACTAAGAGACTCAGGGATGTATACTCTTGGAAGCTTGTGGGCTTGAAGATTTCAAAGCATCTTCTCTGTGTGCTGCTATGGCTGGCAAAGGCAAAGCAAAGAGGGAAGGCAAAAGGGAATAAAAATGACTTATCAGGGTTGCCCTGCTGGGGAAGGAAACTTAAATTCAAAAACGTAAAGATCATGCAAAAGGTGCTTGAAGCAGGAGCTGCTTTGATTTTGCTTTTTGGTTCTGTACTCACACATCCTGCCTGAACTGAGTCTAATAGGAACTGTTGCATTTACAAAGAATAGTCGAAAAGGAAGACTGTAAAATATTCTAACATAATAACATGTAGAATAAACATACACATTTTCATCCCACAAACAGAGATTTCAAAAAATCTTTTCCAACTTCAGTCATGTGTGAGAAGTATATTTTTAATACATTTGTGCAAGTGTTCAAAGGTTCAAGGTCTCTTCCCTTTTACCCACTGGCATATGTAAAGACTGCTCCTCTCTTAGAGTGGTTAACATTTCAAGTATGGGTAGTCTTTCTAGCAATCTGATTTATTCTTACCGTTTTCCACGTATTAAGCATGGCAACAGTATGCACCAAGGAAACAATAATATCTAAAGATGCATCAAATGTTCCTAAGGTTTCATTTTCAGTCTGGCTAGCAACATTTTTTTCATCATGTCAGGAGTTCCCAACTTCTCACCAGGCCTGTGAAGGCAAATCTCCTTTAGTAACACGCACAGCTCCATGTCTGTTCTCAAGAAGCAACACACACATAGATACTCAGCTATTGCAAAAGAAAAATCTAGACTATAGAAAAGCATACTTTCAGTCAATAGTCAATGCCCAAGAAGAGAGACGACATGGGAGAAAGAGAGGTATGTTGGTCAGCAGATCTGCTATAAAAGAAAAGCCATGAACAGAGCTTGGAGCCCTTTGTGTCATGCTGCTTCAGTGCTTTATCTTGGCCAGGGAACATTCTGAATGTGGCTTTCCCAGCTGAAAATAGGTGTCCATTGTTTTAACTTTTGGTAAGAAGCCAATTAGTTGTCAAAAGGGGTCATCACAAAATTGTTAGTATGCCTGGCAAAGAAAAAAAAAAAGAATACTTTACTTACATGTTCACTTTGTCAGAAACAAATTACAATGCAAGAATTTCCAGTGAGGATGGGGCAAGGATTATATGCTTGTTCACAGGGCAATCAAGATGTAAACCTTCCGGTTAAGCTGGGCTTGAGCTGATGAGGAAAATGGGTGAGGATTTATAGAAGAATGGTCTGTAACACCCAGAATAGGTATTACACAAAATGTTTTAAATACTACAGGACAACTCCTCTTACATAATTACACCACCTCTCTAACACCTGGGATCCAATATATACAGTCAGATACCAAGATTATTTTTTTTCTTCTCGGTGATATTTGCAGAGGACATGAAGAAAAATGCACTGTCACGGGCGTGTGAAGTCAAAGTTGCACAGCACCAGCAGAGATATATCTGCACTAGCACTGACCAGCAACAACAGATTTGAGATCTATCACATGCCTGTTTCCACCTATTAGCGTTGTGGCATTCTTTCAGTATGTAATTAACACTGCTTACCGGTCTTAGCCAATATCTGTCTGCCTAATATGTGGCATTAGAACTAATCACTCAGGCATTGCAACTGCCACATTTCCAGTTCAGGGATATACACTGCCCAACCACCTCAGCCTTCATACCAGCCAAAATGACCATCAGCAGAACAGTTTTCTGTAAGAACACCCACAGCACTTCCAACCCTAATGAGAAGCTGCTTGGGCAAGAGTTTCCAGGCTGCCCTTGGAAACTGAAAGGTCAGGTGTGGCTATGTCCAGCATGCCAAGACCTATCATGCCTGGGGCCTCCGAGACTGGTCATTGCATGTGTACAGTATGGTGAAGGGTGTTGAACAGCTGATGCATGGATGACCTTTCTTAATATTGCTTAAATTCTTAATCACTTGCTTTGCCTGGCCACAGCAAAACTAACCATTAGCATCAGAAACAATGGCAATTGAAGTCACAGGAGCTCTAGGCTACCTGTGTAAATAGATCTCCAAAAGGTTAGCAAAGGCCAGTGAACATTGTGGTCTACCAGCTTGTCGTGGTTTAAGTCTGGTAGGCAGCTCAGCCCCACACAGCCACAGTGGAATGGGGAGGGAATCGGAAGGGTAAAAGGGCAAGAACTCGTGGGCTGAGATAAAGACAGTTTAATAGGTAAAGCAAAAGCTGCATGCACACGCAGAGCAAAATACAGAATTAATTCACTGCTTCCTATCAACCATCTCCAGGAAAGCAGAGTTCCACCACGCATAACAGTTACTTGGGAAGACAAATGCCACCACTGTGAAAGTCCATTCCCCCCCTCCTCCTTTACTACAGTTTTTATTGTTGCACATGATATCATATGGTATGGAATATCCCTTTGGTCAGTTGGGGTCAGCTGTCCCAGCTGTGTCCCCTCTCAGCTTCTTGTGCACCCTGAGCCTAGCTATTGGGACAGTACGTGAAGCAGAAAAGGTCTTGATGCTGACTGAGGACTGCTCAGCAATAACTAAAACATTACTGTGTTATTGACACTGTTTTCATCACAAATCCAAAACAGAACACTATTCAAACAACTGTGAACAAAATGAAGCCTATCTCAGGCAAAACCAGTATGTAGCTAAGGGAGTTCAGGAAGACCATGTAATTCACCCATGCCGAATAAGCAAACCCATGGCTACATCAAACCTAAATCTGATTCTTCTACTCCAGTGTTGTATATATCACACCATGGATAAACATTTATTACATTTATAGCATCAACTTTTATTCTTAGCCAGATTTTCATTTCCTAAGACCACCATGTCTTACATGCCAGTAATTACAAGGCTCCACTTGCCCTGCTAAACCCCTGGTAGGCACAAACTCTTCCACTGCTCGCTGAGCTGGGTGCCTGCTGGTCAGGCAGCGTGTCCTGCTTGAGACAAACCTGCTTTAGATTTCGGATTCAGCCACCACCCCCAGGCACTGCTGAACCAGGCCCTTCCACCAAGGCAACAACAAATCCCTGTGAATGCTGATGGAAGGAAGAACTCGCGCCGTACAGGCTTGTTTTTACTTCAGGGAAACAAAGCACATGAAATAAGGATGGGGGACACTCCACCTCTTGGCCAGGCTTGGCCAGAGATA
>JAOXNG010000012.1:70370237-70386226 GCA_028566535.1 Scolopax minor
ACTTCCAGCAGAAATTCTTTTAGCAAGAGCCTCGCATTTACTTGTCCTACAACCAATCTCACATCTGTCTCTCTCTGACTTAATTTCATGCCTTGATGTGTTGTCTGAGTATTTAGCCCTTCTGACATTACCTCCCCACTCTGCTGCAGTCAGTTTCACTAGCACACTTCCACTTTCTGGGTGACAGTCTCTAGTAAAATTAGCACAGAAGACTGGTACCAAGATCAATCATTAAGAGCTTTCAATAGCAACGTCCCTCCAATCTGAAAGTTCTCTTTTCTCTTAAATTTGCCCTCTAGCTTATCTATTAGTCAGTTTTTCTGACATTAACCAGCATCTCTCCCAGTTTCACATGCTATTCGTACCGGAAGCTAAGCAAGAACACTGCATTTCCATGACTAGAAGTTACCAATATGGTTATCAGATGTAGTAATTCAGTTTACGTGGATCTTGCTAGATCTAGCTTTTTGTGTTTTCTTGCTTTTTTCTGTTACCATATACCCTATTCTTCCTTTCAGAACAGTAGAATAGTTGCTACCAATGGCATGCATTACAACAGGGCTATCCTTAGTCCTTTGCCAAAGGCAGACCTACATTCTGCAGTTGAATGGTGTCTTTCTTCCTCTGGTAAGCCTGATCAAAACATTGTTTTTGAGCCTGCAATAACAGGTATCAGTTCCTTTCAGATACCAAGATGACAATGATTCAGCCTTCCTGCAATACTGCAAAACTCCTTGAGTTTTTTCTCCCACTTTGGCTGAAGCCATTTTGATTTCTAAGTCTTTGTTCTACTAAAAATCTGTATGTCTGCATATTCCAAATCACCATCTTTAATGAAACGGAAGCAAAGTATTTGATAAATTATTGGGCCATGCCCAACTACTTCCTTTTTTCCCTTTTATTTATGTGGCTGAAGAACCTCTTGCTATTTGTTTTAATTTCCTTTGCAGCTTGACTACTACCAATTCTCTTTTTACCCATACACTGACTACTCATATATGGCTTTCTTTGCTGACCTGTTCTTTATTCTTTATTCAGTCATATCTGATAACTTTTCTTCCATGTTTTTCACCTTGTGAGATATGCCAGTTCCAGACATTTTTTTGCATCTTTGACTCAAAGAAAGGCCAGCTTTACTTTGCAATCCAGTCCTCCCAAGCTCTTCAGGCTTTAGTTAGTTCCCTAAATGTATCAAATGCCATCTATCTGGATCTGAAAAGCTTAGCTATAGATCTGCACTTGTTTATCCTTCATTTTAATTGAAACTGAAATCAGTCAAACCAAGGTTATTTTCTACTTCATTGTACAACTTAACACTGCCAGATCTAAAAAAGTATTACCTCTTTCTGGTTCAGTCACTGTCAAGGAACTCAGTTGTTGCATTCAGAATGTCTCAATTTAGCTATTTGTTCCCGTGTATAATCCGGGAAGTCAAAGCCTCCCATAATGACAGACCTCTAATAGGCAAGATCTCTATCTACCAAATCCAGTTCTCGAGGTCATTGACAGATACACCACACCACCCCAGCAATCATACTTCCCCAGAATGTCTTTGGCTCTATTAGGTTGGTTATTTAACTCATATTATCTCTCTTTATTTATGTCATTAAAGGCTTACACTAACATCACACTGTTTACCTTTACTTCTGTCTTTCAAAAGTTAGGTATGCTCCAGTACCTGCACTCCTGCTATTCCTCTCCGTCCCCACCCCCTCCTTTAGATCTACAAACATATACATAGACCCCTTCCCCATCTCTTTTGACATATCCTTAAATATTAATTTAAACTCCTCCCACCATTTCCAGGTGAAACTGAAGTCCTGTACTTCTTCTGGGACCTCTGTTAAGTAATATGCCATAGCTGAATAGTTTCTGTGAAGTACCTACCCAAGGATAACATGCAACCATCAACCTTCTTTGTTATCTCCAGAAATTAGTTTTACCATCTCTGTTGCACCTCAGTAGTCATCCTCATCTATCATTCCTTGTCAGAGTTGTTAAAAAAAAAATAAGAAATGGAGCATGTGTCTTTCTCTCCCTTAAGCCTCAATTCTAAGGTATCAATTCTTTAATGCCGTACCTGTAGGATCTCTTTCTATCCCTGGCTCTTTGCTATTCAAGTTCCTTTCTTGCCTAATAACAACCTTAGCCCCTCATTTAAGCATCATAGCCATAGACCGATTCTGCCACTGCAAACGGCAATTTATTTTGGCCAAATATTATTTCTATATCATATATTTATATATTTTAATATGGCTAATTAACCATTCATATTTTGATTGCCACCTCATGCTTTAATTCTCTTCCTCAGTATTCACAGGTATTCACAAAAAGAAACATAAACTGCCCAGAAAGAGGAGTCTTTTGTGTTACAACCTGATAGATGCAGCCCAGGTTGCTCAGGATATCTTCACAGAGGGATAATATTTCTTACATAATATCCTTAAGCTATAATCTTCCTTATTCCTACCTTAAATCAAACATAAAAGTACTCAAACTCTATCAACTTTCTCCCTTTAACAAAAATAAAAATAACTGCGTTTGGCAAACACGGTGTCTATTCTCATTCTCTCTGCTTGCTGGAATTTCACCTTGCAGGAGCTCCTGCAAACCATTTTTTATTGGCTTTGGTTAACATAAGTTCAAATAAACTCAACACTCAAAGCCAAACTTTCAAAAGGTGTCATATATTTTGCCTGCTTTGAACTCAAGGATTTTGCAGGCTTTCCCTGTAGATCTGCCAAGGTTAGTAAAGTTCAGAGAACCTAGCCCAAATTGCAAGGCTGCAATAAAACCTGAAATGGAGATTCATCTAGTTTGAATGTTTGACAGTTGTTTTATACAGCTACCTGCTTGGCCCTTTTTTGACACACAAAAGAAAAGCAACAGGAGTGGATTTTCCAATATTGTCACCTGGAGAAAACTGTGTTGGGACTTCTAAAGAGCTGTGCATTACGCTACTGTTACTGTCACAGACATCCTTGTTTCTGTTGTACAAGGAACTGGTGCTTGTTTGAAATAAGCCACAACTCAGATCCTGAATTCCAGCTCTTTGAATCCCCCATATGTGACTAAGTTTCATACCTGCTCTTACAATGCTTTTTCCAACATGGGTTCAACCACTCCCGCAATTTCCAAAGCCGTATTAAAATATGATATCTTGCTCATGCGGCTGGCCTCATGGCATATGACATCATTCAAGAGATCAGTCACTTCATAAAATCACACAATGTTCAAATTTTTTCCCCACAAGAAGTGTCAATCAATTATACTACTCCTGGACTGCCTGCAGAAGAAGTGATACACACACACACACATATATATACACACACACTCCCAAAAAAAAGGTTCTCTTAAAGCTCTACTCTGAAAAGATGCTGAAAGATGAAATTAATTTATAGGTTATGTCCCGTGTCTGATTCTGAAAACAAAGATGATTACAAACCATAACTAGAAGCACTGCTAAGGATGTACACATATTATCAGCATTTCTTCCTTGTTCTCTCCTTCCTGAATTCTATGCTGGCCATCTTTACCTGCAATGGACATAAAATACTTCATAGTGACCTGGTTTATGGGTAAATCTGGACTTGCCATATTATGTACTTCCATTAGTACCACATTATAAAAGGGCTGAATAAAGAATAAGATTAACTTATCAGTTACTACAAAAAATATTACTCCAGGAAATATAAAAAATTATAAACGGGAGCCATAATATACAAGCACCTGGGTGCTTTTACAATGTATACATAGGCATTTCAGACATGCTCTGTTACTGGCATTTAGTCAGAATCACACAAATGACATCTCTACCCTGTGCCTGTTTCCACCAAGGACAAACACTATGCGTTAATTCTCCTCTATGCATTAATGCCCCTCAACCAGTCCTCAATAAAACTCAGGATAGAGAGCCTCAAAAATCCCCATGCTACTGCTGGGATCTCTGTTTCCAGGTGGCATCTCACACAGGTGGCTCACTTTACCCTCTATGCCATTTAATAAGAAAAAAAGCAATCTAAAGAGGACAGGAAACCACCAAGGTACTGGTTAATCAAATCTCAGGCTGCTGCCACCAATATATTTGCTAATCTCTTAAAAATTGTGGTGAGCAAGGAGCAAAAGGGAACAAGGAATAAGCTCTCCTGTTGGAACATAGCTTCAGATCATAAGTTGCTGGCTGCTACGTGTTTACAGGAGTTGAGATCCTGAGCTAGCTTCTTAAATATGGATATATGCGGATCAAGAAAGTAGGTAGAAATCCTCTGTTAAAGGTGCACTGGCTTTGCCAATTCGCTGGCCTCCAAATCCTTTCCGTAAGACATACTTGCTCGTTCCCTCGCTCTCCTCACAGATTAGTTCTGTCTGCTCCTGGGCGCCTACTCTCTCTTTCTCTAATGCGATTAAATAAGCTCCCTGTCTCTCCAGGCTTGTGCAACTGCCTCTCGCTTAGTCACCTAAGCGCTCTACAACACCCCAAAGGAGTGGAGTCAGCTGAAACAGGAGCGTTCCCAGCTCTGACATGTAAAGTACTTGCACTCAGTGCTAAATAAACTTGGAAAAATGTTCACAATGCAGCTGTGTGCACAAGATGCTGCAACCTCAGGGCAAGAATAATTATACACAAACAAGATACTTAGGATTTATGTTCCCCTCCAATAAAATGTGCGCTGCTCATGCCAATCTCAGCACTTCGTGGTATGCCTGCAATCTGAGGCAGAAGAACAAATTCTCTGCTGGGGTGAACAGATTAGATACCATCACTGCTTTATTTTCCAATAAACTCTACAGGCGCTCTAAGCATTGTGGGTACACATTGATATGCTTTTCACCACCGGAGGCTGAGGATTCACGGGAGGTCCTTTTAAATGCCTTGTTGTTTTGTTGGTATTCACTTAGGCAATTTTCTATTGGCATATGTTGGAGATACCTTTTCAGAATTTACAGGGTTAAAGCTGAAGCCCACACGAATGCCAGACAAAAAGAAAACTGAAAAATATGTGGGGAAACAAGCAACAAGTATTCCTAGACCATTCCAAGCAAAGCTTTAACTAACTTGCTCCTTAAATTCTCTGACAAAGGAGAGCACCAATGGCTTGTGCAAGTAACCTGTTGCCAAGGTCAAGCATCTCTCAGAAGATGATTATTTCTCCTAACAGCCAATGTCAGTTAACTTAGTGGTGAACAAAGTCAATCTCTCCTTTTCTAAGTGAACAAGGCTAGAGATTGATCACTGTCCTCTTGATAATGACTTTTTTTATCATAGTCATATTTATCTTCTCTTCTTGAGGAAAAAAGTAAAGCTAATTTCCCAATCTTTATGTTTTCAAGACCTTTCAACATCCTTCTTGTGCTTTGGATCTGGAAATGTTTGAATGTATTGCATCAAATGGCAATGACAAAAAAAAAAAAATCAGAGAATCATGTGGAAAGAAATATTAACTGCAATGGACATGAGATTTCTCAGCAGCTGTTCTCCTCGAGAATATTCTCCTCAGAGTCAGCAGTGAACATATGCAGTGGTACTTAATTATAATCCCATGCCCCAGCTAATCTCACTCTAAAAAAATCAAGAGAGACTGTCAATTTTATACCTACTTAGCTCTGTGTGCTGGAACTTGAAATGGCATGACTTACAGAGTTGAAAGTAGACTTTATAAGTGATGTTAAAGTCGCTGTAGACAAGGAAAACTCAACAAACAACTTTCAGGAGTACTTCAGTAAGCAATTGCTCGCTGGCTGGAATGCAAGTTACACCACGTTAGACCCGCTTCATATTTTGCCCCAAGGAGCCAGCAAGCTGGGTGGGAGACCGACGGGCATTCCCACCAGCCTGTCAGGCTGGACAAGCTGCAAGAGCAAGCAGTCAGTCTGATATTTCTGCCTTCCCTTTCTCGACCACAACAACAGAGAGCAAAATGTTAATTCAGCTTTCAACCTTTACATTTAGGTCAACTTCAGTTAAAATTGTAAGCGAAAAAGGTTCAAGAGTTCACCGTTTTCTTAGCCAAAATAACAATGAAAATGGAATTTGCATTCCTCTGCTCAGAGGAATTAGATGGAGTGAAGAGCCAGGCTATGCAAGCAATACATGAACAGCAGCTAGCTCTTCACAGAAGTAGTCTGGATCCAAAGGAGGGAAGGTGGGAAATGCCTGCCACGCTACCAATTCCAGACAGAAAATAGCTTTCACGGTCTTTTTTTCCAGTCTTCTGTCTGCAGGTGACCAGTATTTCCATGGTCTAGTTGTGCTTCTCGCCATACCCTTTGCTACATGAAAAAAAAAAAAAATGTTAACCAGGTACGGAAAAAAGATGCTAGTCCCAAAATCCATGGCATAGAGAAAAATGTTATTTTTCTTACTGGCAATTTTGTTTGGATTGGCAGAACATGTCATTTTGACTGTGAAAAAGAGCACGTGTACTGAGCTCTGTGAGCTCATTTGGTATCCCTGCCAGTGCCAACTAGTAGCAATTCAGAGCTCAGCTTGTTATTGAAGATGAATCCATTACAGCTGTCAGGTACCTGCCAAATTAAACCTTAGTGAAAACTGGTCAGAAATTGAGTGACTTTAGAAACCAATACATTTTTGCTTGTTTCAGAGGCTCAAATGGGCACATTCAAAATATACTATATTCTAGTAGCCCATTTTGCAATTGATTAGAATTTAACTCCTTTGTACTTGAATCAGGGTGGGGAAAAAATTTTGAGACTGCAGTTTGATCTAAATGTTGATCTTACTTGTGGTTTGGCAAAAGACCCTGAAATGCTGTTAAATCAAAAAGGCAAAGAAAACCTGCAATTGCCGTGTCTATGCTTATAAAAAAAAAACATTTTAAAATAACCACATGCATCATTCACTACACAGATGCCACATTCTTCCCTACCCTTATTTAATAGCTGGCTGTCAATCTATGTTGAAGAGCAGTTACCTGACATTACCATAATAATGCTTCAAAGCTTCATATTAAAGATGGGTATCTTCCTAGGCAAGCCCAAAGGAAAAAAAAAAAAAAAAAAAGGGCTTTTTCGCTCTATTGATGCAAAAATGCACTTCTCTAAGAGATGATAGTGTGTAACCAGGCAGGAATGATAATCACAGATACCCTTGACTTCTCTTTACTGTAATTAAGCAGAGACATCAACAAATGTGGCTCTGCATAAGAAAGGCTTCTCAACTCTGTTTCTATTAGTTAGGGCAGAGAGGAACCTAAACGTGAGCTGAGACCTCTACCCATTAACATAATGTAAACACTTATGACATCTTCCAGGATAAGCATTACACTTCTCAGGACAGCTCACATACGACCTCTTTGACGTTTAGTCTTTCTCAAAATGCACTCCTTTTATGTGCTCCTGCTGCAATGAAAACGTGCCTGTGCCACAGGTCTGGGAGATGGTGCTGTGTGCAAGCCAAAAAACTCATCAAAATCTTTCAAGTTGTGTTAATTTAATAACTTGGAGAACTAGAGCAGTCATTAAAAGCACCATTTTGTGAGCAGTATCAGAAGTAGATGGTGGAAGCCAAAGATCTGCTGAAGCTCTGGGGCATACAATCTTCTTCTCTAAGTGTGAGGAAGAGTGAGAAATAAAAGCAACAGAAATCGTGTGAAAAAGGGACCAGGTGCTTAGGTGGAAGGGAAATACAACTAAGTGGTATCTTAGCAATATCTAGCACTTTCCATTCCCTTTCAAGGGCGAATTAGAGAAGCCCAGGACCAGAGGGCAGTTAGAAAGCAGGTGGTGACAGGTGCTTCACAGGAGAACGTCCAAGCACACAGAAAGCACCAAACACATCCTCTATCCTCTTATGATGTATCGAGGCCCCATCAGATGAATCCCAGAGCAGAAATTTTCCTTAGGAGCTACTATCAGGAAAGCTATTGTCACCAGCCTCCCTCATACAACCTCCCATTGACTAAGCCTTCCTAAGTCTCAGCTTTTCACTGACTAGAAACTAAATGCTGCAGGAATGTACCTGTGCCAGTCTTCACTGTTACAAGACAAGATGACACAGACCTCTGACACATGAGACTACACAAAGGGAAGCCATTAGGAAATAGGCCAAAAACTCAAGCATCTGAGACAAAAAGGAAGGACAAAGCAAAACAACTTTCCTGAACATCCTCCCCTCCCTCCCAAGAGAGACATAAACCCTGCCACTGGCACTATTTACCATGAGAAAAATATGTTCCTGGGAACCACCTTTCAATAGCCCACCACGGAATGTTTTGTCGCCCTGGAGAACATCCTTCAACTTTTCTTTCTCTAAACGTAGACCAGCATGAGAGCAGTGGCACCTACTCAATGCTCTGGGATGCAGCATCCATTCAAGGCAGGGAAGCTCCTTATTCAAGCATAGAACTGTCATGGGCAAGGCAGAATATTTATAAATTTGTATGCAATGTTTACTCTGATACAACTGCATTGCTTCATGCAAGCGTTTTGACTGAAACAAGATGAGATAATGGGAACCCTGACTGCTGGAGGCCAGCTCGGTTTCAATTTAAATGTATGTATTTATTTAAACCTTCACAAGCTTTCCCATTGACTCTGCACTAAGAGGAGCTAAGTCAACAAAGAAAGAGAGCCTCAAGAGCTCAGAGTGGTATTTGTGAGATTGTGCCATGACAGGAGAAAAAGTAAGCACCACAGCAGTTTTGGATGTCATGAGCTTCTTCCACAGCAGCTCACTTCAGGTCTGCCTTTCCCTCTTATTCTCAAAGAGGAGTTTCTGCTGTAGAAAAGAGGGGGGGAAAAACAGTTTAAGAATACAAATAAAACATCATCTGCTTCTTTACATTGTGCTTTCTATTAGCATATAGAAAAGTTTCTTCGTTGGAAAAATTAGAAAATATAAATTAAACAGCTTTTGCTGTGAATCAACATAAGACCCATCACACACAAGCAATGTGTGTTCACATGCATGCATGAACATGTACACAAACACACATACTTGCTCACGTATGCACATGCCCAGAGGCAGAAACCACCACTCTTTCTAGGAGAGTTTCATCTGTACTTTTGAGAGCAGCATTTTTCAATAAGAACATCCACTTTTAAGTCAGTTTTCAAGGATTGGATCTAAATTAATAGTGGGCCTAAGCAGCAAATCTTAATTCAGTTTGACCAAACTTTTCAAGTTTGACCAAAAAAAGTACTGTATCTGGGCTTTCCATGGAACTGTCATAGATCAAAACATGTCAATATTAAGTCATCAAATTTGTGGACTAAACCAGTATTAACATAGTCAAAAAGCATTAAGTTCTTCAGTCACAAAAAAAAAATCAACAAAATAAGTTGGTATACTGTGTATTGCAACAGTGTTTTTCATTAAATGTTTGCACAAAGTATAGCAACCATGACAAAATAATTTGTGGTTTATGCATGTATATAGCTACATTAGACTATACAGGCCATTTAAGTAGTGCATTATGTTAGCAATCATCGTTAGTAACCCTCCGTTAAGAAGTGTGGGCAGACACTTCATTAATGCATACACAGATTGCCAGGATATTGTGCTGTCTCCTTGCTGCAAAAATATAAAATACAGTAGCAAGATTGAGTGGGATGATGAAGTCATCTGGCAAATCTCCACCAAGTGATGCACCTAGGAGCAAATGACATAGAATATTCACACCACCCACTGGATACACCACTGGACTGGAATTCAGGTGCAAACAGACATTTCAGTGATCCCCATTGCCCAAGCATGGACAAGCCACAAATCAAACCTAACATGCTGTATCTTTGGAGGATTATTGCTATCTTTCTTAACTTAAAACTCTCACAGAGAGAAAGTACTGGTAGAGGTACCAAAAGAAAGGTTGACCAGCATTTCCCATTCTAAAGTATTTCATTTTTGGTTGACTATAAGTTGGCTAAACTTCAGCTATCAGGCTGAAATTTCCATGGCAGGATCTGCTTTCAACTGTTACTGTTTTTTGGTTGGTTTTTTTTTTTTTTTTTCATTTTGAGATGAAGATTGTATAAACAAATTGGCTCCTAATCTTGTGAAATGGAGATTCCCACCTTAAGAAAAAGTCCTGTGTAAACTAGTGAAGGGAAACATGGGCTGCTTTTGTCCTTAGCTCCCAGTCTACAGATATGATAATGATAAATTCACTAATAATTGAAGCATTCACATCATATCAGAAAAAGCATGAAGGCAGATAAAAGAGCTCTTGCTTTTAGCATCATGCAATCTCAACATTGTTCAACAGCTATTGCTGGTAAAAGCTAACAACAAAACAGGTGTCACAGAAACAATCCTAAAAATTGTTTAAGGACACAGAGCTGGGGACTCAAGCTTCAACAAAGAGAACCATTCACAAGTGGAAAGAAAGAAAAGGTTAATAAGACTGTAACCTGCAATGCCCACTCAGAGAGCTCTTTTATTAAGAGGCAAGTATCAACAAAAGGAAGGAATTTCTCAGAGAGGTGTTTTCCTGGCCCTTTTCTAACGCATTTATCAGATTGTGGAGAACATGATAAAACTCCACATGTCTTTAGCAAGAAGGTTAATTTAAATACCTATATTTTGTGGGCAAAATAAAGCATGATGATGCATTGAGGACAAAAGAAGATATTCAATAACAAGCCAGAATAGAAAAGCAACAAGCAAACGATGTATTTATTTTACTAGCTACTTCCCATCCACTCCCCCCCCCAACTAGGGAGTGCTGCGTTTAATCCTTTTCTGAGATTACTTTTCAGATCAATTCTTTCCTGGTTGCTCTCCCTCTCCCTTCTTCCCCAAATCTATTACCCTGCCACGAGGAGAGGCCAAGCCCTGCCACGTTTGAGAGGAATGTTGACACCCACATGTGTGGGTGCAGAATTAGCCAAAACAGGTCCCTGCATTCCTTAGGATGTCAGCCCCCTTCTGCTGGCTCTTTTCTAATATCTTATTAATAGGTAAAATCTTCCTCCCAAATCAGCCTTACCCATTCTTTCACAGTGGAAAAAACAGAAACAAAAAGCTTCCTTAAACAGGTGCTCAAGCATATTTATAGCAAAGTATTATGCTAGTTAGACAATTACAGTTTTTCAGTTGCCCAATTTAAATTCCTATAGGTACCTAATAAACCATCAAATGAAGAATTACCAGTAAATAGCAATTACCTTGAAAGAACAGTACTTTAAATATTAAAGTGACACTTCATTAGTTATGCTGGCAAACAGGTCAGTTTGAATCAAATGGCTATTTTAAATTAGTGGTCCTATTGCAGACACGGGGTGTAATTTTTATTACCAAATACCCAGCCAAGCTAGTGACCTTAAAAACATTACTCAAGAAATGGTTGAGAGTTAATTAGAATAGTGTGCCGGGGGAAAAAAAAAAAAAAAAAAAAAAAAAGAAAGAGTAGTCTTGAACATCTCTGAATTCTTTCCAGGAAGGTGTTTTTAATAATGATGGTAGTTTACTCCATTTAAAGGTCCATATCCCCAAGTCAAAATATAGGCTTTTGTGAAACCAGCAAAATATAAGACTAAAAAAATATTTCCATCCCTTTTCTCCAACTGCAGTGAAATATTTTCTTAAGAAACAAAATGAAGAGCATTCAAAGCATCTGCAACTTCAGGACTTCATCTCTACTACAGGACATCAACTAGAAACTGACTCCCAATTGAAGCTTATACTGATATTTCCTTTTGCTGCACAAGCTGAAATGAGGGCAACAGGGAAACCTACAGATAAATATGATTTGGCATTTATTGCTTTTCATTTTTAGAAATCTTAGGTATTAGAGCTCATTGCAAAAATCAATTGACTAATGTACATTTTCTTAGTTGTGATCTCTCTTCTCTGTAACATACACCAGAGCAACAAGTTTTCAGACCGATAATTCAAATCAATGTAAATTCCACTGCAAGACTCTCGTTACACAGCAAAGTCCATGTATTTTCACTACTCCTAAAAATTTTGTCTCCAACTTTTCTCAGTAGAAATAACAAATTAGCTGGCATAATGTAAAAGGAAAGTAGTCCATGCTGGTAATTTTATCTTTTAGGCTCCCGTACAGATATGTTCACTCCACATTCTCCTGTTTATCTACCTTCATTCCAATTTCTATCCAACATTTTCATCAGGTATTCCCTCTTTATACAGTCCCATCCAGTGTATTCTGTGATGGCAGTAACCTCAGTCACAAGCAGCTGTGGTTCTTAAATTCTCTCCAGCTTAAGTACAGCATTGTAAGGCTTTTATGCCATAGCTGGGGAGAATTTGCCAACTACTTACTAGACACAAAAGAAAGAACATGATACTATGAGTCATAACAGAGGACCCATGAGAACTACCATAACTACACTAAAGTTCAACATAACAGTTAATTCCCTTTGAGGTAGAATGACATCAACACAGAACTCAAAAGAAGATTCAAAATGAAGGCTGAATTTGGATAGAAAAATGTAGGTAATCATTCTGTCAAAAGATGGAATCCATTCCTTTCCAGGAGGTACAGGGAAGATCCACAGCCTTGTGACAGATTTTGGAATTCCAAAACTGTTAGTGATTTAATAAAGGATTTGGGTCTCAAAAGTGGGACTTTAAAGGAACTAACTTACCTGAGAAAGGGAACCCTGAGATCTGGCCCTTGCTCCCCTGAGCTTTCTATCAAGCACTAAAATATATGAACAGTCCTATAAACAGAGATCAAAATCCCAGATTCTTCCTCCCTGGCTGAGTTCCCTAACCATGAGGTTACAGAGACAAACTTCATTATGTGCCCTCTATCACTCGCTTGAATTATTGCGAATAGTGGATTAGTTTTTGCAGGAACAGTGGAGAACATTCCCACACTTCCCTTGGAGATGGGAGAAAATAGTAATAACACTTCAAGCAGAGTGGGAAAATGGACTTGAATCTGCCTTGGATGAGTTCCAGCCACTAAGGTGTCATATACAAGCTCTTTCAGTCAAAATTTTAAGAGAGGAATGAGTCATCTTCAGCATTTGGGGACCAAAGCTGTAGAAACCTCAGAGCTCTGGGTATGCACAAAGGTCAACACAAGAGCCAAGTGAGGACCTACAATTGAGTGTGCGTGATTTTCCCTTGTAGTCATGTCCACTGAAAGCTGTTCAGTAGCATTTGAGGTTGGTGAAAACAGATACTACAGCCAAAGCAGCAAACTCTGGAATGCCTCTGAGCACCCAGACCTCAGCGTCAGCCTTATCCTGGCCCCAGCCAGGTATGATATCCAACACCTGACTGCTTCAAAGAAAAAGAAACTTGATTCACTTGCTAGACAGTCAAAAGAACCAGGTACCAGAACATGTCGTGTTGTGCACCTATCACTCAGTTTCATCTTACCCAGAAAGCGTAATAGCACAAAGCCAACCAACACCCCATTCCAAAAGGCTTTCACCTTGCTCTGCATGGACCCAGTGACTTAGATCAATTAGCACAGCCTTCATGAAAACCAGACTGCAGACTCAACAAGCAGTACTGCTCAGTTGTCCTACTGCCCAGATCAATTTGGGGCGGGGAAGGGGGGAGGAAGCCAATTATTTCATATTAACTTTGGACTTAACTTAGCAGCCTAATGTAAGTATTCACACTGGAAAATGAACTGCAAAGTACAGCTGTAGGAAATAAGGCCCTTGTAATCAAAGAAGTTAATTTGTTCATTTCAGCTGAGTAGTCATTGAAATGCCTATCTCGTACAAATATTTGTCTGATATATTGATATACAAATATAATTTCAGTATATTATCTGAAACACTAATTACATTAATAGCTGTATTTGCTTTGAAAAGGTCTCCCTTGCTGAAATCAATTAAAAGTGCATAATGAAATTTCATTAAGCTCTACGTATGTTTTTCCATCAAGAGCAAAGTTACTATCTTCCAGCTATCTTATTATAACAGTGCATGATAGGACTCCCAATAGATTCAGAAATCATTGTGCCAATAAATGTTTTGTACTTCTTTATCAGTAAGCATGGATTTTTTTTTTCCCCCACCTCCTGAGGGAACATATTTGTCTCACATGAAAAGAGTGCTGAACTTGTAAATGCAGGATTAAAGTTACTGAGGAATATACCTGTGGTAATCTCAGCCTCGCACTGCCCAGGAGGATTCCTTGTACAAAGCAGCACATGTTTCATTCTGCATGACCTGGGTCACATGCCCTCCCCTCCAGCAACCCACACCATGATGGGTGATAACCACCATCTCCTTTGCACCTGGCAAAAAGTACACCATAAAGTGTGAAACAGAGAAATGGGACCTTTACAAATGTGTAGGTATTTATGTGTTGCTCAAGAAGTGCTACCACAGTGCAAAGGAGCACCAGAAGCAATGAACAGAGCCCCAAACTAACCTGAGGGGCTCAGAAGCCAAAGAATAAACATCTCGTTCCCCAGAACAATCATTACATTTAGTGCTTGGCAGAAGAGGGTTGTGAAAGAAGGGAAATTGATGCACAAAGGCAGAAAAGATGGAAATGCTATTCCCAGAGCCAAGGATGGTGTCAACAGTTGCAGCTAGAGAGACAATGATCTGTGACTATTCCTATTCCCAGCGTCCTTTACATTCTTGTTTCCTCAAGCGTCAGTCTAAACAAGCCAACTGGTTTGTCACAACCACATGATTTAGGAAACTACGTCAGTTTGTCGCTCCTGAGCTTCCTCTGTGTTTTGTCACTGTTTCTTCAAGTTGCCAACACACAGATATTGCAGTGGTGAGCACAGAAGAAGACCTTTCATGAGCAAGACCAACCCTGCCAAACAGCAACAGGTTTTATTCTAGACTTATACACCTCATGCAATAAGGTCCCAATCCCAGGTATTCTGTGCTTCCATAATAATTTTCCTATTACTCGGCTGTCTCCAATCCTGAGACTCAGAAGGAAGGGTAGGAAAAGAACGACAAAACGAATACCAGTAGAGATAGAAAGAAAGTAGATCTCTGTGCTACAGATTTGTGCTCTTCCTGAGAAGAGGGAATTAGCACTTGTTAAAAATAGGATCCTTACAAAGGTAGAGGGGCCAAAATGAGGTAAAACAGCTGAATAGTTCTGGAATCTGATGTCTCACCACTGAAATCTGAGGAGCTGCTCTCCATGGCAAAAATTAAGAGGGTGCCCAAATACTTACTCTGAAGAATTGACTCATGCTGTAATTTTGCAGTTCTTAGCTTCTAAGTGGAACAGAACTACTTTCTTCACTGAGACACCCTGAAAAGAAGCAAAGAACTATGTATTCTACTAAGGGCACAAAAATGTATTTAACATATTTTCTAATACAAACAAGAACTGGCTTTATAAAGCCAGCCGAATACAAGTTAGGGCTTTTTTTTTTGTAAGAAATATGTCACCACTTGTGAGGAGTTTTATTCCATCAACTGCACTACCACCCACCTAAGTCTGTCCATGTGTTGCTGTGGAAAAGTGCTGTGTCTTCCTGCAACACTCACGTCGAAATTAAAATACCTTGCATTGTAGACACATTAGGAGTGCTTTATCATGCTCAGCTGATGTACACGGTAGTTCATTATGATTGGGTAATTCAGCCATTAAGCTCTACAATAAGCCCACGCTGAATCCTAAAAAGGGAGCCATATATAGGCTATGGAGGTGTTGAGTAAGAGAAGACTTACTGTGCTCTACATAATTAATTTTGCCTTCAATCTTTCTGGCATTTTTAGCAAAAGCTGCTAGCTGAATACATTGAATAATTAGATCCTTGATGTAATTTCATTGAGCATCTTTCAACTCAATAAAGCCCTAATGTGTTCAGACTGTTCCTGCCCCTTCCCCAAAGAACAACTGAAAATTCTTCAGTGCAGATACAGAGGAAAAAATGCAGATTTATTTTTTTTTTTCTCTACAGCTGAGGGTCCTGATTACTCTGGATCAGGGTTAGGCTTGCAACAGACTTCATCTTCCATCGTCTATGTTAGCATTGCCTACTTTTTCACTTCTAGGCATGATGGAAGAAGCAGTTTTTAGACAAAAACACTGGGAAAAAAAAAAATAGAGCCCC
>JAOXNG010000012.1:70400167-70416445 GCA_028566535.1 Scolopax minor
AAATATTATGGCACAAATTCCCTCACAGCATAAACATTTTGCTTACACAGTCTTAGAGGCAACAATAATGATCAGATATGGGACAAGAACATAGATCCAAAGTACTACATTCCACCGAAATCCAAGACTCTGAATCTATAATCCCAGATGGTGCTTAATGCCTGTATTCTACAGGTATCTTATTATATGAACTTCAAGCTTGTCAAGACACCTAAAGCTCTGCTTCTCCATGTGACAGGAAGCACCCCAGCCTTTACAGCACTGAATATCTCCTACCTAAACCAAACAAAAATCAGTCATTCTTCCACTCCTCTCTCCTCACTGCCTTGATCCATCAAGAGTCTGCAGAGCACCCCTACACACCAGGCACCACATCACATGCAGTAGCATGTTTTCTTTCTAGATGCAACCTCTATATCATCCTTAGTTCAGCTGTCAGACCACTCTGCTAGTGTGGAAGAAACTTGGGATGGTGCCTGCCACCACCATGCCACAGTCAGCCCCAGGGAGTTCAAAAACACGTTATTCATCTGCCATGCCTCTGAACTCTACACTGGAGTTATTTCACTGGCTCTTCTCTCATACAGAGAAGGAAATCTTGAAGACAGGTTCCTATTCTGTGCATGGCACTTGTGTTTTGAATGAAATGGCCCTTTGAGAGAGAAGTCACTGTGCTCTTTGGAAGCACTGTCTTATTCTTGGTTTCTAGCCCAGTTCACCTAAAGTTCTTTTTAATTCTTTAATTCCACAGCAGGGTCAGTATCTCTTCTGCAGAGAGCAGATAGATACATTATTTAGGAAACTCTCTGGGAGGTGAGTTTGAGTTCCCTCAGGCAAAAGCAATAACTGAGAGATATTTCCCACAACCTGGGGGAGTGCTTTAATCACAAGGCTCCTGTTCAAAAGGCCACCCCCACCTACTCTTCTGCCATGTTTTAGAAGCAGAGAGTGAGACAAGCTCTGTTTTTGGAATAAAGGGTGTAACAGGTGGCTACGTGCTGGTAGAGATCCCGCAGTATCCTCAGCGTTTCCTAATACAAAGCTGACTACCTGATCCTGATGTACCTCGCTCTTCCCACACACCTGTGTGGGGCCAAGGCACTTAACAGAGGTGTCTGCTTACCTTGGGCCAGCCACATAAAAGCTCAGCAATATAACACTGAGTGTTGCAGCATCAAAGTCCCACTTTGGATCAAGCCCGAGGGTGCTACCAGAGGGAATTTACAATGTCAGGACTTAAAACTGTATGTGATGCTCATTACTTGTAACAACTGACTCTAGTCTAACAAAAGCAGCAATGCCACAATAGTTATTGTTAAGCAATTTAATTGATCCAGACATTTATGCAGAGCCATTTACTTGTTGGGGCTCTAGGCAGAGGCTAAACTACCCTTCTTTTCATTCCCACATTAGATGACTTATAATTTCTTAACTCAGCCTGACGGGATGTCCCCAGGCTTTGGAGCCTTCAGCAGCTATTCTGGTTGCTCATCTCCAAAACTGACTCTGCATGTATATTGGTATATTGTGCTAGTCACCACAGATGACAGCCTTTATTTTTGGATGCAAACACTTTGCCTTAATTGTATATGCAAGTCATTGGTCTCTGAGGTTCACCTTACTTCACCTCCAAAGATTTAGTGAGGTAATATGGTTTAAGTGAACTCCGAAGATTTTTATGAGGTACCCTGAAATGGCATGGTCTTCTCCCTTTTTTTCCTACACAGATCTATAAACAAATCCAGTGAATTCAAAAGTCTAATAGAGATCATTAAAGTAGTCCCAGTTGAAACTTGAACTTGCACTTTTCTCAAGAAAAATAGATGACGAACAGTAGGCTGGTCTATGTGCTAGGTAGGAAAACCCGTTGAGTCTCCCAAATAAACCCAACTAAAACTTCATTTTTACACCTCACTCCAAACTACTAAACTTAGTTCTTAATACTAGCCCCCTAACCTACCTACCTATAACCTACATTAGAGCTAATGGGGAGAACAGGCACACAGCACCAAGAGGGGTGCTGCATTTCCAGGTAGGAGTCTGACTGAGCTAAGGAGGTCTTATTCTATTTAACATTGATTTTGTGAACTGTCACTGCTACTGTGTGTAGAAGAGAATAGCCAATTGATGCACTCCAGTGAACTAAATGGATGGATGAATGGATTCTCAAGATTTAGACACAAATGAAAAGTGACTTCAGATGAGATTCAACAAATGATACAAAAATCTTGACTACTTTGGCTATACACTGAACATGGAAAGCTTACAGCCAAAGGAAGCAAAAGGCACCACTGCACAACCTGACTATTCATAAAGCTCACACACCCTTTTTATTCCATTTATTTTCCACTTCTGGGCAGCATATGTGTACATGGAAATAATGAAGGGATAATATATATTGTGGTAATAATCAAATAATCTCTTAAGCATAAAGTAGCCTTGTATGAAATATTCTAACATCAGCTGAAGTTTCTGTTGGGCAAGTTCCTAGCAGTTTAGTTGATAGAAATTAATGTCTTTAGACCCATTCTTCAGACATAGATTATTAATGTTTCATGAAGCCAAACATGAGCAATTTACGCTTCTTTTCTTTCCCTCTAAAATGAAATAGGACTTCTAGGTAGATTTGTGGCTAAGGGAAAACTCAGCTCTTTAGTTGACCTAGTTAAACTAGATAAATATCTTTCTATATTTATACATGCTTTCTTGCTTTTAATAGCTGCTTACATAGATATACTAATCAAAAAATACATATAGCTGAAAATCTGAAGTCACTTCCTTCTCTTGTCAGTTGAAATAGTGGCAGAACAGATGGTTCAAATTAAAGAACTGCTTGGAGATGTAGCAGAGCACATTAGAGAAGGAAAGCAGACAGCATTTCTTTTTGAAAAAAAAAAAAAAAACTCCTCTGAGCAAACCAACGAACAAACCTAGGTTAATAAGGAATTTCTTCCTCCAATAGATTAATTCCAAACTAGTACCCACTAAAACCAAACCAGGTATTTGACTTACATGGGTAGAGAACTATGTTTTCCTTCCCCCTGCCAGGATCTGGTTGTTCCATTTCTGTAGCACTTAAAAATAACAGTCTAAAATAAAACCATTTCCTTCCAGTAGCTATACTGAATCAAATACACCCATGCTGTAAATTACTTAATGTCAACCAGATTTGTTGTTGGGGTGAATTAGATGCAGAATGTTTCATTCCCCATGTTCCTACCAAACAAGCCATATGCAAAGATGTCTTGGTGCAAAGAGTGACAAGGGAAAAAAAAACCTCTTCCAACACTGTTGACTGATACCATATTCTTCCTATTGTTAGCGATGACATATCTGAGGAGAAAAACAAAGACACATTGCATGTATTATTAGAGAAAGTGTGAGATCACCACTGTGGATGGACAAATTTGTAATTCCCTTGCCTCTTCTCTTGCATCTTCCCATGAGGTGCCTCCTTCCATCTTTCTATTTAGCTGCTTTTTCCCAGCTCTTGAGCTTTTTTCTTATCTATGACTACTCCAGGGAATATTTATTGAGTATAATATCTTGGTTACACCTGTCATGCCAATACGACATGATACAGTCTTTCAAAGATCATACTAAAGACTGTACCTACAGAATTCACTATGCCAACTTAAAAACACAAGAAGTTAAAGAAACCATGCTTTTCTACTTCCCATTCTCTCACAAAACACTTAATTAAATTGCATTTAAAATTTTAATAAAACTCAGGCCTAATTTTAATTAAACCTCCCTCCTTCACCCATTTCTATTTCAGCCTCAAATAGGAGCACGAGCCTATTTTTTTTTCAGCTCCACTCCTACATGCACTTTAAAAGGTAATTTTCTGCAGTGCTCCAGAAGTCTGAGTGTGTGTCAAGTTCATGAAAGAATGTGCTAAAGGGACAAATGAATACTTGCACAACTGAATACAGGTGAGTGATAACCAGCGCCAAGAAAGGAGTAAGGGAATTCTAGCCATCCTTTTCAAGAAATTTTTGAGATGATATATGAAACAATTCATATGTGTCCTCAGTTTCACCCTTCAAACCCATAAGTTGAGACACACTGGATTGAAACTCAAGAGTTTTTGGCACCTCTTGTAGTTCTGACAAGTAACTCCATAAGAAGTGTGGTATGAGAAGTCACTTGCAGCAGCTCTCATGTTTTCTTTGCTCTAGCCAGTATATGGGACAGAAAAGTGCATGGAAGTCCAATGGAGATTGGCCACTGATTTCTGTGAGAACAGGAGAAGGGAAAATTCAATTTTAACATATTAAAAATCATGAGCTACCTGTCAGGCCTCCTGGGTACAAAAAAGCTGCTGACCTCAGAGGTATATGAGAAAATAATTCATCTTGATATTGATGAGTGCCGGATGCATAATAAAAAGTGACATGGGCCTGATTCATTCAGGCCACCCAAAACAGTCCAGCAAAGGGCAACAAAGATAATTCAAGGATTGGAGCATCTCCCTTATGAAGAAAGGCTGAAAGAGCTGGGACTCTTTAGCCTGGAGGAGAGAAGGCTGAGGGGAGACCTTATCAAGGTATGACCTATAAGTATGTAAAGGTGGGTTGAAGGAGGAGGGAGCCAAACTTTTCAGCAGTTCACAGTGAGAGGATGAGGGGTAACAGGCACAAGTTGGAACATAGGAGGTTCCACCCAAATATGAGAAAAAATTTCTTCCCAGTGAGGGTGACGGAGCCCTGGAACAGGCTGCCCAGGGAGGTTGTGGAGTCCCCTTCTTTGGAGATTTTCGAGAGCCGCCTGGATGCCGTCCTGAGTGACTTGCTCTACCTATGGACAATCCTGCTTCAGCAGGGGAGTTGGACTAGATGATCTCTATGGTCCCTTCCAACTCTAAAAATTCAGTGAAAATTCAGTGAAAACAGAGGAACAGTAAAGGAATAGTTGGGGCTGCTGAAAAATGTCTAAGATTCTAAGCAACCCCTGCAGCTTAAGACTGACTGCTGAAGCTAATGCTCATTAAAACTATTTATACTGCTTGCAACTATTTCAGAGCAGATGGCGCAGGCGATTGCTCAAAAAAAAAAGTTTGTCATCACTTGAGACAGTGACCACAGAGATGTTTCTCCCTCCAGGATAATCACAGTAAAACTACACAGAGGATATGAAGTTATATTCAGAAGGCAAAAGAGATCCTGCAAAAGTATTGACTTAGAACATATGAATCTTTCACAGTTCCAGATTTTGCAAGCTTCTGAGTAATGTTTGTCTGCAAAACTTGTTTGACTACAATAGATCTTATTTTTGTAACTTAATCCTGTGTTCTTTTCAGAGGTGGTTCAATTAAAAGAGAAAGAGAAAAATCAACATTTTTCTACAGGAATAAAAGACATCAAAGTAAATAAAATGAGCTGATCTATCTCTGTTGCTTCCAGAAGCTAATCTTCCACAACTCATGGTACTGTTTGAAGATCTGTCTGGCACGCTTCTTTTTCTCATTCCATCTTCCTACGTGTATTACTCCCTGTGACTAATATCTGTTCCAGTTTTCACATATTTTCTCTTTGTTTTTCCTGCTTGCCACCTTTTTGCAAGCAATTCCCCATTTCTCTTGGAACGCAATTCAGTAGCAAACTGCCTCAAAACCAACAGTGTTCAAGTTCTGTCATATCATTGCTCCTGAAAAGCAGTGCCACTACTATAAGTTTCATAACAGCAGAATTTAGCTTGCTGCAGTGAAGCTCATCTAACTCCAAAAGACTCCTTTTCTATTGAGGAAGTTACTAGAGGGCTGTGACGGCTTCACCACAGATTTCTCTCCACCCTGAAGCAGGGGGACTCTGCCAGCCACAAGCCCAGGTGACCAGATTCCATCATCGTACTTGGTAAGTTTTCAAACCAGGAATTTTGGGCTTTCCCACACTGCTGGGAGGGTATCTCTAATGTTTGCAATGGCTATCTCATTATCTTTCTCCACAGCTGGCCTCTGCTCTTCACTTGCTTGCAAAAACTGTCAAAGCATTGACAGCAGCAATGCTACTTCCTTCACACTGTCTACCATATTAGCCAAAATTGCCTTACTTTCTGCTTATACTTCTTCCTTTGCATTGCATCTGTTGTTGCTTAGGTTTCACTTCTACTGTAAAATCTGTAAGAGATTAAGGTAAACTAATTTTTACCCTGTTGTTCTACAGGACATAACGAGCCATCAGAGAAAACTGAAGTAATAAAGCAAAAAGTAAAAAGATGGGCCTTTGAATAGCTTTCATATGCCTTCTGCGAGGCTTTATTCTGATCTCTGTTACACAGATGGGAATCCACCAGTACCTGCCTTATAACTAAATATACATCTAATACATTGCATAATGTATTACAAGGCCATTCTATGAAATATCTGGAATCAGGAGAGACAGATCACCCCAGAGAACACAGACACTCCAAAAGTCCATCTCCTGTCCCTCCATCAAGTGCAACTGAAACTGGAGTTTAGCCATAGCTGGATCACTTGCAGGCTGAAAACCTACATTTGAGACAATATTAATTGCATTCTATTAATCCTACACTTGAAGAGGACTTTTTAGGTTTTTATTTTTCAATTGTGCAGCTCTATATTGAAAATTACACATAACCCCCCTGCCACAAACAGTAAAATGCACTAAAGAAAAGTTGAGGATGCAAAAATGAAATACGATTGCGAGCATCAGGCTTATGGTTGCTTGTGCAAATTCACATAAGCCTTTCTTGCATGTATGTATTCTGCAATGGCATAATGACAATGATTTTTCACAGGACCCTTGCCTCATTCAGCACCCACAACTGCCAGCACAATCTCTTAAAACCACACTAAGATGAGCATCCATGAATGGATTCACAGGCTCCACTGTTATGTATGTCAATAGAGCACCCAAGTGCTTTCATAGGGGAGGGGGGAAAAAAAAGCCAAGAAAAGAAAAAACACAGCAACAAATGTTGATTTGATGGTTATAAAACCAACAAATGCTGATGGTTTTATAATCACAAAACATCTTTCCTTTGAGATACAGTTGTGTTATCCCCATCCTTCAGACTAGTGCTGAGGCATTTTGCATTCCCTGCTCATAACCTTTTTCCTGATTTTTGCAAAGTTTTCTATTGTTAAAGCTTAGCTCTTACTGACATAGGGACTACTCCAGAGTGGCCTTCAATTACATAGACCTCTAAACATCTTGTCTTATAGTTGATCCCTGTTTTTAATGTGATGGATACCCAGTAGAAGAAAACAACATGCAATCATGTAATTGGAGGTTAATTCTGAATGCCTATATGTCATGGTACTCTTGTAGCCCTTACTCTTACTTCGCAATACTTAACTTTGCAACTCTCCATCCTTTGAATGCAGCTTTTTTTGTTTGATACATTTTTCTGTGTATACAGGCTGTGCCTCCATATACAAAAATATGAATTTATAAACTTGTACTACACAGACCTGTTTCTACATTCTGCAGCACAAACATTCATCTCTTTAACAGAGAGCTATGGATAATCAATAGCTGCTTGTTGTCCTCAGTATGGGCTGATCAAGGCATCATTCTGTGACACATTATACAGCTACTGAAGGATAACAGAAGGCTATGCCAAGTTTGGAAGCTCTGGAGCTGAGTTTGTAAGAACTTTTCATTTCTTTCTCTTCAGTCTCTCTCACCTTAGTGACCAACTGCAGGTTGTCTTCACCCCTATTCTTCTACCAGGTCTTCTTACAAGGTCAGTAAAAGGCATACATCTCCAATCAGGGAAGCTTCCCAAGATAAGACTTAAGCCTTTGCTCAAAAACACAGGACTCGCTGAAAAAGCAGTATATTTCCCTCCTTACTTCATTCTCAGAAATAGTTGAACCATTTTTTACTAAATGTTCCTCAGAAATTAAAACAACCACCTACTTTAGCCAAATAGCTGGCATGGAAAATCTGAGTCCAAACAGTTTAAACTTTGGCAATGTTATCAGCAATTGCAACAAAAGTCATATAATGAAAAAAGTTAGTCAGTCTTAATTGTTTGTGTCATTACCAAGTCTGCCTGTAATAACACGGTAGCTCAGTCTCCTAGCCTCTTCTAGATGACACTTGACTTACAATTCTGTGGGAACTTTTAATGTGTTACTATGTTTATGTATATCTGTCATCATTTCATTATGAGATTAAAATTATATCCCCATTTATACTCTCATCAGAAATAATGGCCTGAGAATACCCATTGTTATTGCTGCAAATTATAAATCACACAATAAAAAGGCCAATTATCAAACTGAAATTGCTCTGAAAGGATCCCATTTTGTCACACAGGTGAGTATGCTCTTCAAATATTTCCACTGTTCAGATACCTATGGGCAATGTGGCGGGTTTCAGGGGGAGAAGTAGTGGGGCTAGTCAGAGCCCCACAAAATGTCCAGATAATTATGATTATGATCAAAGGAAAAGCTGTTATCCCACTTACAGATGGAACATGGAGGCACAGGAAAATTAAACTCCCAACAAAGCTCACAGGTGAAGCCTGTGGCAGAGCAGAGAACTCAGAGAACTACACCTGAGGCTCTGAAGTCCCACACTGGCTCTTTAGCATACACAAATCTTTTCCCTTTCCCTCTAAGCATAAGTTTTAGTTTTGCTGAAAGATGTCCTATTTTGTACTAGATTTTCAAAAGCTCTAGATAAAAGCTAAAATATGTACCTTCATGGAAAGGTTAGGAGAAGAATTGAAAGAACATAGCATTTGGAATGTTGTGATGTTCCCTAAACCTGCCTCTTGGGAAAAAGATGGCTGTTTCTTCTGATTTTTGGCACAATATGATAAATTAGTTAATCTCAGTCCAGTAGTCAAGTTGGTTCAGAGTGGTCAAAACAGTCACAAAGGAGTAAATCCTTACATTTAGCACCATAACCACTTAATTATGACATTGCTGGTTGAGTGCACCTCTGTTCTACCATAGGAGTGGAAAAACACATACATTACCTTTCCTGGAATGCTTTTGCTTCCTTTTAGATAACTGTCTTTCATCACGCTCAGATCTCAAGCAATTTGAAAAGCCACCAGTGTCACTAGAGAAACTGAGGTTAAAAGTAAGCTGCTTTCTCCTTTTGCATGATGGAACTAGCGAGATGAAACTGTTTAATTGATTATTTTTTAAAAAAACAATATCAAATCACTTTTAAAGTTATGATAATCTCTGAAGAAATTAAGATTATTTCAATATCTGGCATTTCCCAATTGTTTACTTAAAGGGCAAGTCCTACTGCAGGTTTTTTTGTCTCTGCCGTTTCATCACATTTACAGCTTCCTGCAAATGCATTTTGTACACGCAACCCTTTGTGTAGATTTGTAGCATGCATTTAAACCCTCTCCACCCACATCTTAAAAAAAAAAAAAAAAAAGAGACAAACCAAGAAGGTAGAAGGATGATATCATGATATCAAATGTCTAAACACCTGAAACACAGACACAAACACTGCAAAGAGCAATTTACCCACAGGACCAGTATTCTCCCTGGGACCTGCACTGGGTCTGGCTGGGACAGAGTTAATTCCTTCAAGGCAGGCCATGTGGTGCCATGCTTTTGTATCTGTGCTTAAAAGTGTGGATAACGCACCATTTGCTAAAGGGTGCTTACATAGCATCAAGGCTTTCTCTATTCCCCGTGAAGTCAGTAGGCTGGGGGTGGGCAAGAAGCTAGGAGAACATATAGCCAGGAGAGCTGACCCCAACTGACTAAAGGGATATTCCCTACCATATGACATTGTGCTCAATGATAAAATTACAGGGAAAATGAGGAGGGAGGGGGACATACATTACTATGGCATTTGTCTTCTTAAGCACCTGTTATTCATGCTGCCTCCCAGAAAGAGGCTGGGCCTGATGGTGCGAAGTAGTGAGTGAACTCCTCTTTTCCCTTTGCTTGCACACTCAGCTTTTGCTTTCCCTGTTAAGCTGTCATTATCTCAATGTGCAAGTCTTTTCACCTGTTCTTCTTCCTCCCCGTCACACAGGAGAGAGGAGCGAGCAGAAGGCAGCGTGGGTGCTGGCCAAAGTGAACCCACCACAGGATCCCACATAATAGATGGGAACCACCTGACATTTGCTGGTAGGCTGGGCAAATGCATCTCCCTCAGCAAAGTAGAGATATAAATATGTTATCCAGTCATTTCCCGCCGTACATGGTACAGAACAATTTTAAAGCTTCCAAAAAAATGAGACAGCTCACTCGCATCTCAGTATACTTTTCCAGATAAACAAAACATTTGATGGTTGTTGTGCAGTATTATGCACACTTTACCTTCTACCAAAGAAAACTAGAGTCAGTCAGAGATGCAGAAGCAGCCTTTTGGTCTACAAACTAGCCATGCCATCTGGACTTTTTCATCTCAAGTAGAGCTATCCAAATAATTATTTTTCCTTACAGGAAATAACATATTTCAAAAAACCTTCCAACTCAGGTCTGAATATTGAAGATTTTGATATATCACCATACAGCTTCATGATTATACTTCCTGGTACTTGTATGTATTTTCCTTTATCAAACAGACTGGATGGGTAGGTTACCTCTCTTGTAACACCTGATGGTCTCACTTGCTGAGATATAGTAGTTCACCATAGGAGAGAAATATCTGGCCAGAAACCTCAACTCCTACATATAATAAGCCACATGGGGCTACCTGCCTTCTTATTCCTCAAGGACTCACAATACAGCCCTGAAGTAACATTTTCAGTGTCCATTCAACTTGCTCTTATTACCTAAAAATAAAAACACTCACGCTTTTTTGGTATTTTATTTTTTTGTGAAACACAAACTTCCAGAGAAAGCCAGCTCTCCATCTGTTTTAATCAAAACCTAACTTTTATCACCTTCTTCCTCCTGTTCTTGCCCCTCCTCTTGCAAAACAAACAAAAAAAAATGTGAAGGTAAGTTTCCAAAGAGCAGTCTTAACTAAACATCACCTCCCAAGAAGGTTGCTTCATTTCAGGTTCTGCTTTTTTCTTAGTTGCTGACACTAAACATTAAATTGATAACTTCTATACACTTAACAGAAGTTCCTAGTTGCATTTGCAAGTAGCATTTTATGCACGTGTGCCATTCTGTAGTCAACCTTTTCTCCACCAATTTCAATTAAATTCTTATATATTTTCTTACAAAAAAAAAAAAACAACAACCCACAAGTTATACCACATACAGGTGCTCCAGACAGATCATCCTGAGACTAACCCATACCACATCTTCTGTGCTGCACAGGTACAACCCTAACTGTGATACTTCTCCTTTACCAGTCCATACAGACATTTGAGTACACCAGTGAGATAAGTCTATATGGATTACTATCATATTATATGATGATGATGAAGCTATCTATATACATGGCCTTGTGTTACAATAGCACCTTAAAATCTACACAAATCATCATAAGCCTTTGGCAGTTTTGTTCTCTATGTTGTTCCCCCCGCCCCTTCCCCATGAAATAAAAGAAAAATACCAATAAAAAGAACATAATAATATCATTAATTTTGGTGCTACAAGGCAAAATCACCTGCTCCTACATCATTCTTCAAAGATATTTATCCACTTTTTCTAAAAGATTTCCACTCACAGAAGCTCTGCTACTTCTCCAGGCAATCACTGTCCTTATGGCTACAGATTATTCCTGAATATCCATCTTATTGCCTGATATATTGCAATTAGAGCCAGTTAGTCTGATAAGAAGAATAGCAGTATAGGATTATAATATATGCAATTACATTCTTATTAGTCCCCTCTTTGCCATAGCTTTTTATATATTGGAGAACCCTTATTAAAATCTTTCTCCTAAAGAACGGAGGATTAAAGTCCTTTGAAAAGGGCCAAAAACCCCAATTTGTGCAATGTCTCCTTACTATTAGGTTTTCCAGACTTTCGATCATTCCTTTGTTCACTTTGGATTCTCTCCAATGAGCTCATATCCTTTTAGAAAGGCACAGCCCAAAATCAGATCCAGTGTTCCAGCTGATGCCTTATCAGCACTGAGTGAAGGAGGATTACTTCATGTGTCTTGTCAGCTATATTTCTGTTTGTATGTTCCAGGTTGGCATATTATGGGGGTTTTTTTAGTGGTTTTTTTTTTTTTTTTAAACCAGTATTCCCAACTCATGTTGACACTTGTGATCCACTACAACCTCCAAAGCTTTTTCTGAAGTATTTCCCAGCTACTTATCCATGTGAACTGATGACTTGATGTTTTTTGCTAACAAACATTGTTAAAATAACACAACTAAAGGGCAAACTACCCCTGGTCAAAGCCTTGATGCAGAGATATTGGAGAAATCTAGGATGTTACTTCTGTGTGCCCTGAGACATTTTTGTTTGGTTTGGTTTACTGTGCTGTAGTTTAGGTGTTTTATTGTTGTTTATTGTTTGTTTGGTTTTGTTGGTTTTTGGTGGTTTGGGTTTTTTTAAACAAAACTGGTGGACAGGGAGAAGATACTAAATGGAATTATCTGTCTTATGTAAGTGTTCTTGATGACAACACAGTTGCATAGCTGCTCTGTGGTCAGTCACTAACACTTCCATGATGCCATGGGGACTGTGTCTCTCAGCTCATCTCTGGTGGCTGTATTCCCTTTGTTCTGACAAAGTTATTTTTTGCTGACCAAAATCTGTATACAAATTGCACCTCCTTTGTACAATTTACTTGCACTGCACGTGAATGTGTGACCCAACTGGGTTATCATATGTGGTTTTAAAGTGATAGTCCAGCGGTGCTAAGCTTCCTAGATCTGAAGAGATAGTCCTTTTAAGACAGACCAATATAATTTAGACTGACCAATATGATCTGAAGTGATAGTCCTCTTCATTTATACTGACCAACATAGGTACTCTGAATTTGTACTACTACTAATGGACTCTTGTTTTACAACCCCATGGGTTGATGACTTGGAGATCTCAGATAAAATTTGGTTTTCGTAGCCATATCTGAATTTCAACACACAGGGCCACTACACAGGAGAGAGCCCATGTGTTTGCAAACAGAAAGTCAACACTGCTTTATGGACCCTATCGTCACTCACAAGGCTGCTGGACTGACTGAAGTTAACACAAGGTCATTCCACTCAACTGGAGGTTTTAGGCTGAGCCTATGCTTATTAATGTACCTGCAGGGCACCAGTTCTGCCTGTGGCTTTGATTCCTCTATAAGCTTTGCACCTCTCTTACTGGACACTTGAAACACCAGAGTCTCAGGTGAAGCCTTATTAGCATTTTTCAATTAGAGAAGTTTAAGGTCTCTAGGAATTACCAGACTGGTCTTTGCAAGATGGATGACTTTGGACACAAAGAGGCTTGAAAGCCAGCAAAGACCTTCAAGAGATTTTCAGAATTGTCCTGCTTCATAGATTGGAGTTGCAGAAGACTACAGTATAGTTACAAGTATGAAGATAGGAGAAAAGGGAACCTTTTTCATAATAGGAAAACCTGCTTGATCTTATGTGGCCTTCCTGTGCCAGAATGGATACCAAAAAAGTTTTCTCTTCAAGAGAGCTGCCATAAAAACCAAAAGAATCCTCCCTGTTTATCAAGCAGCAAAAAATAACCAATGACTTCAAATAGTTCTTTAATCTCTACCATCCCTACAGAAGGCTTTTCTTTTTACATATTTCAGCTGGTTTATTGCATAAATATTATGTTAACAGTCATTCTTCAGTGTGTAGGTGGGATCGCCAGTAGGCAGAGACAGTGATAAATGAGTCTCCAGGTGTTGCTGCTCTTTTTAGAAAATCCTTTAACAAGCAGTTATGAAGATTGAGGTCACTTTACAAACTTAAGAGTTACAGTAAGTTGCTTCACAGACACTTTTTCTTTTAAAAAGAGGTGCTGTCAAAGTTGGTGATACCAAAGTGGGATGTATCTTTCTACTTAGCTCTGTTTACAAAACCTACATAATTATTTATATGCATTTAGTTTTGAGGATGCAATGAAGAGGCCACGGATGGGGATTATTGGAGCAATGTTTTCATTAATTTATTTTCTGGCTGCAAGAAAGCAGATCTTGCAGTCCTGAACTCTCCAACAACCATTTTGCACACTTGATGACAGCAAGCAGATGATGATCTGTTTCGTTACGGTAATTACTGCAAACACCAAGAAGCCAAGAGAGAGACTGCACAGCTCAAGAGATAAGAGTCTGAAGGTGAAAGGCGTTAGACCATAGAACCTACCAGCAATTTGGCTGAACAGGTTCATTCAAGCATCCAGCCTACACGAAAGCATCCTCACCACCAACAGCATCCAAACCTAGCAGTAACTGGCTCACTGATTGACAAGGCTCCATAGGGAAGGGGAAGATTAGTCTGATCACCACACGAGAAAGAGTCCCAATGCAGGCACTACTGCTGAACCAAAGCTCTTCCCACCGTGGTGGTTCTGCAGAGAGACGATTGCTGCCAGCTTTCCTGTGTATCATACGTATGCAAACTGTTCTGTGAAGCACACCAAAGCCAAAGGAGGAAAAACAATATTTCAAAGCTTCTTCAAAGCACTGTGCCACTGTCCTTATCAACACCATCCTTTGGCACGGGGAAAGGCACAGAGAGCAGGTAATTCCGGGCAAACACCACCCAAAATACCATTCTGAATGCTCCCATGCCAGCACTTGGAATCAGGTAGCAAAGAGAAGAGGTGTTTCACAGTCAGGATCGGCACTGAAGGTCTCAGCTCTCAGGACAGAATAAACACCATATTGAGGGAGGAGAGCTGTGCAAAACCGTTTGGCATTTCATAACCAAAGTCCCCCACCTTCACACTTAAGTAATATTTTATCGTCTAGCATCATGTCTTGGCACAGTATTCCACAGGCTGAGACTCTTTTGTAATTCTTGTGCTCTACAATGTTCCCCCCCCCCAAGACACCTCTGTCCAAAGGTGTAACACAAACAAGCTCCATTCTGAGTCATAAAAACATAACATGCGTAAGTGCATGCAATAATCTTGGTATAATTTGCCCCTTAGTCATTGTCTAGTCCTATTATGTAAATCTGAAACATGCATTTTTGAAAATAAAGGGCTTCAGTAAAATAATTACTGTTGTAATCCTGGAACCACACCCAATAAACAGTTTAGCAATCAACTGGCTCCATATATTTGAAAGCTATAAACAGATTAGTACAAAATTAAAGTAGTAAGGGCCAAAATCTCAGCTGCTGGTGTAAATTAGTACAGTTTGACTAAATCAAATTAGCAGTTTGATTGACTTCAATTAAGCTACACTAATTTACAGTAGGCTGTCATCTTTTCTTTCTCTATGTGTATACATCTCAGAGCATGTGTATATGTATATGATTTTTTTCTGTGTTGTAGGAAGATAGTGATCTTTAGCATAATAATCTCATTTCTCTCTCTGCATATGTAGATTTGTGAGACCCAAGCATGGCTTCAGGCACCATGAGGAGAGGACAAAAAAGAAAAAACTGATGACTCCAATCCAATAATTTCAATAAACTCCTATTCATATTCTTAATAAGAAATTTTCTTGACTACAGAAGACAGCCTGAGACTGCCCTTAGCAAGCTTCATTTCAAGCAAACCTAGAAATCATTACCCATTTACAGGTTTTGCACAATTTGGAATAATGGCCAATTTTTTAAACCAATTTTGCTAACTTCACAGTTTTCCAGGACAGGAGCTCCACCTGACTTCTTATGCATCTCCCTACAATTCAAGACGTGACTTTGGTCTCATAGTAGAAATAAACCTTATTTCAACAGTTTTTAATGGCATAGAAATGGACATTAGAAAAATTAGATGATTGGGTCCTCCTTTTCATTTGGAAAAGGAGCCATCTACTGCACTTTCATTCCATGCCTTATAAAATGTGTGAATTCTTACCATTATCCTCAGGTTGCAGGTTGGATAAATGGGGCACAGAATTGAGTGACGTGCTTCGACCAAGGAGCAGAAGAACTAAGAAGTCAGATTAATAAACAAACTCTTCTCCCCTAGCCTTCTATCGAAGTCATGGGTTTCCCTTAGATCATCCAGAACCCATCACATCAACAAATTAAAAAAAAAAAAAAAAAAAAAAAAAGATTCACCACAACAATTGCCTTCTGGTATTTTGTCTGGACTAATCTTTTATCACAGGGGCAAGAACACAAAGGGGAAGGGGAACTGTAGAAAAAAGGTCGTGGACTGAGTTGTATCTGAGTGACAGGATGGAGAGTCTCCTTCTAAATGACCCTTAAAGCAAAAAGCAACAATATTGCTAATGAAGAAATCACAGAAGGAAGAAAATCAAATCCCACATGGCAAAAAAAAAAAAA
>JAOXNG010000012.1:70421765-70435779 GCA_028566535.1 Scolopax minor
GGCAGCATGGAAAAGAAGGCAGCTCAGAGTGGGAGGGAAGTGGCAGAGATAAAAAATAGTATGCATATGTGTGGATACACACACAGATACCAAGGACTAGTGAGGAGGCGTCAGCCTCCCTATCGGCACCAGTTTGTGTATCACTGCATTCCTGCATCTTGTGGCACGGCCACAGCAGCCTGGGTCAGCTGCCTCTCACCCTATTTAGGAAAGGGCATCGCCTATGCTGAAGAAGTGTGTCAGCATCTGCATGTTCATATATGAAGGGGCCAGTAATAGAGGGGAAAATTATATTACAGGTGCTATTTTCACTTAACATGAAACATTATAAGCTTACATAAGGAACATGATCTGATCTTGCATTTGTTCCTCATCTGCAGTTTATAGAGACTGTGCACACAGACAGACTCTGAAGCTGTAAGCCTGATTTCTCTGCAAAAAAAAAAAAAAAAAAAAGAAAATGAGAAAAACTTTGTATTCTTTGGACTTAAAAGGGCAGATCCCCTTACACCACCAGATACTGCTCTTTCAGCAGATCTTTGTGGGTGGAGACTTCATATCAGCATGTCTGCCAGCTCCTGCCAGAGTTTCATCCAAGCCACAACATACAGAGTCAACATTAATTAGCATTAATTATTATTTATAAGAAGCAATATTATCTGCATTGCTATCATTCACACTTATTTTTGAGTCTTGCATAGGGCTCATGTGCATGGTACCTCTCTGCCCAAACAGACAGAACAAGGTCCCATCGAATCTGCAGACTAACACACAATATTGCCATCCTAAAACCTCTTTGAATAGTTAGTTGTAAAAGCTAGGAGATCCCCTTTTCTGTGTTCCCATGAACTTGCCTTCTACTTTCTGTTTATAGTCAGGTCAAGATTTCTCTTCTTTTTTTTTCCCCCACAGCCAGGAAGGAATAAAAAATATCCTGCCTGTAGATCATAAAATTGTTTTCTTTCCAACCGGAAAGACAGAAAAGAACCAAAACGACAATCACATCCCCCCAAACCATTTGGAACTATGAAAATACAGCATTTCCACTACAAAACTCTCAAGTGAGCCTTTTGTACTTTACGGGAATGTATTAGTTTCACATGAATAGAGAAAACATGCTGAATCCATTTACATTGACTTTATTTCTCTATCCATGTTGTTGGCACAAGCAGAACCCTTCTTGGTCACCTCTTTATCCTGGTTCAAAACTTGTCTCCAAACCCAGAATTCTATTCTATGAGACAGAATTTTTTGTTAGCTAACAGGACCAATTTTCTTTAGTGGCTATAAAACTGAGAAAACTTGCAAAAATTGCAAAATTCAATTCAAAACAGTTAATTAGTCCAGATCAGCCTTATTACTAGTATTGAAGTTATTAGTATTGTTGATAATAACTGCTCCTAAATAATCATTTGCATACATTAAATTTAGCTGGAAGAACTTGTAAGCATTAGCAAATCCTATAATGAGCACAGTGCATATTCTCTTTTTAATGAATTCTGCCTCACTTCCAGTTTAAATAATATTTTTTTACCTCTTTGTTTCTTGCTTATTTTGTTGCTTGATGCAATACACAATAGCACAGGCAGCAAGATTAGTGCAGTGAATCCAATTTAGAAAGTCACTTTTGCATAGACCAAGGTTAATAAAAACCACTTGAATACGTTGAAGTGAATTCACTTAGTCAATCCAGGCTTGTTGGAGAAGCTATTAATAATCAGCTGGAACTGCTGAGTCAAAATTATGAATGAGATGGAAACAGCATGCACATTTTATGTGCTCCCATTGCTGGTATCCTATTTGGGACTGTTGCAATCACAAATTATGCGTAGCTCTGAAATACTACATACTTTGACCAATGTGTATTGCAACATTTTGCTGGGGAGTCACAACATGTTGTGCCATACTGCATACACCTTCCAGTGAGAAGTATGAACTGAATAGAGTTGAAAAACATTGGATTGACATTTGCTGTTAAAAGCCAACTTCCATCTGAAAACATTTAAGAACAGTGTTATTTCTATCAATATGTACATTTAATTTGCTTTTCTAATAGATCAGGCTAGACTTACTTCAATTGCCAGTTACATGAGAAAAACCTATTTTAAAACTAGATATTGTTGGCGTATTTATCGTTTTCTCTATTATTCCCATATGCACTAGATTAATTTATTCCATAAACAATTAAATCAGAAAAGAGAAATCATGCCATTTTTCTTTTGTAACTGGCAAGCACGAGCACTACAGAGAGGTTCTTTCTGTTGTTGCTTTTTGGACAAAAGAAGTCATTGCATAATAGGACACCTGAGAACACTGTTCACACCTCATGGACAAATAATACATGAAAATTATTTGCAGAAATAGAGCACTATGATGGTTTTACTCTGATTTCCAACTCTGCAATGTCATGCTCTTGGTTAACATTCTTCACGTGAAAAGACAAGAGATATGCTTCCAGGATAATAAAAGCATTCTGTATGGAAAATAGTTTGATCTTTATTGTATCTATAACCAATAATTACCATGCTATTATATTTATACCAACAGCAATTCACCGGCATAAACAAACACACCTCTTTTGGCAACAGAGTTGCCATCACATATGCGAGCAGTTACCTTCATCCAAAATGCACAGAGACAGCTAAATAGAAAGAACATATAAATTATTGCCCAGATCTTTAGCTAATTCACATTTTAAAAAGGCTATCTGATTTAAAAAAAAAAAGCCCCACTGAAGTCAAAATTTCACTTCACTGAAGTTAGTAAATCCATACCATCTCATAACACGTCCCATCATTCACTACCTAATTAAATTGTACATGGAAATTTCACAGAAAGATGCAACCAACCAATGAATGCAGACAATGGAGAAGTCTAGCCAGCTTAAGACAGCTCTATTAAGGAACATAACATTAATGGTGGAAAAAACACTTTTTGAAAGGTCTCAATGTTTTTAAAGACAACCTTTTTACTATTAAGCATATCAACCATTGGGGCACATAAAAAACACATACTCACCTTTCCCTGGAGCAAGCACTCATGTTCTAGCATTTCATGGAAAGACATTATAAAACATTATAACGTGAAATGTCCTTCTGCATGAGTCATATCAGAAAGAATGATAAGCAAGTAGTAGCCAGGCCAATGAAGAGAATAACTGCAGCGATTGAGGTGGAACAGAGCACACATCTTCTAAGCACCAAGTAAGTTTTGAGGGGCAACCCCTCTCAGTTTACACAATGTTTCAGCCTAGCCCACTATGTTCAATTGTTATCTTAACTTCAGAATAAAGTTCAACTAGTGAAAAAAAAATATAAACTATCTTCTTACAATCAATTATATTAAACTCCATTAAGCCAAGTACCTTGACTATCTAAAAGCTGAGGTACCTCCATTGTAGATGCTTCCTAAAAGAAGGCAGGCAGCTTGGAATTCAGCTTAAATACTTCTAGAGCTCTGTAATACATCCCAGGTGATCCCCCAGGAAACCCTAGGCTTCCTTTCAGCTGACTGAAGCGGGCACTGCAAGGTCAAATCACTTCATGTACTACAGACACCTGCTTTGGGATAAGATGATGACAATCCCCTGGTGTGACAACACTTAACAGGCAGTTGACAATTTCAGGTAGCAGCTCTGAGATCTCACAATCTGCAAAGCAGAATCTATGCATTTAGAAATTGTTAACGGTACAAATTTTCGGTTCAAACTCACTCATGTCTTCAGTTTGTAGATTTTATTTTCTGCTTGCCTGTGAATTTCTCTACGTTCTCCTCTACTCCTCTAAATATACTCCTCTAAAATAAAGCCACTCTTTTTATTGCTATAACTTTCCAACCATTTAATGCTCTAGCCAGTAGTTTTCTTGTGGCATACTGAAATCATGTTTACAAAAAAAACTTACTCATCAGATCTTACCTGTGGAAGGGAAGACTCACAACACAGTAATGCAGACAGTTTCCCTGCTCTGTTCTTGGGAAAAACTCTTCAGCATCACTGGAACACAAACCCAGCCGACACATCCCCAAAAGTACACTGCTGGATATAACAACAGTGCTACTGCTTCCTGTAAAGAACACATGAGAACAGTAACGCCTTATCAAAGCCTCAAGATGGGAAATGAAGAAAATATTCAAAAAAGTTAAATCTTGCACTTGCAAACTAAAAGGAGCCAGTATACGTGGACTCGAGCTGGGAAGTGATTATCCACACTGTTTGACTAGCAACAAGCTCCCTGACATGAGCCTTCCCCTGTCACCTAGTACTTTCTCACATAAGACACAGGCATGGTTCAGGAGATAGCATGGACAAAAGACTGTTCCCTCATGCAGATGGGGCAGATGAGGCCACTTCTTTTGAAGGAGGAGAATTTATCCCTCAGGGGCAAAGACTGTGTGCTGTCCTGCATTACTTATTAGTGCTAAGGTAGCCATAAAGGCTGGACAGGACATTGTGGGCATCTTTAAGTAAAAGATCAAGATTGTATCTGCAAGACTCACCATACTAAGACCATGATGTTTCAAATACTAATGAATACATTCATGCACAAGAGCAATTTTCTCAAATTAATTAGGATTACTCCTATGTATAAAAGTATGCCAGCGTAGGTGTTTGCAGAAGAGGTTTTGGAATGTCAGTCATCATACACCCATCAGTTAAAGTACACTCATAAATGCTTTCGCTTGGAAGATTGTATTAACCTTAATATAAAATACATGTTTTCTGGGTCTGATGACTCAGGAAGAACTTGCAAGTCTATACCTCAACCCATTAATCTTATATAAATAAACTTTCCCCTTGTGAAAGGGAGTCCCATAGCATTAATAAATAGGGATCTTTCTCAACCATAATCAGATTCTGTAAGAATCATTTAGAAACATTTAGATTAATTATTTGTTGCGAATTATGCACTTAGCTCTGTCTCTTCAATCAAGAAGTATGGCTCTATTTCTTTCGGCAACGTGAGCTAGTATAATAGAGTAGAGTTTCCACATTTAACTCTCATATCCAACACCATTTAATTAAATTCTCAAGTGTGAATAGTCATAAGTCTGCCCAAAGTTTTGAAGGTTTGAATTCAGGCCCACTGGAGTGAAAGCCCCACCTATTCAGTTTGCCTGTGCACTTGACTCCATCTAACTTCGCCAAGGGGCCAACCTGTAATTACAGTGCATTTAAAGGCCAAAGTGGGGGTAAGAGGGTACAGCGTGTACTACTTCATATCCTGCCTTCAAAACAAACTGACCAAATCACCAGGATTTACTTAGAGAGAGCTGATGGGTGTTTAAAGTAGCATGGTGGGGAGGCATTTTTCCCACAACACTTGGATAACTCTTAAAAGTTGTAATATATATTGGGCTTTGCTAAGTTTCTTGGCATTGAATCCACATCAACTGAAGTAAAAATGGACTGTCTTCCAAACCCCTATGGCATAAATAAATCAAGTTATGAATAAGGATTCTTGTAAGCGATGAGTAAATATCTCCATAGTCTGATCTATCAATGTCAAGCGCCAGGACTTATGCATCTCTGAAATGAATACTGAAGTGTGCAAATTTTTGAAATATTATTCCACCTTCTTGAAAATCTCTCTGTCATGCTCAGAATCTCCTACTCTTCACAGTTGCTGGAAATTTTCATTGGGAAAAAAAAACAGGAAAGATTTTTGTATAGAAATTGCAATTAGCAAGATATATCAAAGTGATGCATAGCAGCCCCTTTCCAGAATTACATGCCAATGCTCAACCTTCAATTTTGCATTTTTTATATATTTTTTTTTAATAAAAAAGACAACAAGCTCCTGAACACCCTTACCCATGAAAGATGGCAAAAGTATACTCCAAGAGAGAAAATGCAGCTGAAAGACGATTTCTTCCAAGTGCACCATGGGAAATGAAAACCTGGAGAACTCCCTAGCCCGAGGAAAGCTCTAGAGGTGAGCAGCCCAAAAAATTCCACCAGCAGAGCAGCCAAATCAGAGATCTTTGGGCATCCTGGAAATTGTCGACAGTCTGAGTAAAACTGTTCTGCAATGTGCTCTCGGTTGAAGCTATCTACTCCAAATTTTTCCACATCTTCTCTTCATCTCAGCTTTGCTCCAGCCCCCTTTTCCTCTGCTATCTTTACCTTGCTTATCCCCTTTCCCATAGGCTTCCCTTTCATTTATTTTTACAGTAAAAAGGTTCTGAAATGTTGTTTTCATCATGAAAAAAATGTCCAAAAGCCCCAATGTTTTTTAAAAGGGAAAATGATCCATGTAAAAAGAAACCCAAACAAGCAGCTGTGTGTCACAGCAGCAATTATAAGCCCCAGGGAAGTCAAGATACCGTTTGTGCTGGACTCCTTGTGTGCACACATACTCACTCCCTCCTCACGGTCCTGACTGACTTGCAGGTAAGTAGCCATTGCATTAACACAGATTCCGAGATGTTTAGTAAGACCTGGTCTTAACCAAACAAATCAGGGCTACTGACAGACAGATCTGCAGGGGACAGGGTACTGGGTGTGACACCAGAAAATCACTAACAGACATTAAACTCAATTCTGTGGACTATGTTTTACTTACCAGTCTTGGGCTAACACCCAGGACTCTTCTTTCCTTGCAAAGGTATGATGTCAGGCACATGGCAGTTCTTGAGATTCTGTGTAAGCCAGCATTGCCAGAGGCTCTGTGCAGGTGTGGTTAACAGTTATTTAATGATTCTTCACAATTGCATGTATCTGTCTGAACATAAATACAGTCTGATCATAATCTTTCTTTTCACACCATGAATTTGCCCTAGTGTTTCCACCTCTGCAGGTTCTCAAATGCCCGATCATAGTTATTACAGACCTGAGATTCACTGGATCATTTTAAACTGTTCACAGGCACTTTTCTGTCCTGTTGGCTTGGTAAGGTAAGACATTGAAGGCAGTGTATTTAATACAAATGCTGTAGCTCTTTGCTTAAATTCCATAAGTTTGGTTCCCTGATGACTCACAGGACTCTCCTCCCTTCCCCGTGTTTACACACTGATGACAAGTACAGTTAAGTTTCTAAAAGCAAAATTATCAAAAAAAACAGAACACTGGAAATTACTGGGAAAAGTTCTCAGTCTTTCTCCTTCCCCCAGCAGTTGCATGAGCCTTTATTCAGCATAAATACTACTACTATTCAATTAGTTAAAATAATTTTGAGTGATAGTTCCACTGTTTCTTTTCCAAAAGGTAATAGTTTTCCTAATTAGTCACTTGCTTTGATAAGGCACTGACTTTTACTCTAATCTAAATTAACAAGACTTTATCTACCTGCATCATTTAAACACACCCTACTTGCAAATCTGGTATGACTAAAAACCAAGACAAGTGTTTGGTTTCATTTTACGTTTGCTTCAAAGTGCCCCACTTGGAGGTTAATTATTAATCTACTCAAGTATATGTAAAGGTTCAGGGGAACAACGGGGTTAGTAGGTAGAGCAGTAGTTGAGGAATTAGGAAATCTGTGTCCTATTCCCATCTTAGATCGTGTAAGTTTGGCCAAGACACTTAAATTCTGTGAACATTTACTTACAAAACAGAAACAGCAACACTCTCTGTGCAAAGCATTTTGACATCTTTAGGGAAGACACTTCAGATGTGTGAGGGAAAAGTATGTTTGTTTGCACCTTCAAGGGACTGAAACTCAGCTAATCCCTCAAGAGCCTGCCAAGGAATTGGAAATCAGATATTCAAGCCATGCAACTCAACATAACTAACGATTTTGGCAGATCTGCAGCAGCTGAAGAATCAACTCCACAAGTTTTTACTGCATTTGGGATCTGAAAAGTGGAGAAAATGCACCTGATTTCTGGAACCTGATTTGGAGGTTATAAACCCCTCCATCCCCCACCATCCTTAGCTAGTAATAGATGTTCCCTTGATGTAACTATGCTGCCTGTCCCAGGTATAAGTAAGGAGCAACATGGACCAGATTTGCAAAGACACCGATGCTGTTCTGGAGCTGTCCAGGGTGTGGGAGGATTAGATCAAAATGGCTTGACAGATGGCAGTTCAGACCTTGAAGCAGGGAAGGAAAAAGGAAAACAGCAAGTGGGGGACAGAACATGCAAAGGAGAGACATCACCCGGGGATTACTCCTGAATCCTGCCTACCACAGAAAGGCCTGGCTGTCAGCAGCCTGCGCCTAAATGCTGTTGACTTGGTCTTGGAAAAAAAAAAATTAGAGAAGTTTTTTACACCACTATTTATTTACAGATTTGGATAATTCTTATATTAATTCCACCCAGAAATTGTTTCTTGAAAACAAAAACACAAAAAAAAAACCCCAAACAAACAAAAAAACCAACCCCAAAAAAAACTCAACACAGAAGTAAGAATGTTGGATCCTTACTGCTGTTGAACTGGAATATATTGGCAAGATGATTCATTTGTTAATCCACAGTGCTATAAATAGTACTTTAACTTAGTTGAATGGAAACATACCCTTCATATCTCTAGTCACTTGTTTACCCATGTAAAATATATGCGGTTTTGAGTTGGCTTAGGTATATTCCAGGAAAGGCTAGCAAAGTTCAATGACTCTCCATCGCACATTCAAAGCCCTTCAGCTCTCGGTTAACTTTTGCTGTACTTCTCTTACCATGTTGTTCACTCTGCTCCATCAATGCATGGACTTAAAGGCAATAAGAGGCTATTGTAAGAATTCAGTCGGTGTTTCCTCATATCATGGGCCAGTGATAGCAAGCCTCTGGCATCAATACCAAGTTTGGCGCCAACAGATATTTGGTCTGGCACCAGCAATAACAAGCTATGATGGTTTCTTTTTAAGTTTGTTTGGCACCAGTAGCAAGAAACATTCACTATTGCTGGCAGAGAGCCATAGAATTTCACCAAATGGCTTCTGCATCATAACTTCATAACAAACATAACACAACATAGCTTCTAATTGAGGTGGAGCCTGTGTTTTAGCAAGAAATTCCATCCTGACAATTACATCCAGACTTATCAATACCTGTTCTGCCTTCCAATACCAGTTTTGTTCTTACTGTAAGAATAATCTCCTTCAAGAGATCCACAAACCCATAAGTCCATCATCACCATTTGGTTTTCTCTCTCGGTGCAGTTATATGAAAGCAAGTAATCATCTCTGAGAAAAGCCTATGGGGACAGTTACTAAATTAAGTCATCACAAAATATGTTGTAAATACTGTGTTGACTTAACCTCACTCCTCACCCTGCACTCTTTTATGTCATGTACTTTCTTAGACTGCAGACCTGCAATATACTCCAGAGAGGTTCATCTTATGCCGGTGTGGAGACCCATTCAAGCCCCTGAGGCTTAACATAGCTCTAGTAAAAAGGGAGAAGTAGCTATAAATTATCCGAGTCTCAGGACAGAGCAATCTTCATTTTGACAGTTCCTTGCTAAATGGCGCAACATTTCTGATGAGGCCTCTTGGTGGATATCTCAGTGGACATAGTGCAGGACAAGGACTCCGAGAAGCTCAGTTCTACAGACAGGGTTGCAGCTGACTTGCCAAACAGTTTTCAGCAGGACTTCTCTTCACTCCTCTTTGCCTGTAAAATGGGAGAGCTGTGAAATCTCTGGGTGGAAAGGACGATGTAGGAACCAGGAATTACTTCTCTGGTACTCAGTAACAACAACTACACTGTCATTTCACAGGAGAAAATCTGTCCCTGCCCACTCTGTCACAATCCAGTACACAGAAAAAGAAAAAAAAAAAAAAAAGAAAAGAAATTTGCTTAAATGTAGACTTTTTTATGGGATATGAAGTGGGCACAGGAAGGAAGCGATACTAAACTTTTGGCACAGAAAGTTTTCATTCTGAGCAAGAGCTCCCAGGAAAATAGACTGTATGACACAAAGCTGAAATGGAAGTCCCCATTGTAAATTCAGCCGTTGGTACCTGCCAAATACAGAGAAAATCTCTGCCCAGAGGGAATAGCTGTCCTTGTGATAAAGTGCAAATACATAGAGATCCCAATGTGGAGATTCACACAGACACACATTCTGCTTCAGTGATCACACTCTGCCTCTCATGGTCTAAATGAATTTCCACTAACCTCCTTTCTTACAGCTCAGTCTCTAGCTGGATTTCCTTCCAACTATAAAAACATACATAGAGCAATTAGCCAACCTTCACAGACTCTGTAGTTCATTTATGCATGCAAGCCACGTCTCCTGCTGTGAGCAGCCCATCCAAAGAGAACTCTTTGAACTGGTCTATTGTTGCTCGCGTAGCATATTGCATTGTCCAATTTCATCATTCCTGGCAAGGCAGTACACTCCAGCAGCTTGCTACAGGAGAAGGAGAAGAGATGATGAAGCACTTTGTCCAGCTGGTGTGCCGGACATCTCAGATGTCCAAATAAGCTTGCCTACCACTAACTATAGGACTTTCCCATTCACCACAGAGAGACCTTTATTGACCAGTTGTGCTTATGTGATCTTCTTGGAAAGTTGTCTAGTTTGCAGTCTGGAGGCAGAAAAAGTAGTAAGAAAGGATTGGGTGAAAAAGAAGAGTTGTTTTTTTTTAAAAAATTAAAACCAAGACCATAGTGTGATACACCTATGCACGATGTTTGCTGAAGTGTAAAACATGTAGTGGTTTAAAATACCATAGAGACAACACAACTGGATCAACCAAAAATAAACCTGCTACCACCACACAGCGTAGTAGTTTGCTACATTTAGTAAGGAATATTTTTAGAATTCATAGCTTGAGCAAACTACAAAGGACTACACTGTCCTGCTTCCAAATACTCATTGACACAGCCTTACTATTACTGAATAAAATGAATCAAATGCTACAGAAAATGGGAAGCGAACTTGAGCGTGTGATTTTCAAGCAACTATTCGCATTTCTCCCCTTTGTCTTTGACTAGGTAGTGTTTTGGGTAGGAAAAGAGGGACTCACACATCAAAAAAAGTCCTGCTCTGCTGCTCTAAAGAGGAAGAGACATTTCATTTTAGAACAAAGAATTATATTTTTTTAACATTGCTTCACTAGAGGTTTTGGGAGGTTTTTCTTGGGGTGATGGGGGTGGAGTGTTTGGCTTTGCTATAATACAGCACATCAAAGAGCTTTTGATGTGAAGTTTACTTAACAGAATCAGTTTTTCCGATGATTGTGTTAATCTTTATAAACCTGAAGGCGATACTGTGCCTTTTTAAAAACTATAGCAGGAAAAGACTTGAGGTTACATATACTCTCAGTGGTGAGAGATGGGAGTAGTTGGACTATTTTGCCACTTCTTACTACTTTGCTTGTTGTTTTGTGGGCAGCAACACCAATGGGCTTGACGTCGCTCTCATTTGGGCCAGAAAGGCTCTATTTAAACCATGCATAGTCCTTCACATAAGCACCTTTATATGTTTTCTCAGGCTAGAGTCACTACAGATTTCAAGGGTCCGTTTACAACAAGCACTGACTCAGAGGCAGCAAAGTGGCCTTTGCTACAAGAAGCCACAAGAAGAATCAGTGCTGATCTTAGAAAGGCTCCCTGTTCCCAGCCATTAATAGCTATCTTTATAATCGCATTATTTTGAGTACAAGCTTCTGTCCCCTCTTAGATCTTGCAAAACCAGCTTTGCCATCCACTCTTAGTCTTGAAGTATGGCTGTGAAAATGCTTCTGTTATGTCTGACGTGTTTACCTACAGCATTTGAATGACTTTTTAAGTTCTTTGAATAAAGATAAGAGACAATGTGTACATTTTCCACACAAATAGTGGAACGGTAATAAAATAAACATCAAAGGTAAGCTAGCAAATCATCGCTACTTCACTGCTATTTGCAACAAAAGCAGGAAGAGGAAAAAACCTACCCTCGCCATTGGCATCATCTTAGAAAATGCAAGTTTTTGAAGGAATGATAGCATTTTCCCATACCCTTAAACACAAACATTGGCACCTACAGCTAATGCAATGCTTTACTGAAATATCTTGGTTTACTTTACACAGGGAAAACAACAACAAGGAACCAAGAGAGGTCTCCCTCCTCTTATTTTTGTCTCTAAATTGCCAGCTTTACTGAACTGGTACAGCTTTAGTGAGAACAGGAAGACATCAAACCTGTTATTGTTAAAGTTAGCAAGAGTACAACCAAAAGGACAGAACTTCTCATTGTTCGATATTTACTATGTAAGTCCCACACAGGCTGAAGAAATGGCAAAGCTTTGAAACATTTTGCAGGTGTGTGTGTGTGTGGGGGGAACGTATATTCTATACAAGAGAGACTGAGACAGAAACTCGTGCTGTTTGTTTCTGCTGTTAGTCTTCTAAACCTGCCTTTTTCCTTGTTCCTCTCCAACACTCCTTAAGAGCCAGACCACAACAGCAGAGTCCTAACCAGAGTGACTCTGCATTAAGTATTTATTCTTAAATAAGGTCCAATTTAGGAAGGCTGCTTTTGGAAAATGTGGAGCAATCCAACTCTTACTCCAAGACACAAAATTCAAAGTGTATGTATGAGAAATAAAACATAAGCACCACACTAGATTTCTGCTGATGTTTTTGTTTTGTTATTGTTTTGCAGACGCTAGCGCTACCGCTGTATGAAGTAAAATAGCATTTTGCAATTGACTTTGAACAGTGAGCAGGATAGGACAGAACAGGGAGTTTTCAGAGCAGCTACTGCTGTACAGCTCTCTTCATTAGTTGTTCTGTCCAATGTAGGCAAAGGAGTCAAAACCTCTGAAGGAAGCTAAGACCCTGGCAACTTAAATCTGAAAAAAAAAAAAAAAAGCAAACACAAAAAAAAACCCAACAACAAAAAAACACCCCAAAAAATCACAACTATTTTTTCTAGAAAGAAAAGTGTCTAGGTAAAATAACAGAACACTTCTTGTCCCAGGTTTTACCAAAAATCTATAGATCCATGTTGTGGTTGTCCTGTTTTCAGCTGGGATAGATGAAGGAATATTTGATAGCATAGACATAACTTATACACTGAGAATAAATGTTTCTTTAGCCAGCTTGTCCTGTCTGTGGTCTCTCTCAGCTTCTGTGGGAAGCTGAAAAAGTCCCTGAGTTAACATAAGCATTACTTAGCAAAAACTAAAACAGTATGTCTTACCGACGTTATTCTCATACTAACTCCAAGACAAAGCACTACTATGGCGAAAATTAACACTTATGCCAGCTGAAACCAGGACAATCCAAAACGTGCAAAAGAAGTTAAAGCAAAGTCCCTTTTAAAAACACAGTAACATATTTTATTGGACAGCGACAGTTATAACAGCGAGGTTACAAACACACCATCCAGAAGAGATCAAGCAACGCTACTATTATGCACATTAACACTCTTAAAACTAAAGTTAAGCTTTGGACTACTTCTCCCGTAGCAAACGCCCACAGCAATTGCCTACCTGTTCCCACTTTAACCCTGCACCGGGTGTAGTTATGACAGAAGGAAAGAGGGGCCAGGACTGAAATGACTTTGTCAGGCTACATAAATCATTAGGAATTCACAGCAGCGAAGCCGCGTATTATTTTTCCAACAGGTTGTTGAGCTGTCACATTACAACTTGTTGCTATATACGGCGCTATTAAAATAAATCACTGCACGTAACAGGTTCTGCTCTGCCACCTATAAGTCATTCTGCATTTTACACCTGGGAGGCGGGCCCGGCTCTGCGAAGTCGCGCCGAACGGCGGCTTTCATTCGAAATACCCGGGAAGGGGAGGGACCTGGCAGGAGAAAATACAAACAAGTTTCGTAAAATAACTTTCCAACAAGAGCTCGCTGTCATCTCAGCTAATTACGGCTCTGATACGGCTTATTAGCGCATCCCCACCTTTGCTACCTTGCTTCTCCACCCACCGCCCTTTCAGATCTTTTTCCTGGCTCCGCCTCTCGCCGGCGTTATAATGGGCTGGTCTGAAAGTGGTGGAGAGACACAGAACCACAGGGGAAGAGAGAGATAATGACAATAACGCTAATAACCCTAATAACCCGGCTACTGCCCGAGCCGCAGCGAGGAGCCAGCCCGGCGGCCCGGCACTGAGGGGGGGCCC
>JAOXNG010000012.1:70530546-70543849 GCA_028566535.1 Scolopax minor
GCTGTCCACTAACACTCCCAGATCCTTTTCTGCTGGGCAGCTTTCCAGCCACTCTGCCCCAAGCCTGTAACGTTGCCCAGGGTTGTTGTGACCAAAATGCAGGACCTGGCACTTGGCCTTATTAAGCTTCATCCCATTGGCCTTGGCTCATTGGTACAACCTGTCCAGATTCCTCTATAAAGCCTTCCGACACTCAAGCAGATCAACATTCCCACTTAGTTTGGTGTCATCTGCAAACTTACTGAGGGTGCATGGCTCTACATGGCCCTGTTTGAGCAGGAGGGTTGCACTAGATGATCTCCAGAGATCTCTTCCAACCTCAACCACTCTAATTCTATGAACAGATATAATCTGATAAATAAAATTCATCTGAGGCATGAGGTTGAACAGGATCAGTAGTCACAGAGTGCAAGTGTGCAAAACAAAACCAGTTCTTCCCCCAAATGAGCTGAATCATTGCATAAACTCGGACATGGGCAAAGAACACGGCCGCACACCCTGGGCTGCGAAACAACAGAGAGGAAAAGAGCAGCAGCATCGTGAATACAAACGAAAAGTGAGGATTACTGGTATTCAGGGATTCCACCCGCCACTCCCTGCCCTTTGCTGCCCCAAAAGCCTGCAGATTCAGCTCAAAATATAAATTTTCTCCCTTCAGGGCAACCTTTGGGGGGCAGCCCCAAGCTGGGCGGCTGCAGGCGGGGAGCGAAGCGCTAGAGGGCACCAGCAGGATAGGCCCAGTCCTCCGCTTGCTTCAGCTAACCTGCCACCAAGCCATTAAACACTTCTCTCTCCTTTTTTCCTTTTTTAAAATTTTTTTCCCCTTTAAAAAAGAGATTTAACTCACTCCCAGAAAGCAACTCTGTCCTGCAGAGTTGAGAGGGTCTTTCTCTTACAGAGAAAAGTTGGGTGCTGAGGCTGTAACAAGGAGGTTTTGCAACTCCTAGCTGCTCTGCACACAGAGCATGAAGGGGACTTCAGCTTCAGACAGCTTGGGCAGCACAGCTCCCCTCCAAAGTAGGGAAAACTACTTATTTAGCAGAATTTGAAGCTCATAACATTCAAAACTTAGTGTGTCAGGAAAGGCAACCAAGGAAAAAAAAGAAGATAAAAGATGGAGCTCTGTTAGCCAGTCTCCTTATTTCCCCCTTCCTCTGCTCCTGCAGGACACTTCAGCATCTGCAGCGGGTGCTGCCCTGACACCCTGAGGACCCCTTCAGCCTTCAGGGATGTCCCTTTGCTTCTGGGCAGCAGCAGCAATGGATGTCCCATCATACCCACATGCACGCATCAGGACCAACCACTCCAGCAAGTTCCATGCCAACACCCCTTGGCTCTCCTCAGGGACTGCCCGAGCCACTGCCACCTGCTCGAGGTGGCTGCTCACCACTCCGGGTTCATCCTGGCCCGCAGGAAGAAACCCCCATTTCTCATTGCCAGCCAGCACACAGCCCCAGCCAAACCACCTTCGTCAGGCTGCTACTGTTCCTCCACAGGCATCACCTGCACTGCCAAGCCTCATCTTTGCTGTCTTTAAATATTTGGGCTCCTAGGGCGTATCGGCACCAGGAACACCGAGCTCCCCCATCCCCACAGGAAGGCAGGAGGGCCATGCTGGCAGCCGGAGCCGTCCCCCGCCTCCCCATCACCTCCAGCCTTCACCTTCAGGGACCGGGAGCGGGTTTATACGCTCGCTGCTAGGCCTGGGCCGAGCAGAGACTGCCAATTGTACTACACTGTACTTAATTATGTAGTAGTTTTATGAGGTGGACTGCAGCACACCAGGGACCAACGTGAGACCAGCAGATTTATTGCACTTTAGCTTTGAGCTGACAGTATAACAGGCTCTAAGAGGTAAGTACTCAGTGCTTTATTCGCTGATCTTTTGCCCTCTTTTCGCACAAGCCTACATTTTCATACAAGGCTTTGGAGCCTGCCTGGGACAATGGAAAGAACCTGGACCAGTGAATAAGAGCGTGAGAAGGAGAGAAAGGCAGGCAAACAGACAGAGAAAGAGACCTAAAGAGCAGGCAAGGGATGGAGAGAACGGAGGAGGGGGAGACAGCTTGGTACAAACCCACAACCAGGTGCTCCAGACCCTGTGGCCCTGGGGTTTTATATGATTTTATTTGTCGCAAAATCACAAACTAGAGCCTCACCAGCAGAAGCAACTCCCCAGGAGATGCCAATGGCTGCATCCCTGAGGGATCCCTACCTCAGCACCCATTTCACAGCAACAGCAACATTCCGATTTTAGATAACAAGAGTAACATCTTGGGCATTTTCGCTTGGGAACAACCAGCCATCATCCCCATCCCACTAAAAAGTGACTGAAGGAGTTACTCCAAGAGGAGGTCTGCACCCACATCCTTTGACAACATGGACTGGACTTAGCAACATGTGCTCAGGGTTTGGGGGAAAGAAATACTGCCTGGTTTTGGAACGTGGTTGGCTATATGCACCAGGAGGATGGAAAAACCATCACTTTTTTCTTTTTTTTTATCTGCACTTGTGCGGTATTTAAAATATTGCTTTGAATCTATACAGATTTTCAGTTATTGGACCTCTTGGATTTTTAAACCTCACTGACTCTCAGCCAGACTGCCTCCGTCTGCATTGAAAGGAGCCATTCTTCTTCTTCTTCTTTTTATTTTTTTTTTCCTTCAGTGAAACTGGAGCCTTTCCCTTCCCGTAACTTTCAGCTGGCTGAGCCATTCCTAGATCTCTGCATTTTTCACTTTGCAGCCTGACCCCCAGGACTTTGGGAGACTCATAAGAGAAGTTATGTGACACATTGGCTGCAGTGAAAAGCTGTGTAGATGAAGGGAAAATGCTACAGATGTCAAAATAAAATAAAATAAAATAAAATAAAATAAAATAAAATAATAATAAAATTTATGTCCACAAGGAAAAAGTAGGGCACAAATGTTCAGTGAGGAATAGTATTAGCTACAGACTGGTAGAAAAGCACAAAAATATATCCAAAGAATATTAAGGTTATACTGTGTAAGACAATAAAGTATATGTACCATTTTTCATTATACTTACTTTTTCCAGAAGATCACTACAAACAGTGTTTTAACTATTTCAAATCTCCTTTCAAAAACAATTATCAAGAAATAATCACATTATTAGAAAATCATCTAACCAGGGTAAAACTGTAACTTTAAACTAGTTCAAATTAACAGATGTAAATTGTTACAGACACTTTATAGGGAACAGCACATTTCGCTTGGAAAAGTAAATATATAACATTATTGAAATGGGGTTAAAATTATTAGACTGCTTTAGAGGACTTAAAAAAAGTCCCAGGACATGCTATCAAATACAAGATCACACAATCCATTAAATTTTTCATGAGCCCTAATGTTTGAGAAAGTTTAGTAAAATTCCCATGATGTCCTCTGATTTTTAGTACTGATTCATTGCACAAATACTGTCAAAAAAAAAAAAAAAAAAAAGGAGCTCTTAGATTATGTGTTACCATGGGTAAAATATTCACAAAATTAATTTCTCAGCCCAACACAGTGAATAGTCTGGAACCCTCTGCAGCCCGAGGGTTCACATTTTCTTTATACTTTTCAAAGATCAACAGATAGATCTCTCTACTGTACCAACATAGTAAAAGACAGAAATAATACTGGGATGCTCTTTAACTTCCAATTTAGAAACACTTCTCTGGCAAAACACCAATACACCAATTCTGCAATTTTATTCCTGGAACTATCTGGGGAAGAATCATCACTGAACCCACCCACCACAACAGCAAAAGATGAGGTGCTTCAAGATTAGACATTAGAGAATTAATTAATTGGGCATCAGAGATCTGATACACAATTGTTGCCAGGATATCAATACTGTTATATGTTTGGGACTGGAGCTGCCTCTTGCCGTGTGCCTGTATCGTCTGTAGCACAAAAGAGCCCTGATTAGTGTGGGGCACCTGGCTGGCAGAGGACTATGAATGACGAATAGTAAAAATAAACTGAATGTCTTGACAAATGATTCTATTTCACCACAAAGTTTTATGGCAAAGCTACATATTTAATATTCTGCTGTCCTATCTGAAAGCATGTTTTTCCTTTTTTCCCCCCAACAGATATGAAATAATGAAAGAGAAGAGAAGAGAAGAGAAGAGAAGAGAAGAGAAGAGAAGAGAAGAGAAGAGAAGAGAAGAGAAGAGAAAGCTAAATTATCTATATCAAGTTTATAAGAAGTTGACAAAGAAGATAACCCTCAGTCTTTACAGGATTCTTATTTTACACAGCTCTGCACAGATTACACTTACTGACATAATTTTAAAGGAAAAAATAAAAGAGAACACAGACAAAGATTATAACAATAAAGCAGGAATAAAAGGTTTTAACCAAAGATCATTAACACGATCTTATTTAACTATCAATCTGCAAGAGTTGAGAAGAAAGATCTTCTAAACGGCGCTGAAAAATCCCAAAACTTCCATTCAGCACCTTCACATGTGAAAAAGGTTGCTCTGCACCTTGCTGCTAGACCCTTCTGTCATTAATGCACATTAACATCGCCCGAGCATGGAGAGCTCATGTTGTATCAGCTCTGCATACCAGCCGATGTACGTAGGACTTTCATACCGTCACGACTGGAAGACTTTAGCTATCCATCAATGGCTTGGAAATGTAAGATAAGCGGACAAAGGAAAACGCCAAAGCACGATTAGGTAATCTCTTTCCTTTATGAAATGGTTTCTCGTGCTGGGAAGATGAATGGGACTCCAAAAAAGCTCGCGCCCTCTCCTGTCAGTAGCAAAATATTTTTTTTCCAAAAGCAGGCATCCCACAGCTTTCAAATTCCTGAGCACAGAGGGTGCACTTCCCGTTGAGAGAATCATGTTGATGGCCATCCTTATCATCCCACTGCTACTTCGTGCCCCTCCTACGCCTGTCTGCTACAGCAACGTGTTGTTTCTCATCTTCCACTTGTCCTGTTGCTCTCACCAGGGCATTTGTGAACTATTTGGATCTGCTTCTCAACGAGATCTTTCAGCACCACGTATAAAAATTAATTGGATGAATCATGCACACAGGCTATATTGTTTAAGGCATGGGCGCCTGTGTCTCCCTGCTAATTTTTCAACCTGTTTTCTAATTTCAACCAAGTTTGACAGAGGAGCAAATACCTCTGAGACACAAAGTTCCCACGAGCTCCATGAAAACAGACATCTGAATAGAGGGAATTGGCAAACACAGCTGTAGGAAAGGCAGCAGGAATGGCTCCACTCTCAGTCCAGAGTACACCCTACAAACACGAATCCACAGGAAGCCCAGTTCCACTGGGTCTGCAGCTCATGGAGATACTTGGTTCAATGATAAAACATGTCTGTGTGTGACTGGTTGGGGGATCTGCACCATGCTTTCCCTTCTTTCCTTCAGATGCATGAAAAGCAAGGCCAGGCTCACACTTTCCATTCCCACAGGTACCCTTCACCCTTCAGCGCTGGAAAATGTGGAAATATCTACTCCTGCAAAACTGAAGGACAGTCAACACATGCCTGTTGGAGGAGCCCCAAGGTGAAACTGAGACATGCACCCCTTCCTCCTCCCACCCACGTGTGGCCTCACTTGCACTGTTGCCCAGCTCAGTCCAGCAGGACTCCCGTGTTCAGGTTGTTCTTCCTTAAATCCTGCTCTCTCTTTATCATGATTAGGTCCCAAAGCTTTATCTTAATACAAAGAAAATCAGGCTAAATGGGTTTAAAAATGCAAAATGCTCCTCTGAATAGCTGTTAAATCCAGATCTCTCCCCAGGAATTCAGGAGATCTCTCCAGTAGGAAGAAAATGGAGCAGTCAGTCCACAGCCAAAGTTCTCCAAACTGAGGATATGCAGCTACACACATGGGCCAAGGCATCATCGTACAAGTCCCTTGATGATATCCTGTAATGCTGCATGCACACCAGTACACCCAAGCATTTCCCACACTGGAAATTAAAGCCAGGTATGTGGATTACCACTCAAAAATTCAGGCCTATTTCAGGTCAGACCTTTGTTCAGAGGCTCTTCCTCCCCACTTTTCTCAACATTATTTTAAACACTCATCACTTTCTAGGACCTCGTTTCTTCTGCTCACGCTCCTGAGAAGCTCTTTCCTGTTTCTCTGCCAGACAAATGCAAACCTCCGCAAAGCATCCACTAGCAAAACTCCTCTGCACATTGAAGCCAGCTCAGCCCTTTATTTTGGACAATACCTATTTTTGGGAAGAGGACGGCTATTATTTCAGCCAGCTCATTCTGTAATGGAGTCTAACTCTTTTGGGTTCTCACTTTTTTAAATAGCTGTGGAGAAGTGATCATGCCTGAACCACAAGACCACACTGTGTGTTCAGTCTGTAAATACCCTCAGCTTCACAGCTGTCCAGCTAATTGTATGTGCAGACCAAGATGTTTTTATATACAGCCACAGTATAAGAAAGAGCTAACCAGCTACACAATTACATACAAGTTTTTCTTCTCCAGAAATACACAGAGTTTTTCTAACTCTGTGCCACTGATTCTGTGATTGCACAGAAAGACAAGTATGTGTTACAAAACAAAATGCTTGTGCTGCACGTATCTCCATGACTGTAAGACTCACCTCTACCATGCATCTATGCCATGGGAAGAACTGATCTCTGGGTATTCACCGTCAAACTCGCACATTTTCCATCCCCTTACCTAAAGGGGAATTTCTGCAAATGGTGCTGTAGAGAACCCAGCAACAAGAGAGAGAGATGGAGATGGGAGCAGGTCTGACATGCCACCAAGCAGGAGGCAGTAGTGACCTATATACCCTTGTCAATACATTTCACAAGAAACTCTTAAGTCGCTTCAGCAAAATATGACTCCTTTGATACTTTCCTGTTTAATTTAATGCAGGCTTTTAGTATCCAAAGAACCCCACTGCTTTGAAATGAGGAAACTCGGTCAAAGACTTCGGCAGTCAGCCCACAGCTGGCAAGCATAGTTCAGGGTCCTAAAATACAACTGCTCACTAGGCTTGCACTCAGAGACAATGGAGCTTTTAAAATTAAGGCTTGTATACACAGGCAAATTTATCAGCCTAATTATACTGGCATAATTAGGCCGATAAATTTCCCTGTGTAGACAAGTCCTGAGACTCTCATATTCATAACTAGGCAGGTCTTTCAGAGACAGAGAGGAAAAAACGAAGGGGAAAAAGTAACCCCTGCAATATCCAAGTAATAAATTTTTTCTCGTTCTCTCTTTTTTCTCTTTTAAAGATTTTTAATCTCCCTCTCCAAGTGAAAGGTGTATTTCATTTCCAAATTAACATCTGGATGAACTGTTGATACACATGTTTTCAGACCAATTAGAAACAACAATCACCAATATTCCCTCGACAGAGAGGGCTCTGTCTCCTGTGTCAGACAAACCTCTGGGCACCAACAGAGCTCCATTAGGCAGGCCATTCTCAGGATTACAGTTCATGCACTGAAATGGGTTGCTCACTTTTTAAGACCATGCATCTGACATGAGACTTTCAGACGCCCTTGTCCTTCCACAAGCATCATGAGAAGGCCGTGCTGTTAAGAAGAGCGGTCCAGACATGCCAGGAGCAGCTCTATTGTTAACTCTCTTCCTTTGCATCCCTACCTCACCAATCTTTCCACACAAGCATATCATGTAACTCCCCTTCGAAGCTGCCAATTCCGCACGACATAGATCAAGCCTAACCTGGAAACAGCGCAAGAGGCCTGACCAGGACAAGTCCTCTCTGGTCTGTATGTGGAATAGACAGAGTCTCTCATCCCCGGCACCTTCTGCCTCACTGCCCTTGTGCCCTGAAGCACAACTTCCGTGACAATAAAGATCATGTCAAGGGGAAGTGTCATGGCAGGACATGCTGAAACTAGTCCCAAGACCCTTCCTAATTCTGAGCATTGCCCATACTCTCCTTGCTTCCCATAGTATGTGATCCCATCCCTGTTACTTTTGTGGCCCTGTTACTATTGTGACCCAAGCTGCAAGAGAATTGTGCCAACACAGCTACTATGGAGGTTCATCTGCAAGCACTGACTTCAGATTTTCATAATCTCCCTCAAAATAAATCCCCAATAATCTCCCTCAAAATAAACCCTCAGAAGGTCCAGCAGCTACTTCTCCATCCCAACCTTTTATCTTCTCCCTATCTTCAACTTACATCTTCTTCCATCAGGGACACAGCTCTTTGCCTTGCCAATGGCAAAGATTCTCTTGATAATCTAGCTTTCTTCCCAGTCTCTGCCTCCTGCTTTTCATACTGGTATCAGCAGTAGAGCACCTAGCAGCTCAAAGGAGAGCTAGGTCCCCCATCATGCCAAGCACTGCATATGCACACCATGGAAGAGAGACCTGCCTTCTCGATCTTACAACCCAAACAAATAAGGCCAAAAGAAATGTTATTCCCATTTTACAGATGGGAAACCAGGACCAAAGATATTAAATGTCTAGCCCTAGGAAGTCTGCAGCCAAGGCAGGAACTGACCCCCTGTTTCCTGAGAGCCAGCGTTCGGTGTCTAATCGCACATGATCAGTCTTTCCTCTTACCTCCCTGTAGGCAGGAGGAATTTGTGCTCTACATCTCCACATGTTTCTCTTGCGCTGTACTGCATGCAGCCATACACACCTAGATGGGACTCCTTAATAAATAATTGTATGTGGATTCCTGCACTTCTCCTTGTCAACCCGTGCCTCCCTTACAGCACAGGAATTAGGCTTTCCTTCCTGTATTCCCAGTGTAATTATCAAACAAATTTTCCTTCTGGTGTAGTCTTCCCACACCATGGACACTTTAAATCTCACACATAAATCTCCTTCATTTCAGCAGGTCTCTCTCCTGGAGAACGACATTTAACGGTGATCTCTTTTTAATCAGGTTTCAGTCCCCTGTTTCCCACCTCCATCTGGTGGAAGCAACTTTCCACTTAGAGAGGAAGTCAGTCTTTGATTTCGTAAATGATTATAAGAAGATTTAACATCCTCAGGAGCACAACTATTTTGATTAGAGTATTTTTTTGCTCCGATTCCTTTTCCAGCTGTCTGCTTCTTGATACAAACCCCAAGACACACAAATCCTTCAGAATCCACCCGCAGACGCTTCAGTGAGGAGACAAACTGCTCACCCTCTCCTCGCTCGGCTCCCCATAACACAGAGGAATAAAGCAGGGAATCATAAGCCCAGCCACCTTCTGCTTGTCTCTACCTCAAGTCCCACAGGCGTGGACATGCCTGGCCTTGTTTGAATTAGTTCACTGACCCCTGCTGTGTCACTGCAGCCTTCCAGCATGCTGGGGTGGCCACCAGGAAGAGCAACGTGTCTCAAAAGGTAGGGGAGCAGGAGAGCTGAAGAGTTTCATAGGAGCGTGCATCCCCCATCCCTGCTGCAGGCAGGCTTGCACGAGCATAATTTTACAGGCGATGCCCATGTTGGGCACAGTCTCTCCCTCTGCCTGCTGTGGTCAGCTGAAGGAAAATCTCAGCCACTGTCTGCACAGTGGCATAGCAGATGGGAGTTTTCTGGCTTCAAAGGCAGGTTTGAGCTGTAAAATACAGTTTTTCTGCAGCTTTGCTTTCAAAGACTTTGCAACATTTTTCCTTTCAAATATTATCCTTCTGAGGATATGTGTATATGTAAAGCAAGATAGTAACATGAGGACCACAGTCCCAAGTCACCCTCTGGTGGTCCCAAAGGCTTCCAGAAGCAAAAAGGGCTCTCCTTAGAAAACAGTATATGATATTCTGGCTCAGAAAGACAAGGTATGTAGAAATTTGCTGCCTAGGTCTCTTCAGGAATGTTTCTGAATCTGCTACCAAGTCTAAAGGGGCGGGACCCAAATATGAAATTGTTCTTTGATCAAAGTCTTCAGTGTCCCATCCTGCCTGTCAGCAGCTTCATAGCTTCATTTCAGCTGCACTAACTGTGAAACAGAGCACGAACAATGTGAAGCCAACTTCACTTCTCAGGACTTCACTCCTTTTTTTTTAACTATATCTTACAGGCTAAATCTATTCTCCAAGGATCAAAAAGTCTCTTTTGAGATGTGGGTTACCCAGCTCCAGTTCACAAGTAGCACACCCATCCAGGAATATGTGGACTAAAAGCAGCACATTTCAACAGCACATTCAGTACAGTCCCTCTCAGACCTGGTTAGCCTGTTGGGATTTGAGCTGGCGTGTCTGGAGACTCAAAATCTTACAAGTCTTCCCTTTCCACACTATCAGCAGCAGCCACGTCAGTGCCTGTGGCTGTTGTGCTATGATGCAGAAATAAACTTCCCCATCCTACACAAATGCTTGGATGTTAAGGCCAGAGGGACTTACTGAGATGATTTCATCTGACATCTAGAGCAACGTGGACTATAAGATTATGCTAAGTAATTCATACTTCAAGTTCAATAGCTGTGGTTGAACAACAACCACAATAAACATGCAATCATGGAAAATCTACCACAATCCTTAGTAAGTTGTTCCAATGGTTAATTACCCTCACTGTTAGAAATGTACACCTGGTTTTTAGAGGGAAGCTGCTTAGCTCCAGCTCCCAGCCAACACATGTTGTTACGCCTACGTCTGCCAAACTGCAGAACCCTTCCTATTGCATTGCTGATCCTACTGAGGTATCTAGCCTGTGACAAGTGACTTGTTTGAAGGATAAATAAGTAGAACTTCCCTCACATCATGAGGGATTTTTTGGTTTCTTTACACTCTTTTGGCTGCCTTTGTAACTTTTCTCCGAATCATCTCAATTTTAATAATAGCCTCCCCGAGGCCAGTTTTGGAGCTTGCTGAACTGTAAGTGGTCCTCTCAACATTCACAGAGCTAAACGACCTCCTTAGGTTTTGCTCCAAAAATTTCCAAATGCATGCACAAGGTCCTCTCAGGGTGCTCTATATTTTGACCAGCCCTAAAAGTTACAGCAACGTTTCCAAATCTTCAAGACCAAAGTCATATTAAGTGATGCTAAGATGAAGCAACAAGCCCTGGAATCCCCACATTAAAAAATTTGGAAAGAAGCAGTCTCCCAGCAGGATCAGTGAGCGAGCAGAAAGACCTGTCAGCTGCTCCTGTTTCTTTATGTGAGTGAGAGACTTCACAGGAACCAACTGCTCATTAAGGCTGATGGCTGCCAGCTCGCTGGAGCTTTGCTGTTGTTTCAGAGTTTTAGCCCGTTTCTTTCTATCAGCCTCTCAAAGGGCCTGAGGAGATACAACATATTCCAGACCAGCTTTCCTTTTTAATCAAGAAGCAAGCAAGGCTGCATACACGTAGCTTGTTCATGCCCAAAACACTGACGCTGGCCAAACAGAGTCAGCAGAAATAGCAACTAAATTCACAGCTGCAGTGGCCTTGTAATGGCACATTACAGAAGGGCCAGCACCTTTCTGAAAGCATGCATCTCAAACCTTTGTTTTCCAGGGGGAAGCAGACAATCCTGTCTCAGCTTATTTTGTGGAGGAGCTTCATTGATTTACAACTAGCAATATAATCCACCCTTCTGCTCTGAACGTCACAACTGCAACCCAGAGCGTAAGAGTTTTTGGTCTCTTTTCCGTACTGTCTTTCAACAGCACTCCCACCTAATTCAGTCAATCTCTACAGACAACTTCACAGCATACAATGGTGCCACTAAAACCCTTGCCTGTAGTTACCTCTTAAGCAGAAGAGCTACCTTGGCCTGCCTGCATGGAGTGTCTTTGCTTAAGGAAGGAAGAGGGGAAGGAGAAGAACACCACCACGCCCCAAACCCCGTCTTTCCCCATACACAGTACCACTGCTCTTGGAGCATTAATAAAACAGGTGTTGAAAGAGAAGCTCAGCCTGAGGCATGCTCAGTAGCACACTTGTCGCTTGACCCACCTCCTCATCCCAGAGATTAATGAGGCCTCGCCCCTCCCTGTTAAATTGCCTCTCAGGCACATTGCTCAGCCTTTCTCCTCCTGCCTCTGGCAGATTCACTCAATAACTTTTTATTTCAATATTCATGTTTTCCAGTTTGTAAGGCCCTCCACTGATTTGCAGTAGGCTGCCCCACAGACTCCGTTCCAGTAACAGGATGTGGGGGAGGACGGATGTCTGGAGCGAGGGAGGACAAGTGCAGATGGTTTGGGATGGGGAGCTAGAGCCTTCTGGTATCCTCTCTGTTTGGTCTCCATGTCTTCTCCATGATGCAGTCTCTGGTTGAATGTAGGTGAGAGACGACATCACCATTTCTCATCTCCTGAAGAAGCTCTCTCACTGCTGGATGCTTGTTTGAGAGATGCAAGTTCAGAGTTCCCTGAGCAGTGTCAGGGTGTGTAACCCAGCTGTGCCCTAGCCTCAGCTGGGGCTAACATCTAGGAACAGGACTGTGTTATTTGGCTACAGAAAAAAGCTCTGAATCCTGCTCTGGGGAAGAGGGAGGGTCTGAGGATCAAGCCTTCCCCACATTTTACCAGCTAGCTACTGGTAGTTCTGTATGTACCACGGGAGCAAATCTGCTCCCATTCCTTGTCTTAAATGCCTTGGTCTTTCTGTGCATCTTCTGTGCATCAGGTACCTCGATCAGAGCTGAGGATCTCACTTCCAGCTCAGCAAATCCTTGGCTAAGTTTTAACTTTTGCTCCTGCCTCCATCCCTGTTCTTTTATGACATCTGGATAGACTGGAAGCTCTTTGGGCAATGCCTGCTTTTTGCTATAGCTGTACAGCAATAAGCTTAGCAGAGCTTTAATTACACTATCTAGATGCTGTTGTAATACAAAAAAATAAATATTAATTAGTAGATCAGCAGATTCACATACCAGACATATTGCAAGACACACCCCCGCTATATTTATACATACTGATATGTGAACGTGCCTGCAATGGTTAATACCAGTGTATATTTGGCTTGTCTGCACTGTATGTTTTTCATGTAATATCCTTTCTTTTCATAATCATATGTCACTTAATATCCTGACTAAGAACATTCTGTAACACGGTAGCACATGTTTGGACAGAAGAGTGAAATTATCTTTGAAATGTAGCACAGATGGAAAGATCAGATGACAAGTCTCTTTTCCATTTCTCTTAACTTTTTTACTGTGGCTACCTGCGCTTTAAAATTCTAAACCATCATCAGGCTCATTCTTCATGCTTGTGATGAACTTAGTCATACTCACGGCTATCTGATCTTTGCATGCAGGTTGCACATTCCATAGAAAATCCATAATGGAAAACATAATTGCAGTAACAAGCACCCTACACCCAGCTTCTAGTCTAATAACCCTCCTTTTTAATTCCAGCTTTCCAGGTACCAGACAGGGATGGGATCTT
>JAOXNG010000012.1:70545481-70556192 GCA_028566535.1 Scolopax minor
AGTCAGAGTTCATCTTGCTCTGACGCCCCTTTGCTTAATACAGCCCATTCAGCAAAGGACACACCTCAACATTCCCATTCCATTCAGCATAGCCCTGAGAGGTCTGGCTCTGGTTCTCTTGGAAATGGTTCTAGCCGTTACAGTCCTTCTCAGAATAGCCCGTTGCATCACATCCCTTCCAGGAGAAGCCCTGCAAAGACAATCCCCTCACAGAGCGCTCCCCGTGAGGAGGCTCGAGTGCGGTCATTTTATCCTGAGGGTGGCGAACAGGAGGCTGCAAAAGGTGGAAAGTTTATGAAAAGGTAAGAATTTTTAAATTAGAAGCCTGATGTTGCCTCTTTTAAAATTACGGAGTTTGGACAAGATCATCACTGTGCCTTGTAAGATCCAATATGGAATACTGTGGAATAAATACTACTGATTTTAGTCTGGTTGGAAAAGAGATGAAGCATGTGCCTTTTCCTCCTAAGATGCTTTAGGTTCTTAGCTGTTGGTTAGTGGAGATAGGGACGTACATCCTAGAGGAAATACTGGTTTGTGCTTTTCCATTATGGTGTATTTTCTTATACTTCATCAACTGTTAAGAAAAATCTTAATTGGGATAGTGCATCAGACTTACTTGTGTGATAGTGAATTCAAGTATTTTGAAATTTTAATGCTTCATGTACTTTGAAATGAAAATCTGGAAGTCTAAAAATGCAGATTTTGTCCAATGATTTCTTTGTTAACGTAAACAGTGTCCATTGCTAATGGTGTGCTGCAATATGACAGCTTTGCCTTGGCTTGCATTACATATTAAAGAGGGTAGGTCTTGATGTTCTCAAAACATAATTCTATTGATGTGGAGGACAAAAATATTTAAAGTTGAATATATATTTTTCCAATTAACATAAATTTCTCAAATTTGCTCTTCAAATGTTTTGATACAGTAGTAATTTTTAAAAGCTGCAAAAACCTTGCTGACATTAGACTGTGCCTTTCTAATGTGACTTGTACTTCAGTGGATTTCTTGTAAAATGAATTCTAGAGCAAAGCTGTGACTATGCTATATAGGTTTGATTGTGGACTTTTTAGATTAATTTGTCCAGTCAGTGATTTATTATGTAAAAAATATACTGATTAGAAGATCAAAAAAACTACTTCCCCTGGGTTAGATATATTGGAGGTAGTGAACGTGTTAGGACTGATGTGAAAATAGTGTATAGACAAGGCAGTGGCTGAAATAATTGGTAAGTGTCTTTCTAGATTAAGGAGAACTGGTTTCTAAAGGTTCCCTGCTTGTACATGATATAGTGACTGCCTTAAGTGTGTAACAGATTTTCGAATCCTCTTAGGAAATGTGCAGTATCTTGAAAAACCATTTACTTTTTTTTTTTTTTATGGTCCTCCTCTTTTTCACTTAAGTAAAAAAAAATGAATTGCGGTCTGAAATACCAAATTTCATTCGAATTTGATGGAAAAAAATGATCTGTGTAAGAGAATGTGAAACTGAGTACCGATTTAAGAAGAGCAAACAAACTACTACCCTTCTTTTTTTATAAACTCAAGCAGAGAATTTCTAGGTGTTCTACAGAAAGGCATTATATCGTGCAGATGCCTCCAGTAGCACATAAATGACAGGGGGTACAGTGTTAATGGTGTGCGAAGCATTGCATGCTGAAGTTGAATTGCTCAGAGGAATGTATTTTCTTCTTCTTGGTGTGGAATTGACAGAAAAGAGGAATGCAAGTGAACTGGAATGAATGCAATCCAGTTACCAGTGTCTTCTTTGCTGTCCACAGGTACACAGATGAAGAGTCTAGAGTATACCTGCTTGATAGGGGTAATACCAGGGAGAAGGAGGCCCAGAAGGAGAGAGGATCAGAAAAAGGGAGGTTAGAGGGAGAAAGGGAATGGGAGGAACAGGAAACTTTAGATTTTTTCGTTGATAAAGAGACTGGGAAAGAAAAGTTTAATGACTCTGAAGGGGAGGACACAGAGGAGACAGAGGATTACAGACAGTTCAGAAAGTCTGTCCTGGCAGATCAGGGTAAAAATTTTCCTACTGCATCTCACCGGAATGCTGAGGAGGAAGGAACCAAATACAAATCTAAAATACCAATCAAGGGCAATAGAGAGAGCGATGGATTTAGAGATGAGAAAAGTTATAAGCTTAAAGAGACTAGCTATGTAGTGGAAAGGCCTAGTGCAACAAAAGATAAGCACAAGGAAGAAGACAAGAGTTCTGAGAGACTAATGATGAAGAAAGAAACTCAGTCACCTGAGCAGGTAAAGTCTGAAAAGCTCAAAGAACTCTTTGATTACAGTCCCCCTCTACACAAGAATCTGGATGCGAGAGAAAAATCCACCTTCAGAGAGGAGAGCCCACTTAGGATCAAAATGATAGCCAGTGACTCCCACCGTCCTGAAGTTAAACTCAAAATGGCACCAGTACCTCTTGATGATTCCAATAGGTAAATTATTCCACCTTACACTGTGGTTCTCCACCAGGCTCTAGTGTCGTTCGTCTTTATTTAAACGAGCGGTTTCTTTTTGTGTGTCTTTTTTTGTTGTTGATGCATTTTAGACCTGCTTCCTTGACTAAAGACAGGCTGCTTGCTAGCACTCTAGTCCATTCCGTCAAGAAGGAGCAAGAGTTCCGATCCATCTTTGACCACATTAAGTTGCCACAGGCCAGCAAAAGCACCTCAGAGTCATTTATTCAGCACATTGTGTCCTTGGTTCACCACGTCAAAGGTATGTATTCAGTTTATCATACCCAAGACACGTCTGACAACTTCATTTAAGCCCGTTTGCTGTCTCTAGTACAGAAAGTTTTCAGCCCTCTCTTAACATTGCTTCAGTCAGACTTTCTTTTGAGGTGCACAAAAAAAATATGTAGAAAAATAATAGTCCCAGAAGCTAGAATCAAAAACCAGACTCAAGCAATGAAGAGCATAATAGCAGTTATACTCTGTTTATGGTATATGTGAAGCACTGAACCGGTTCCACCACACCCCTTTTCCACATTACCCACTGGTCAGCCCAGCAAAGGGCTTTTCAGATCTGCAGACTTGGCTTCATCATGGGACCCAACACCCGGCTGGTGAGGCTGGCGTGAGGGGTGACCCATGAGCTGCAGTCGCTCTACTGGCTGGCACATCACAGCCATCGTACTGCCTGGCCCTTCCATATTTATTAGAGGGCTCGGATGCTTATATCCTGCCTCAGCATCTGATGTGGACCCCTACCTGATTGGAATAGCCATCAGTTTTTAACTGACACCAAAGAAGTTTTAAATCACCTGCCATTCATCAAACCGTTTCACACTGGCTTAGCACAAAACATTTTCATGGATAGGGAACAGTGGATTGTCTCTCCAACCAGTGTATAAGAACAATGTGTTTCACAGGGGAGATGGGAATTCTTCCCTGCAGATACACATGTGCAACCCTGCTGGTTTTCTTGGAAGCTGCATACATACTGCTGAACAAACAAACAACCACCGCATCACTTCTCTCAGGCTCAAGGATTTTGCTAGTTCACTCCAGCAAGCTTAGTAGCACGCCAGAAATAAGCAACTGAACCCTTATATAGGCAATCCAAACAACAATATTTTTCATGTCCAGTCCCCAGATCTTTGATTCAATCTTCCCTTTAAACATTATGAAATCTGTGTTTGTTGAAACCACACAAATTTTGTGGAGCAAGTAGCACAAGGAAGGCAATGGCTGGGGAATATATGGTAATTGCCCTCTGGCTGCCAGGTAGGCTCACATGTGTGTGTATTTCTCGTACTAGTTTTGGGAAGCCTCTACTGCCCTACCAGAGCTCTAAGAGATTCTTCCTCTGCTAAAGCTGTGGGGACTTTATCTGGTTTTAAAGCAGAAGCTCTCATGCGGTTATCCTTCCTGTGCCAGCACAATGCAGTTAATAACCAAGGCATCTCTGCTGCATAGCAAAGACACGATAAAGTTGCCAGCACTGAACTAGCATGTGTCAAGGAGCAACCTGTTTGCCCTATAGACTCTCTTGGCAGCAGGAAAAATGTCCTCATCTTTCATTACCTAAACTGTAACGAGCTACCGGCATTCACATTTTTCGTTTTAGCATAGATGGTAAAAGAAAAAAAAAAACTCCTGAAGATGGGAAAATCGAGGGCAAACAGAAGACTGTGTGCCTGTTGCACTTTCATTCAGTTCCCACCCCATGGAAGAGAGGAAATTAAATTTTTTTTTTTTTTTTTTTTTAAATCCTAAACTCTGACCTACTAAGCTTGTGGGTCATGACCCCCATTTGGGAAAAGTTGCACTTTCTCCTCTTCTTCCTCCCTAGCTCACACACACACACACACACCATGAAAACATTACCCTAATGACCATTGACAAAACAATGCCTGAAGGAATGTGTCGAATATAAGCATCCAAATAACAGAGCCAAAACAACATGTCAGTCTTTCAATTTCAGTATCAAACATAGGTTAATATTTAAAAATATGTACCCAAAAGCTGTAGATTTTCACTAAACAGCATTAAGTAAATTGACTGAAAATGACTGAAAATGGAATAAAATGACAGCACCAGAGAGTAACCATTAATTCTGGGTTCTTTCCTTTCCAGGTCTTCATTTTTCCTCCCTGTGACTTAATACTTGTATTTTGTCCTCCCTCATTTAGATACAATCTTTGGCTATTTCTTTACTTCTTCTTTCCATATTTGCTTGACTTTCCTTTCATTTTCTGTGGAGCCTAACTCTGAGTTCCCCATGGAGCTCATTCACAGTCAAATGTTTCTTACTCAGGGAAACCTTCCACATCATCACGTTTGTCAGTGTAATTCCTCCAGCTTTCATTATACCCTTGGGCTAAGGACCATGTGAGCCCTGGGTCTGGGGAAAGGAAGTTCATTCTTCCTGCCGTCCATGACAGCTGCCTTCAAGCATCCCAGCTGGGTTTCTTGAACCCAGAACGGGAAAACTCCAGTTTAGGTTCAGCCCATGAGCAAACTTCTTTCACCTCTCAGAAATGCCATGCTCGTCAAAATTTCTGTCCTAGGTCCATTACTGAAACCCTGGTTGATATTTGCAGAGAGGTGTCATTTACTGAAATGCAGCAACAAGTAGAGGTGTACCCCGTGCTCAGCCATGGCACACCCAGATAGCAACATAAGTCTAAAACATGGATCCTACTTGCTGGTGTCTTTCATCCTTCTCTTCATCTGTGTGTGGCTGCCCCTCCTACTTGGAAAAGGTGCAAAATGTTAGACAGCATCCCTGAACAGCAATCCAAATCCCTGAACTCTGCTTGGGGAAAAATGTTCCTGCTTATCATGTTACTGAAATCTCGTGGTTCCTTATAAATTCTCAGTTCAGTAATACTGATTTCATAATATTTACTGTCCAGTCACATTCAGCTCCTGCTTCTTTCCATCACTTACTGATGGTACAGCAGAAGTATTTTTCTAGCATGTTACTTGACCGTAGCGTGCCTTGCTCTCTCTTTATCTGCTTTTGCAATGCCTTTTTCATTTAAGGCAATTCAGGTTGTTTATCACTCCCACTACTCAAGAAACACTGAGGTTACCAGCCTAGAAAATATCCACTGGTCCACAAAAAGCCATGGCCATGCAGCATCACACATGCTAAAACTGTATTCATGCCAGTCCCAGCAGGGACCCATGTGCAGGTGCAAGTTAAATGCTTGTTTTGGTCCTTTTCACCATAAAGCCTTAAATCTCAGGATCCCTTAATGCTCCCACCCAGCCTCACAGCAGGCATGTCTGAAGAGACATGAGCGTAAGCATCTCGTAGAGCTGGTGAGGCACTTAGTGAAGTGTTCCCCTTTTGGGCCTCACTTTTGCTACTATGCACAATAACGCTCAAGGCTATGCAGCTGCACTCCAGTTCATGCAGGATCAGGTTCCCCTGCCCTCTTTCTCCTGGCTTAGCACTTTTTTCTCATTTTTCTTTTTTTTTTTCTCCTCCTTTTTTACCCTAGACTCATGTGTGAACACTTCAGAGAACCATTAAGCTCAAAGAGAACGTGCATGAGCCCTTCACAGGTCTTCACCAGCCTTTCCCTTCAAAGAAGCTGCTCCAAAAGCTGATTGGAATCAGCTAAAGTCTCCCCGTTGGCCCTGGATCAGGCCCAAGGCAAGGGACACAATTAGACGGGAACGGAGACACTAACGAAAGGCAGCTTGCCTGCCAGCAGGCAAAACGCAGGGAGACCTACAAGGAGAAAGCAGTATTTGAGGGCCAAACTTGCAATCCTTTGAGGAACAAGCCTCTGTGCAGCAGATGACCCGCCAAGGATTCTGTGCCCTTCGTGACTTCCACCCCGAGCAGCGTGCCGAGGCACTCAGCCCTGGCTTTGAACGGCGAGGTGAAGACAGTGTGTGGGCACTGACTCACTTTTTTTTTAATCCATTGGATTTATTTGTTTAATATATTTGTATTGTCTTGTTTATTCTTCTTGTAAATCTTATTATTGCAAAGCAGCATTTTTAAATGGCAATGGAAAATATGCCAGTTGAAGACGTTTGGGAGAGTCAAAAAGAAACCCAAATAAAAGCCTGTGTCCACATTTTGCAAGGGGGCAGAGGGGTATTGTTCTTCTCATTCCCCTTTTTCTTCCATGTATACCAGTCAGTCCAGGAAGAGATGTCTCAGAGCAATTCTCTCCAGTCCTCTACCACTAAATAGGGCAATACAAGGGTCTCCACAGTCCAACAGTTCCTACCGCCTGTTACTCAATACCTTGCAAACACACACTGTGTTAGCACCACCCAGCACGAAATAAAGTCCGCACTCAAGGCAAATTGTCTATGGCTCTCCATTTTTCATACTGCTCTTTCTTGAAAACAGCCTCATTGTGACGACTTATCTACCTAATTTAGATCTCGATGCTTTCTACTCACATTATCATTGGTTGCAATGAATACAAAAGTACTATCTCATCCAAAAGAAAATCCAATGGACCCTTTTATCAGAGTTGTAAGATGATATGTTTGGATGAAGCATCTGGTGGGGTCCTGCTAGAGCTCTGGTTTGTTTAACATTTTCAGGAGTCATCTGGAAGCAGAAGTAGAAAAAAAAAAACATTAATTATATTAACAGTTGAGACCAAGACTGGGAGAGAAGAGGGAAAACAAGAAGTTTATGGGAAAAATGGAAATCAACTTACAAGGATTTGAGACAAGCATTATCCAAATTATGCAAATGTATATTTACAATATGTTAACAAGTAGACTTTTTGTCACATCCGGATAACCTTATGCTACCCTGGAAGATGCTGTGCACAGAAGGACAATGGTAATACCTTACACCCAGAAAATGAATTGTCCATTCTTCATACACTATTTTAAATGCTGTAGAAATTCATAGGGATGTAGAGGTCGCAGCAGCAGGAGTACCTACAACTGAATAGGAAAGCAACACAGATGATTAAAAGACTGAAACCACTATTGCATGTGCAGTGTGCCCCTTTACCCTAATGAGAAGAATTAAGTTCAACTACTTAATGACCACAAATCATCTGCAATGCCCTGTGCTGCTTTATTGCATATGTAAATTATGGTTTACTGCACTGTATGTAAATTACAGTTTACTGCAACCCAGATTTACTTATATGTGCAAAAGAAGAAGGGATGGCTAGACAAAGGTAGTTGTCACGTGTGACAAAATAGCTCAGGAGCATCATTTCATGGCAGAGTCCCTGTCTGTTACAGACTGGGCTGCGTAGGTGCTAGATGCAGAATAAATCCTCCCTGCTGGAAAAGCTTTCCTCAACACTGTGAGATCTTGCACTATGAGCTATTGCAAGATCCCAGAGATCTGCGGATGCTGGATGAGAGGCAGAGAGTGTTGTGAGCTACTGCCTAGCTGGGAAGAATTCAGAAATTGACCCTGCCGCATACGCACCTTGAAGGCCACTAGACAGATATCAAATGAATGTCTGAGCCATAAATTACCTACAAAGCTTCCTTACTCTGGCTGCAGTCTACTGTTTGTCTTTTCCTCCCCACCATCAGCTCATAGCTGTTTTCTCATATGCAGCCTGGCTTCCCAGTCCTCCATTTCCAACACCAATACTGCAGTGGCTTCTGTCCCACGCTCACTCTTTGCCTCTTCTTCCAGCTTCACATGGGCTCCCTGGCTCTTGCACAACCCCTGAGCACATCCCTGTCTTTCTTATTCTGCTCTGTCTTTCAGCAGGACAACAGTAATGATGATGTCTCCTTTTCTCCGAAACATGCTCAGATCTTTGTCCCAGACACCCATTTCACCCTCGACCAAGCACTACCTGGAAACTGAAACACCTCTGAATACTACAGGGTTTTTTACCTTCCAGCCCCAAAGATAGTCTGTACAATAAATATAGCAATACAAGCCTGGAGATGTTAAGGTGATGAAAGTACAAAAAACATATCAAAACTTAGAAACATGAGGGTCAAAGCATGACGTGAGTTCCTCAGCCCAGTTTGGACAGAAGTCATGAGTTTAGCTTCTTCAGGTGGGTATTCTCAACAATCTGACTCGAGGTGCTTAAGCAGGGGTGGCACAGTCAAGCCTCCAACCTGGTGTCATGGGCAAAGTATCCCAGCTCTGCCCTTGCCTGTAGGAAAACATCTAGGAATGAGACAGCATCATGGAAAACTCACTCCCTTTGTGATTTTTCCTTCTCATCATTCTGTGAGTCAGGCAGGATTTGTGCTTATTTGCCAGTATCTATGATTGTCAAGGACCAACTGAACACATTGGGGCTTTAGGCACCTCTTCCTTTCCCTGTTAGAATGTCCCCAAGACCCACCATGGCAGAATTTGCCCCCACTGTCCCACCTCTCTCTCCTCCACAGTAACATAGCATGAAAGCCCAGGAGTTTTACCAACATATCTACACGGTCCACTGAATAGCTATCATGCTCCGGGCTGAATTCCAGTACGGCACATGCACGCCCCATGCTGGGTTACAGGCAGGCTATATCCATACCAGTAAACTAGACCATTATTGCATTAGGAGCAAACATCCAGGCCAGCTGGCAGAGAACAGTGTGCTAGTGAACAAGTCTCCTAAATGAGGTGGCAGCAAGCAAACTGCCTACTGGGTACACAGCACTGGCACACTCCAGTTGCCAGAACAGGCCCAAAACTTGTTCAGAGAGAGTATCAGTTGCAATGGGCCATGTTCATGCCAGAGAATGTGCTAGCAGTTTGCTAGCATAGACAATCTTCTTCCATGGCCAACGAAGGCTGCCAGGCATGCTTGGATTTACTAGCATGCTGGGTCTCAATATTTGTCTTTTCCCCATGGGATTAATGATTCAACAGTGTCCCAGAATGTGGCAGCCACAAAGCTAAAGAAGGACTGGATTGCATCCTCTGTGTGGGAAGGTGGAAAGGTACATACCGAATGCTTCCTTCCCACTTGCTCTTCACAAAGTCATCTGAGGTGCATTGGTATATTTGCCTTCATCCAATCTGCTTGGATGCTAGGATAGGTAGGAAAATATATTTGATTACTTCCTTCGGTGCAATCTCTTCATTCTTAAGGTTACTTCTGAAGTTTTCTCAGATTCTTAAAGGCTGCTTCACCCATGGATTATTCTCAGTGTAAGCATACTGGTTTTAATGACACGCTTTGGCAAATGACATTCAGAATTTGCTTCCCAATCTACATAGAAGTTTAAAATCTACTTTTAAAGAGATATTTTTAGGACAAAAAAGCTTTCTTATGAGGTGTGCAGCCTGCCCTCATCCTCCTCACTTTATCATAATTCAGGAGTGATTCTTTCAAAATCAGAGTTGTCTACCAGCCTCACAAAACTAGCATCACAAGAGGAGCAGTAGGCCCATAAATGTGCCTGACTTTACAGCTGTTCTGGCCACAAATCCTCTGCCAAAATCCAGCTGTGCCATCCACAAGAGGTACAATCTCCAGCCCCCTTACCTATCTGCTGCTGCCAGTAGGTACTGTCTTTTCAGCTCAAGGGAGCCCTCAGCCATCCTTAACACAGTGCACCCAAGTAGCTCAAATGATTCGAATTGCAGGCCTTGGCTAAACCAAGCCATTTTGATTGAAAGGGTTCAGGGGAGCTTTTACTTAGGCAAATCTTTCAGGAGCCTGAAGACCTTCAAAAGGTAGACAGCAAGGCCGCAGCTGACAATGGCAGCAGCTCCCATAGATGCAGTTCTTCGTAGAGCACCCAAGAGCAATAGCTTTGGAACAGATGCTAGGCAAGGAATAAAACGCCTGTGTTTTATGTTAAATGCAGACACTAAAAGACAAAGATGACTGAGGTCATCAAAGATGACTGAGGCCTCAAAGGTGCACTCCCTCCAGCTATAGCTTCAGGGTCAAAAAAAGAAAAAAATTGTACTGGTACTTGCCAACTCCAAACAGACTCTAATTTAACCTCAGCACTTGATTTTCACAGACAAAGATTAAGTAAAAAAACCAAGTCACAGATCAACCTCAGCTGGACTAAACATCTCCAGAGATCCCCTCCAAGTCTCCACCCAAGGCAGAGGTGACTTCAAAGTCAGATCCAGGTGCTCAGAGCCTTGTCCCTGTCTGAATATCTCCAGGCAAATGTTCTTCTCTCACTAAGACCTTCTCAGCCCAGCCAGAGGACAGCTTGCTTGGGGCAGTATCTCCAACACCCACCCTCTGCAGATGAAGGCTGCAAGAAGCAGAGGTACAGGGCATGCCTGAACCATTTCATGCTCTCCCCCA
>JAOXNG010000012.1:70609415-70631446 GCA_028566535.1 Scolopax minor
CCTCCAGGCCCCTATTATTGACCTGGGAGTAAGAGAACTCATTAGTTTATTGGTTTGTCTTCAGTGCTCCAAAGACTAAATTTTCATCTTTTCAAAGATTTTTCTCTACATATAAAAGGTCAGAGCAAACCTTAACATGTCAAAAAGTGTTTTTTTTGTAATTTCTGTAATTTGAATTTTGTGTAATTTGTGTAATCACAGGATTCCAGAACTTTCTGCTTTATGAAAACAAACAAACAAAAAGGAAAAATATGGTATTAATTACAGGACTGCAAAGGTTGGCAACAGAGAACAAACAAATTTATTTCACTTCACTGTTATTCAGGCAAGGATTCACTCTGTCATTTCCAAGGAAGGACCCTGCAGTGCAGTGATGCTGCAGCCTATGATAGAATGCTTTCCTTTTCCACTGATTTAATTTTTACTCCAAAATGAAATCAGACTTCATCAAAACTTTTTAGAAGTACTCCATCCCATGCCTTTTTTTTTTAAGAAAAAAAAGAAATATAAAAGCATTCAAACTTATCACAAAAGCTGGCCAACACTTTATAAACTTTTGCCAAAGTATCCACAAATTAATAATTAAATCCTCACTTCTTACTAGAAAAATATCAAAAAAGATTTCACATTCTGATAATGTACTAGTTACTGTCTGTTGAACAGTGCTACCCACAATATCTCACTGCAATAGCACACAACTGAAGCCAAAACCCAAAAGCTTTAGTGACCAGAAAAAGGTGAACCAAAATGATACTACAGCTTCTAAATGAGCTTCACAATACACTAGCACACTGTAAATGGCAAAATGCTAATTTTGGTGGTCTTGAGGTTTGATTTGAAATTATAAAGACTGAAATTGTTCACTGATATTAAAAAAATTAAATTCCTGTTAACCTAGATGGGCCTTCTGGCAGTTTACACTAAAAAGGTCCAAATAAACCAATTGTATCTTTTTAAACTAAAACATTATATATTTTAATAGCATATACTGCAGCAAACTCCCATGAACTTACTGTTCCATAGAGGCAGTGAACTGAGAGAGCTCTGACTTTTCACAGCATCTTTTGGCATCATTTATATTTAAATAATAAGAGTCAGGCACATTTTCATTCAACATGAAAAAGAAGTTCAGATCTAATCAAGACTCAGCACTGTCTCCTGACACTGCCTGCTCTATGCTTGCTTGAGCACGTAGGCAGCAGCTGGCACTTCCATGGCTTGATCATTACTGTTGCTCTTCAAATTATGCCTGTCACACAGGTTAGGAAAACATGAGTAATTAAACATAAACAGCATCATAAAATAATAGTAAGAAAAAAATTAATAATCATCCAAAAGAGTGTTTGGGGCACCTCCCTAAACCACTTTGGATTTCTGCCCCTTCTGCTCAGACAGTTTTATGCTGTGTACTTTTTAATCATTTCCTTCATGAGTCCTTTAAGGCACAGAAGAGGCAGGAAAAAAACATGTATTAGAACTGATGAGAACGGTGATATGCAAAAAAGAGAAATGCCAATTAAGTATTCTCTGAACTACTGCAGCCTGATTTTGAGTTGCTTATGGCAGAGACGTATGTCTCACTACGACACTGCTAGTTTAAGATGTGTGTATTTTAAATGCAGAATTTCAGAAGCTGCTCATTCCTTATTTGAACCATCGCCTAAGGCTGGACACTGGGTGCAGTTCTCTCTCTTCTGGCCCATCAGGCCATTATACCAAGTTCAGTATCTCAACCTTATGCGGGTCAATGCAGAAATTCTGCAGTCCTGCAACCCCAGCAGTACATGTAGATATAGGCCTTCTTTTACTTGAATATTCAACAGCAAAAATAATTCCTAACTCCGTTGTCTTACAAAAACAGCATAAAGCAACGTAGCAAGAAAGGCTGAGACTTTGGGCCATGTTATTAACAACAACCCTAAGTAGCTCGTTGCAGCCTATTTTTGTGTGCACGGTTACTGGAACTGAGCATGCAATTCTGGTAATTGGCTACAAAAATGACCAGCTAGATGAGTGACAGGACATTTGCCATCTGCAATTATTATTGTGTAGGAACTGTGTGAAATATGTGATCCTTCCTGTTAGCATACATGCAAAGATTAGGTAAAAAGAGCATAGTTTTCAGCTGCTTTACATCCAGAATATTTATTCATGTATCTAACCAACTTGATTTACTCCTACTTGGTCTGTGTTTTGCATGGGTATGAATTAGACAAAATACAACGTAGGCAAGACTCGTGTCTGACTACATAAGAAGAAAAATAAGCACAGTGACAAACATAATGTTTAACACATTCAAATCCACATATTAAAAGTACATTTAGAGATGGTTCTTGTTCTAATTGGGCAATTTTTGCTCAGGTGTGTGCCTTAAGTTACGTATTTTCATATAAACTTCAGGGCCTCTCTTCCCATAAATCTAAGTGCTTCACTTTCTATATTCAAGATTAAAATTGTTTAGCTTACCACATCAGAGGTGCTAACTACGGTACTAAAAGTACGCCAGCAATTCAATATGTTTGCTCAAGCTACTTAACAGAGCAATTTGGCAAGGAATTCCCATTTCTGGGGAGGAGGGACTTGCACCTTCTCATGCGAACTCCCACTGAAATCAATAGGAGCCTGGCCAAGCAGTGACTGAGTGGGCTAAATAAAGGCAAGCTTTGTAATGTTCATCATCACTGCTGGTAGCATCCCACCAGGCTAAACTCACAAATTTGACAGTAAGAAGAAATGAACTGTTTGCATCTGCCATTATTCTTGCTCTTTATATATCTTCTTGATTTAGTCCCCTTTCCGCTAGCTTGAATATAAAGATCACTGAACTCAACAGCAAATTCTCTACTTGACTTCAGGGTTTAGTTTAAGGTCTTTTCTCAGCATCCCAGATAATATAGGATCCGTACCCAGCTTCATTCCTCTTTGGACCAAGTGTCCTTGTACATTCTCAGCATCTCCAATTCATGATTCTTTTTATCTTCCTTTTGATGTTTTTTTACTATACTTTTTTTCCTTTTTCACCATTACCTTCCTTCCCATCTCCTTAAAGGCTCCACCCCATGTCTTCCTCTTCCCCAGCTCAGTGCAATCCCCATCTTCTGCTTTGCTAAGGCTTTTCTACCTTTCACACGTATGAATATATATACTTCAATCTTTAGCCACATCTCTGGAGAGGGTGTTCAGTTGAGTTGGCTTTCTCCACTAATCAGCTTTCCAGGAGAGTTTGCTTGCCAGGACCGGGGCAAATTATACTCAGATTCATTAACTAAGATACAATAAACTCCATTTACTATTTACCAATGTGCCATATGTGGGGGGGTGGGAAGAAAAAGTTTATGAAACCAGGAGACCCTGTGGCTGGTTTATGGACCCAAAGTCTTTCTGAGTAGGTCACAAATCTCCAAGATATCTCCACACATTAAGTTTTGCACTTGGATTTCTAATTTAGCTGAAAGATGTGTAAAAACACATGCAGTCAGACAGCTCCTTGGCTATACATCTAAGGAAGCTCAAAGTGTAAGTTATTACTTCCAAAGTCAATTGTAACTTATGCTCACTAAATTGGCTCCAGATCCACCCTTTTCAGACAGTAGTATAGGAATAATTTATTCTTTTGGTGAAAAGCACCCATTTTAGCTAAACCACACCCCCAGCTGGGAGTCTCACCAGCAGAAGTGCCAAAGGCAGAGGGATTCAGAGGCACACAGGGCTATGGGAGGCCAGCAGAACAAGGGTGAATAAAGCACAGCATGTAATAGTGTCTGTCAGCACACTGAAATGTATAACCTCTCCCTAACATAGGGGGTCTGCAACACAAATCCGAGAGGAAAATTTGTTCCTGTGGTTCAATCATCACGTTAGACAAAGAGGTTTCCTTGCTTTTAACATCCATGCAATTTATACCAGAAGTCTTATGGATAGTGGTGAAACCATTGCAGCTTTCTAGGGACCTAATGTTTTGATCTATGCCCTCAATGTGTATCTTGTTGTCTTCCGTCAAGAAAATTCTGTACATAAATATGGCATGAGGGGTTTGAAAGCTGTAAGTTTAGACGTCTAACCCAGATGTCAAGTTAAGAGCCTAATCAGTGCAGAGGTACAAAATCTACGTAAACTAGGAGCTTTTCTCTTGCTAATTACACTGGAAACCTGAGTTAAATGACTCACATGAATTCATCCCATTCCAATAGCAGCAGTGACTTGAAGCAATTTGATCCACCAGAGGGTTAACTTCCCTGTGAGAGACTGCTTCACTAGCTAGCTACAGAAACACTGCCCTACATACCTTGCAAAGGCTTTTCTTTCCCCAGGTGAACCCCTGCATCACCAGCCATCCAACAGGAACCTCCTCATTTAGAGATCTTTAATAGCAGCAGCTGCTGAAGGAGAGGGAACTGTAGAAACACATTTGTTGCCAAACCGTGCATTTAAATGGAAGGAGGAGAAACAGATGGGGAAATCACTCTTCAGTGTTTACTAGCACAATCAGCACCTGAGGCAGCACTTATTCAGGTGCTGAAATTACAGAGGTAAGTTTTATGATGAGAAATCTGTTCCTCATATGACAGCTATATTTCTCATCATGGATCATAAAAAGCAGATGATCCATCAGATAACTACTTGATTGTAATGTGCATCACAATAAAACCGTCAACTTTCTGTTTTGTTTTACGACCCTGGTTACATCTGGAATGCTTTCAAGAAGGATGCTGATGTTCGCTTGGGTACAAACTGACTCAGGGCACTTCTGGATTGCTGCTTATGCCATAGTAGATAATAAGAATAATGAGAAATGATAGCAGAATTACCTCCAATTTTTCTGCCAGGAAGATTACTACATTACGACCAATATAACTTCATTGAATATTTTTCTTGGACTGGACCATAAAGAGGATTCTTAATTATATAACACCTTTCTCTTCCTTTTCAGTCAAACTATTCCTTTCAGTTCTCTGTTTCCTCTTACATTACAGATCTTTTCCACAATTACTAATTCAATAATAGTAATGACAGTAATAAAACAAAGATTTGTAGTAACTCACATAGTTCCTCATTTCTATAATAACATCAGTAATTTCTTATCTTTACATAGTGTTTGTTGTCAGGTCATTTCTAGGTCTTGTCCTCTTAGAGGTAGACAAAGAGATGAAACTACTTTCCCAAGGTTGCAGAGCAAGCCTCAAGTAAAATTCCTGATTTATCCAAGAGTATATAGTGGAAACGCGATCTTTGCTGTAATTCAACACCCCAAAGAGACATGTTACCAAAAGCGATTTTTAAGAAGACTTAAAGATCTGCTCTTTAAGATTGTTGTTATCTCAGCAGAGCACTAAAATAGGAAAAAAGCTGACCTTACTGATGTGCAGTCTGCCTCTTTGCTTGGCAAGGTTACAACCCCATTAAACAAAACAAAACAAACTAACCCTCTGGTCTTGCACAACGCTGCCAGGAGGGCTTGCAAGTTCTCTGGACAACTGAGGTTGATCTTAAATTGTGGGGTTGATGCATCACATGTTGAAATCAACAACACCGAACCATAGCTCAATATTCAAATCAGTTCTGCATGGAGGAACGGTATTTCTGTAACCAGCCAGGACATTGAGTCACTTCATTCTTGACCTTAACCAAATGGAGTAAAGCAATATATATACTTCAGATTGCCCTTCAAAAGCTCAGCTGTGCTTGGTATTAGCAAAGAGTTTCATTCACTCCAAGTTCCAGACTTCAGCCATCATTTTTTTCTGACTGCATGATAAAATTCAGATGTTTTAGAAAGATCCTTCTTCCCTACATGTGCCCACCCAAGCAGCAGCAGCAGGGTTTCTACTAAAACCTGACAACGAAATTTGCCTTTGGAGAAAGACCAAGCATGGAAAATTTTAGTGTAAACAACAATTGTTTCAGAAAATTATGAGTGCACCAGCCTGGGGAAGGGAACATATTTTGCCAGCTCAGATTCAACAGACCTTATCAAGCTCCCACTTTCTTTGTACACCATGAGTACAGACACTGAATCACAGAATCACAGAACCTTAATGGTTGGAAAGGACCTCTGAGGTCACCGAGTCCAACCATACACACACAAAAGACCCCCACAATCTCGGCCACTAGAGCATGCCTGAAGTGCCACATCTACACGTTTCTCAAATACCTCCAGGGATGGTGACTCCTCCACCTCCCTGAGCAGGCCGTTCCAGTACCTGACCACTCTCTCAGTAAAGTAATTTTTCCTAATATCTAATTTAAACCTCCCCTGCCCCAACTTTAGACTATTTCCTATGGTCCTGTCGTTATTCACTCAGGAGAAGAGGCCAACACCCACCTCTCTACAACCTCCTTTCAGATAGTTGGAGAGGGCAATGAGGTCTCCCCTTGGCCTCCTCTTCTCCAAACTAAACATGCCCAGTTCCCTCAGCCTCTCCTCATATGATTTGTTCTCTAGACCCCTCACCAGCTTGGTGTCTCTCCTCTGGACACGCTCCACCATTTCAATGTCCTTATTGTCTCTTATTGTAGTCCAGGCCTCACCCACTGCACTTATGGTGGTCTGGCAAGTCCTTCACCCCAAATCTCACCCTTCTTCCAAGTGGCAGCAGAGAACTGTTTAACCTAGATCCATAATCTTGTTTCTGCCCCAACTGATAGGGATTCCAGGCTGTCCCTCCATGAGGCCAGTGAACTCACACACACTGGACTGAGCACTAAACTCCAGCTGTGTTTGGCTCAGTTACACAAACGTGTTTTTCTTTTGCAATAGTTTCAGTAGAAATACAGCCAGCTCCTAAAGGGACTTTAAGTGGCAGATATCAGTCCCCAAAGCCAACTGTACCTGTGCCTGCTACATCCCTGAGTTACTTGCGCTGAGTAGCCAGAAATAGAAATTAAGAGACTGAGCCCATCTTTTTCTGTGGTACCTTGTCCTACAGATATTGGGGAACAGTATGGAGGAAGAGAAACAAAGATTAAATGATGTAGTGCTGTGCTATGGGTCCATAAGAACAAAATGGGCAGGAAAATGGACTGAACTTACAAATGAAATGGGATTTCTCTCTGTTGTGAGCTAGGTGTTCTCACTGAAGGTTCTAGAGATGCTTATGTGCTTATGCTTAAGATGATGAAAGGAGCTTTAACACCCGCCCGGTTGTGCACAAACAATACCACATCAAGACACAGATTATGCTACGTGTAGTAAAGTACTTATTGCATAGAAGCAAATGGAGGATGAAGTAGGGCCTGAATTGCAGAAAGGGAAAGAGACAGCAAGTAATACATCTTCCTTCCTCCCTTTTTTGATTACAATTTACAGTATTTAAGTTAAGAAATATTTCTGTTTAAAACGTCATGTTTCATTGTAGAGTTAACCTCTGAAAAACATGCCTATATTTACAAAATCAACAAATACATTGGAAGCATGTTCTTTTAGATGCTTCTCTTACTGCAAGCACCAGCTATCAGAAAGATGAAAAAATTAGCCTGCCTTTCTTTTTCTTCAATACAGTTATTAATTTTTGTATTGCAGTAGTTTTCTATAGTATATAAAGAGGCGTCCTCACATGTAGGAAGACAGAAGTCCCCGTGTTTTAAAAGCAGATATTCCTTTTACCAGAGAATCAGACTGGGATTTAATGGTTGTTCTACAATGCTTCTAAGTCTTCATTTATCTGCTCATGTCTTTAATTGTTGATTCGATAAAAGTTTGGATACTGTCTGATGAACCCCAAGCAAATTGAAAGAAATTTGTATATTTTTTTTAAAATGAGAATATTACCTGATATTGCTTGCAGTTGGGGAGGGTCCCGCACTTTCCTCTTAGTACAACATTAAAAATTTCTTTTTCATGATAGTTAATTTCAGTAACAAGGCCTACATTTCAGTATTGTGAGATTCTGCACGAGGATTTACTACTAGACTTTCTCCTTGAAGGCTCTTTTCCCACCCCTGCAGCAATATCTCTCTGCCAAACCAGTCCAATGTTCTCTTCACATTTTAATTGAGGCTAACTGGATCCATCTGCTGCATGACTCAGGGGGTGCTCTGAACCTTAGAAAAAAGTCCATTCCTGTGCCAGATCTCAGAGATTTCAGCCCTGCTTTAAGAGAATGCTGTTTTCTGTTAAAATTCTATATAATGTAAGTTTTAGCACAGATGTTTGCACAGCAGTGAAGTGCTGAATAAGACACTTGACACATCTCTGTGAAGCAGCCTAAAGTTAAAGTTAATGAACATACAGCTGATGGCTGCTACCCTGCCTTATGGCTTGCTAGCTCTTATTCCTGCTGCTGAAAGGTCAGTCCAGGTTTTTATAACTTACTACACTTTTTTTTTAAGGCCTGGACCTAAAAACACACTTTGGCTATCACAGAGATTGTTGCTGTCTTTGTGCATTATAATGGGTAGTGTTTACATGCCTGAAGAGATGGGAAATACTTATGCCAAGTAAGTGTTTAAAATGGGCACTAATGCAAGGAGGAATTTCTACTTATCATTGCTGGCAGCCAGAAAGAAGGCAGCATTTAATAAGTAGGACTTGTGAGTGGGTGAACGTGTGTGGGGGGAGCAATGCTCAAACAAATTTGAGCATGTGATTACTTTTTCACTGGCAACCGAAGAATCACAGTATCACTTTGACATAGCTTGGCCACGGACATATTTTTAACTGAGACATAAACACGTAATATCGTATTACTTCAACTGCTATTATAACATTGCATACAAGTAACTCCTGCTGATTTAACAGTGCTTGGAAAAAATAATATAGCATTTTTCTCCAGGGAATAAAATTCTTCCAAGATCCTGGCAATTAGTTGAATGAAGCAACAGAAGCAACAAAAATACTAAAAGTGCTAAACAACTAATGGGAACCAAACTTGAGCAGCTTCTCCTGTGCCAAGAAACATAGAGACCTGATCTTGATTTTTGGCAGTTCTTCCTTTAACAGAGCTCCGATTGGTTTATAATGATCTAAAAATTAGGACCTGTTTCCATGAGTTCAGTCTTGTCGTTCTTCTTAAAATGTAATTTGAAGCAGCAATGAATAAATCGTACATTATGGGGGGAAATGGGGGCACCACTGAATACTTTACTAAAGGTGTGGAGCCATTCAGTATGTCCACGAGTGAAGAATTTTCAAGTCACTGTCAAGCGCTGAACTATTCCACTCAACATTAGAGATCTATCTTCCATACTTTCCAAAAGGCTGAAGTGCTATGACAAAGCATGACAGACTTCTCAAATAGTTAAGCAACTGAGAACAATGGTATGAGACAATACTGCAAGATAGCATTGCATGCAGGGAGTGTTGCTGGCCTTGAAGTCACCTCTTGAAGTGTGGTAACACCCGAGGGTGTCTTCTGCCATTGCATCATTCAATGATGAACTGGTAAAAAAGAGAAATCCCAGACCTTTAAAGAAACCTATTTTCTGTGGGCAATTATTAGTAGATAGAAGCTGGTGGAGAAAGGACTTTGAGTCCTGTAGCTTTAATCCCCACTTGAGTTCCATGTGTGTTCAAAAAGGTGGGATGTTCTGAAGGAAAGGCAATATGTTAAGTCATTGCTCACGTTACAGTCACTTCATCTTCCCAGTGAGCTTGTCCCACTTTAGGGGTCCTCTGCAGACAACTCCTGGAAGCAAAATAGACTTTGGTCACTTTTCCCCTGCATTGCTTGCATGGTTCTGTAGGTTTCTGCGGCTCTGATCCACCATGAAGTTTACACTAGAACCCTAAGGTGAATATAGCCAAGTATTTCAAATGTCTTAATTCCACTGAGCAAATATTTTCAGATATCATCCTAACTCAAAAGTTTTCCATGTCTGATTCCAAAGGAATCTTTTCTATAACAGTGTTTATATTTGGCTACCTGCCGAATCAAACCAAAGGGTTTCTATGGAGCTACACTGGGAAGGAATTTGGCCTATTCTCTTTAAAACATATTGTGCTTGAAAAGATGTGACATGTGATGCCAACTGGCTGCATTTTATCTTGAGTTGTTTCAGATAAACAGGGCCTGTTTTCTAGTAGGCTAAAGTACATCCATGGGACCACTGCTTCATGGGAAGTGGAAAAGAAATACTTCCCTTTCGACCGAAGTCACCTTACCATGTTGAAACCCTAACGCTCTGGATGGCACTGTAATCAGAAACAGCAGACACACAAGTTTAAATTATACGTGAGATTTGAAATAGATGTGCAGTGGATCACTTTGATTAAGAGAGGCATAATTCACTTCCTAGCAACTGAAGATTGCATTCCCCATTCTTCTGCAAAGACAATTCTGGCCGCGCCTTATGTTTGCTGAAATCATCACCGAGAACACCGACTCTGCTAGTGCAATATTGGGCACTGACTGGGAAGTAAACTGCTGCTTCATCGTGGGTGTCCACTGCTAAACACTTGGAAAGGCACACAGCATGGAGCCCCCATCGCTGTGACTAGCGCTGTTATCTGATACAGCAAGACGTGACACAACCAGTCACGGACAGGGAATAAACGTTTCATCAAACACCTAATAAAAATAAATGCTGGGATGTCTGTTTAAGTGTGACTTTTTAAATTAGGCTTTTAAGAATGTGATGAGCTAGCTTTGTTCTGCTGACATGACTTGCTGCCAAAAGGTGCAGGTTGACATTTTTGCCCAAAGTCAAACGATGGGACCGGTGGATTTTGATTTGTCACCCTCGTGCAGCCAGGTGTGTCTGACATTGTGCGCTCCAGAATCAGAGCTGAACACCATCACTGTAACAGGTCAGGATGCTGGCTTGATTTCAAATACAAGGCTTGATACAAATACCAATACTGTGGGACTTTCAGTTATGTCAGTTACATTGTAGACTGATCTTACACGATATTTTGTGAGTTGTAGCAGTTAACTGATGCATCAACTTCCTTCCCTAAAACTGATTCAAAATTGTATAAAAAGATAGATACTTCATGGTACAGTTTGGCTTTTTGAAGTCCTTAAGGTGGTTTAAATGGCTATAATTTCTCATTAAGTTTAAAAAAACCCACACCAAACACACAAACCAATATTTCCTCCATTTAGCAAACTACATGTGTGAAAGAAGAAACATGAGTGAAAGAAGAAATACATCCTGTATCAGAGTCACATGAGGATACGTCATGCACAGAGATATAATCAAAGTAGTAAAATGAAACAAGCATGTTTTAGCATATTTCTGTTTCACTTTTCAGGTTTACTGAACGTCAGCTGCGTATATAATGAAAATAAATTGCCTGGCTTCAATCTCCATTAGCTAATGAAGTATGCTATAACGATACAAAGATGTTGGAGTGTGTGAAATACATATACCTTGTAGAGTGTCAACAAGCCAAAAAGCCACAGCATCACGATAGAAAAAGGTAAGTAGGCAATACTTGCACAGTTAAGTAGAGTTGATAGAAAATAATTTCCCATAATAATTTTTTTTATGATTCTTCAATTGTAATTTGTAAATAAATAATAAATAAAAGCTTGCAACATACAGTTGTCTGTGGACTCTTGTCTATTAGCAATTAACAGATGTAGACAGAGGCATTTCTATTTACAGAGAAAGTGCTTGAAGAAAATGGACCTGAATTATTTAATCATCTCTGGCACAAGAAAAAAAAGATTGCCATGAATTCTAACACTTATTTGCAAACATGCAGGCAGTCCCGTATGACTATTATGTGTATGAAGTCAGCATGCTTTTACATTGTAAAAGATATGAATGACTTAGCATATAAAATAACCCCAAGAAGTTATTAGGAAGCTATGACAGTCGTTCCCCCTTTAATTTTCTGCATAAACCACCGACAGCCAAAATAGTTCTGGAGCAGACGGCTGTGAAAATGGAGTAGCAGTGGGAAAGCCCTCCTTTTGAACTCATATAAGATAAAAGATAATTATACTGGCGACACTGCTGGTTTTTTTTTAACTGCTCGCTTAGCATACAAATAGTGCAGCCCGAATGAGGCTTGCTGTCACCCTGGTAGGCAGACATGTACATTGGCTGTAGAAAAGGCACTGTTCCTGGCCTGTCTCCTTGGATTAAGGTGGCTCATTGCATGTTGGGACCCGCGCAGTCTTGGGGACACACCTTTGCATTAGTGCCAAGGATGGCAATATGCTCCACTTCATGTAAATATGATACAGCCCTTGGGCTCCTGGCAAGCCACCAGGGCAACCCACAGCTCTCTTATGAAGATAATATGACTGTGATATTTTACAGAAATCAATCAAAATGCTGCAGCCGCTTTAGTGTCATCTGCAGCACGTGGTATTCTCTAACCTAGAATTCTTAAGTATGAATAAGATTTATATATTTATTGTAGCCACATGCACATACGCACAAAAGAGCTGGAGTGGTGTCAGTAACTTCTCCTAACTGAAAGTTGAAAAAGTGAAAAGATGAACGCAAAGACTTGGAATTGGATTTTAAATATATTGTGCAACAGGTTAGTGGGACCACTTCTACCACTGACAAGAGTCCAGTCCTGCAGTCCTGTCTTGCTCACTACAGTTATCTGGTAGTACCTGTGTGATATTGGCAGGTTAATAATTTCTTTTTGCTTTCCTTTTCTCCAGGCAAAGCTATACGTTTGTCTAATATCACATGGGGTTGTCATGGAAATTAGCATATTACAAAATGAGGATGGCAAATAACTCCGTTTCCAAATGCTATGTTCAGCAGCCAGAGGTATTAGTGGATTTGGCAGCATTTGCCAACTCCTTTGCACATGAATAACCCTCCTCACAGGGTTTAAACAAATGAAACTAGGATAAATGAGATTAATTTGCCAATAGCAAATTACATTCTATTTTAAAATATGAATAAGCCTGTACCAAATTCACATGTTTTTGTATATTTCCCTTATAATTTTCATGCACGGAAACACCACAGCAGACTACCCAAGAGTACAGGCTGCGGTACACTGCAGCTGGAAAGAAGAGGAGTGTTCTAGAGCAGTGGCACCTTTCCAAGACCCTGGAGATGGGCATGTTGCAAGGACCTGGCCCAAGGAGAAATAGCAACCATGATGAACCTCTCGCACAACTCATGGTACTTTGGAACGGAAAGAACTGTGTGTTAGGGCAGCCTTATTCAACATGCCCAACTCAGACTGAGGAGAACATAAAGCTGAATTAACCTACCCTTGTAGATTTTGTAGTTTATCTAGCCATAGCTGGGGGTACTGGTTACTCTATCCAGTGGAAGGCAGTTTACAGTCTGCTGTAAACATGATGTGAAACCTAACGAGGTTATTTCTCTTATTGTCTCCTTTGTCCATCGCATATTCCCACTGGTCCTCCAAACTCCATTTTGTCCTCAATTATTGCATTCTTCAATTTGCTATGACTTTAGCTCTTGCTGATAGACAGTAGATATTTTGATTAAAGTAATTTCTTACTTGAGTGACACAAACACTGTTAAAATATGTTCCTATTCCCTTCCCTAAGATCTTCATATATCTTCCCTTTTAAGAAGTCACGATTTCTCCTCATCTTCCCTTGGGTGTTTTTGTTTCCTTTGTTGCACAACTCTTCCATTTGCCATATTCCCCTCTAAATCACCTCCATGTATCTACCCCTCTCCCTCATATGCCTTTCTTCTATCGTCTATTCCATTTGTCTTAGTGGGACTTTCAGACTTCCGCTGTTTCTTCCCTTCCCCATTCCTCTAAAGGGTTTTTTCACTTCCTCTTATCCACTGGGACTTCTCCTCCACCCTGGTTTTTGTCCCATCACCCTGTGTGCTAGCTGCTCCCTCTCCTAAGTGCTAAGACTTCAAGATGGGACCTAATGCCAGTGATAGCAGAGGGAGCACAAAGGCTGCCTTCACCTGGGAGGAGACACTTGGAGCACAAAATAAGGAAAAGGTCAACAGGGTTTCCTTACTTGGAGCTGACAGCATGGGTTAGACCATCCTTCCTGCAGGTACCTGTATGGGACCATTCGCTATAGGACCAGTTGCACAACCATCTATCACAAGCACTGACTACAGAGAAGGGTAACAAAGAACACAACGACTCCCTCTAGTGATGAATCCTTCCATACCTTTCAGCACTTGCAAGATGTGGGGGCAGATGGTGGCTTCCCTTGATAAAGTCAACTAACTTGGAGGGAGGATGGAAGCATCCTTCTCTTAAAAGAAAAATAAGCCTGTTTTAAAGGTTATCACCTATCACCAGGAAAATTACATGCTGGATATTTAAAGGCTTCTTGAAAAGCAATAAAAAACAAATAGCAGAAAAGTGATGTCATTTCTGACATTGCTGGTGTGGAAGCCCCCGGTAGGAATTATTGTAAACCATTTCCCAATCTGCTTTTATACAGGCCTAGGAATTAAAAAGAAAACTTTAGTGTTTAATGCTTAAACCAAATGTTTAATTTTGAACATCCCCATAGAGTCACACCGCAGTGTAGAGGTTGCAGTTAAAAGCCCAGATTCCTTCATCTTCCTGACATTGAAGCTACAGTATAACAAAAACATTTTGAAACTAGTGTGGAAATAGTTCTAACCGGAGCATTAACATAATTTACTTCAGTCATGTTCTTCAAGATCATTTATATCTTACACATGTGATGTGTAAATATTCAGCCTCCGTACACATATACAGTTGGATTTTATATATTATATATAAAAACACTCCCTTAAAAGTATGATTCATTGGTTTAACTGTTGGTATTTTAGCTTTTCCAGTATGTTCAAAAGCAGTTTATACATTTAGAAATATGATGTATATAACCATTACTGCTAATGTAGGTAGGGTCTCATCCCATCTGTCTGAGAAGACACATTACTAAGCTAAGCACTGAAAACTACTGAAACAATTCAAAGCTGTCGAAGAACAATGAGCCAAAGCTTTGCTTGGCTGTTTTCTGTGCCAGTAGAAAGTGACTTACTACCTGATTTATAATTATGGATAGTAAAATATACATATCAAGACAAAAGAATGTAAAATGCTGCCTGTTAGCATGTAGAGGAGCTGATCCTACAACAGGCCTTGGCCCAGGAGCAGGACTATGCTACCTTATGATTAGAGAGCAGGGCTTGGAGTCAATCCCATGGTCTATCCTGCCATTGATCTGTGGGCAAGTTGACCAGTCTTGCTGGGTTTTGGTTCCTCAAAAGGTGTGGCAAACCTTGCCAACCCAAACTGTATCTTAACATTTCTTTCCTAATCAATGTCTGAGAAACACAGAGATCTGCTGACTGGCAAGAATTATCCTGTTTTCATTTGGCATGAATGAAAGGCATCCTCACTGAATACACATCGAATATCAGCAAACCCAACGTAAACACATCATAAAGAACATCCTTACATAAACGTGGAAACAGTTCACATGCATGTGCAGAGAAAATGGAAAAAATGCATGCCCCCATCTAGCGTAAAGCTTGTGCCATATGCGATTACAAGGACTTGTAGGCTGAAATGAGGCTGGGTATATTCAACATTTGGGTCCCACATTGGCTGTTACGGATCTTCTTAATGTTGTCACTCACAGAGAGCCCACCCACACATGTTCTTTGAGACAAAGGAGAGTACACTCCTTTTTTGAGTGAAAGACACAACTGAGAACCTGCTTCCCTGTTTTGTGTGCAATCAACGAAACTTTCATGGGACCTTTGCCGAAAACGCTTAGGTCAGATAATCACTAACCTGCCAGGCTTTGAGGTCTGTGCTGCCTCAATGTAAACAATATACTTGGGAACAGAAACAATGTCGATCCTCTGTACCAAGTGGTTCCTCTAACCACAGAGAATGCCATGTGCTGGCTCAGATTCATTCAGTTCAACTTGTTGGTATTGGCAGGGTGGAGGGAACGTGCTTGGTGATCTCCAGATATAACACATTTCATTTTGCATATCTGCATATGCTGAATATGAATTAAATATTCTGACATTTTACCTGGAAAAAATAAGGACTTTTTGCTAAGTGTGTGTAAAATGTGATTTATTTCTAAATGTTGTAATATGCAGTGATTTTCACAGGAAAAAAAAGTTTGTCAATGATACATATGCCACCATATCACCACATTTCAAGACCCCACCTCAAAGCAGGGTGCTACAGGTGTCCAATTACAACAATCCATTTCATTGTTTTCCTGTAATAATTGTTGAAAATTATTTTGGCTGAAATTTCCCAAATTCTTCGGCGTGGGGCAGACATTTAACCCAGAAAACTTGGCCCAGAGAGGATCAAACTCTAGAAACTTGCCCAGAAAAGAAATAAAAATGATAGAATAGGAAATTTTGTATAGTACAAAGAACGCAATAATTTTTTGTTGACAATCTTATTTGGACAGCAAACACAGACATATTCTATATGCAGGCCTTTCTTTGGGTCTGAATTAAGATCAGCTGACCAGACTTGCCTATGACTAAAATCCCTCAGGATTTCTTGGGTATCTACCTTCTCCTAACAAGTGTATATTTTTGGGGCCTGTCTGGCAAGTCATCCTGAATATTTAGGTTGCCACACACCAACTTGGGTAGTATGAGAGAGGAAATATATACATTATGCTTTCTCCTGTTAGAAGAGCAGCCCAATTCGTTATTCTGTCTATCACGTTTCCTCGAGCATTGGCCTGGGTCACTCGTCACTCACTGAAAGCAATGCCTGACCAGCAATCAACCACACACGTATGCACTAGGAAACCATGAAACTTTGTCCTGGACCTGACATTCCCCCCCCACCCAAGCCCTTGGAACAAACTGCACTACTTCCTTAGAGGAAGACATCTCTGCCCAGGTTATGCTGGAGAATGGCTCTTCATCAAGTGAATTGATAACAGGGGTGATCAAAGTCTGGCAGTTGTACCTTATCTGTCGGGGATCATAATTCAGGAATGAAGCTGCCCTTCAGTTTGCTCCTCCCCACCATTAAATTACATTCAATCACTGCACGGAGAATGCAGCCCATGCGCTCGCAGCCAGATGTTATCATTACAGGCCTTTTCTTATAAACTGATGCTGAAACCTGAGTGGTTGATGAGACTAGCTAAGCAGTTGTACCTTTGACCTGGTTGCATTAAACTTGCCCTATCAATTTAAGCTTAGTATAAACACCATTTCCCAGAGTCCCTCATGACTTCAGTAGTGAGAAGAAGCTGACTAAGCCTAAACATTTTTTAACAGCAATCTTGTCTTACAACACCAAGGGGATTTGCCATGTATCTGGGGCTTTATAAAACCATATGAACATGCTGAAAGAATTAAAGTCCTTTAAAAAAGCAAAATTGATGGTGACAGTCCTTTTAGAAAACCGGTTTGTAGAATGTCAGCACAAGAGGAGTTGGAAACAGTACTAAAATAGTTTTAAAAAAATACAACAGAATTGTGTTTGTTTCACACATTTGTTCCTGAATACTGAGATTTAGAGTTAAAAGACAAAACAAAGGAAAAAAATCTCCCAAGCTGAATTAATCACCAATTAAAAAGAACTCTCCCCCAACACTCCACAAGTCAAAGCCCTTTCAGACATATCACTCATCTGAGATCTCTCATAAAACACAGCATCTTTACCCCACCATTTCAGATTTATTTTTAATAAAGCTTGGTCTATTTCACATTGAGGATAATTCAGTTAATCCTATCAAAAGTTTCTATGTAGCAGCACGTAAGTTACAGCATATGGTATAACATATGGCCAACAAAGCTTGTCTAGGCTGAATAAAGGGGGACATGCTTATAACTGTAAGCATAAGAATGGAAGTAACATCATATTTAAGTAAGTTTTATTGCTTCTTATGGAATGAGAAAGCAGGGGTTTGGTACTGTAAATGTTGGTAAAATCCGCAGAATACGGATATTCATCTCACCAGGTTGCAAGTCTAGTGTCCCTGATGCAGAAAAAACACACTTGAAGTTGAGCAGGTGAGTACTCCTGCTTATTTTGGCATAAGTAGTCAATCCTCTGCAAGACTGAACCCCTGACCCATAATTAGAAAACAAGAAAGAATTACAGAAATACCCAAGACTGGCACTCATGTTGAAACAAAAGCTTTGTGCTATCAGTTGGTTATACTAACGTAACAAACCAGTCAGTGGAGCTGCTGCTAGAAGTGCAAAGAGGAAGCACATTAAGCAAAATGTAATGATTTCATACTTATGGATATTAATGTATAACATGACTCAGAGCATTGAAACAAAAAGCACATAAAAAGCCAACAAAAAATTACTAACTTGTTTTACTGTTTTGAAACCTAACAAAGCAAGCATATGCATGTCAGAACCAAAAAAACCCCAAAAAACCCCAAACAAACATAAAACCCCAATCTAACCAACAACTACTGCTACTTAAATAATTATGGAGAAGTTTTTTTTCAAGAACTAGTTTACCTGAGTTGCTGCCTCAGTCACTCTTAGCATCAGCAGCATCTACTTTTGTTAAATTAAACAAATGCTACTATTCCACTGTGGAAATAAAGTGCAGGTAAGGACACCAAAAAAAATCTGGTGCATAATTTTACATAATAGAGAGGAAGAAAGTAATCTACAATTTGATGCAGAGTTCTTTTGTGATTCAAATTAAAGCAGGGTCCATTTATACAAATAAGTAAAGTACACATTTAAATAACAAAAACTAAAACAAACATTAAAAGAAGACTTGCACAAATTGCTTTGCTTGCAGAAAGCATCTCTGTTCTCTCATTTTGGGATCAGAAGAGGCAGAGCCAATCCAGTGATCTTGACTCTCAATCCAGAGAGGAGAAAAATTAGAAAAAAGTATCAGCTCTTTCCTGCAAACTTTCTAAAGTAACATTGATTTACCTAGTCATGCCCTGTCACTAGACAAGATACTTTTGTCTCATAGCTCACAGCACAATGCTAAAGCACCTGAGTAGCTTTCACTCTACATTTGCTATTAAGAGTGATGTAGCTGTGACAGAATCAGGATGGGATGTTCACGACAGGATGGGATGTTCAACCACGACAGATGTTCAAACCATCAACCTAACACTGACAAAAAGCATCTCTAAACCATGTCGCTAAGCACCACACTACCCATCTTTTAAATCTCCAGGGATGAAGAGTCTACCACTTCCCTGGGCACAATATAGGCTAATTTATCCTTCCAGGAACTGGAGTAACAGTTAAGATGGAGAAGATGAGGTACAGCATAAGAACAATAAAAATGTATAAGTGGGGATGGCAATAGGTCACAAAAGGGGAAGTCTTAGGCCGTCATGAAGTAACTGGTGAGATTTGCCATTATCAGTCTTAAGACTCATTATAGCCACTTTTAAAAATTATTAAAAACAAGCTGAAGAAAGTTGGTGATGGCTTAAATTTGAGAAACATCAGTACAGGGGAGACTGTTAAAAAGAGAGTTACAGGGAGGGTTAGAAAGAAATAACTGGATCAGCATGAAGGCTGCCACCATAGAAAAGAGTCGAGAGTCAAGAGGAAAAAGCTTGAGATAATTCACTTAGAGACTAGAAACAAAAGCTCACTGTATTTTGAAATAAGTGGTGTAAAGAAGAACCTGGAGGTACCAGTTCATCACAGGTGACTGTGATTCAGAAGCATGATGCAACCATGAAGGGAAACAATCTTAGTATGCACAGCATGAGGCGTTTCCAGACAAAGTAGGGGAGTATTACTGCTGGTGTATGAGACACTGATTGATGTGTCTTTTATTTCAAATACTGTGTAGTATTTAAACACTTCTTTTGGTAGCGCTGTTAAAAGAATACAAACTGGAATTAGGGCAGATATAGAGAAAACTTGTAAGGATGGTCAAGGGGTGCAGAAACATCTTATAAGAACACAAAGATGAATTTTGTTTATTTAGTCAACCATACTAAAACATGGGAGGTGATACAACTGTGTGCTATACAGTCACTTGGGAGAAGATGTTATAGCATCATCAAAGGAAAGAACTATTTAAGTGAAGGCCAGTTGTATAAGAACAGATTAATATAAGCTCGCCACAGAAGCCAATACAGTGAGAGGTTAGACAAAATTTCCTAACTGTAAGATCTGGCAGATTCCAGACTGCTGTACAGTGGGATTAGCTGGGGCTAAACATCCTCGTGACTTTTAATGTGCAACTCATGGAAAGGATTTCACAATATGACACCTGCACCAGAGATGAAGTGTAGGTGTCTTCCAACTTGCTGTTAACAGCATGGCTACAAGATGAGCATTAGCATCTGGTAATACTCACATTCTTCTTAACGATTTAATATCTTAAATTTATATCATACTTTTCAATCCAAAGGATCCCAAAGCAGTTAAAAAATTGCAATTGATGTGCAGTCTCTAAAGAGAGGGCTTCATTCATTGCAGAAATAGAGCTGCAGCACAGGTGAGAGGCAGCAGCTATTTAAAGTGTAGCTATACTCAAACTATAAGGAAGTGTTTACATTTTATAATAGGGAAGACCAAAGTGGTCTTTTGGGGGAGAAAGTATTTTCACTGGAAAAATGTAAGTACTCTGTATTTCCTGTTTTCTTCTCCAGGCAGAAGTTCTGCTGTTGATGTAATGGAGGGACCAATGCAGCAATCCTAGTAGAATGGACGCAAAAATATTTCCTCTGTTCATGCATCTAATACTCATGAAAATAATTTTGCTATGTGTAATGTTCCAAACCCATCACTACCCTCTTATTTTAGAACTTTTCTGCCTTCTTCAGAAAATATTATCTCAGGAGATTCATTAGGACTTGATCAAACTAATCCCTCTAAATCAAAGATGATACTTAAGTATGTTCATACAGGATCCCCCAATGATTGGGATAACTGCACCTACTTTGCCTGCAATACATGAAACCCCCCAAAATCAGAATGGACCTGTGCAGGCCACATACAAAGGCTTGACCAGCTCTCAAAACCAAAACTTCAAAAATCATGAGACTGGCTTATTAGCAGAATGGAGCTATGCTCCCTCCACCTCGACTTTGGGACTTGTTTTTATTTGTCTGTTTTAACAAAAACTAAGAAAACTTTTTTTCAATGAAGGCATAACATATAAACACACTGGGTAAAATACACATGTGACTTTTAAAAACTCTCATGTGGCATCTTTCACAAAAAGTGACTGCAAAGAAAAGTGTGAGCTCATAAGAGCAGTTTAAGAGTTAAAACTTAGCATCACCAGATTCTGTTTAGCTTTGGAAAACAGTCAGGACAGCACATTGGTCACCTCGTTATCAGATATAAGTGAAAAATATATATTAAAATCAGTTCTCTGTAAAAAGAAATCCCAGTGCAATTGTGATTCTTTACAGTGATAAAACAGAAGTAACATACAGAAACTGAAGAGATGGGACCATTGTTACTGGTAATACCTGAAACAACAGGCAAATTACTGGCTATCATAGGCTCAAGGTCTATTGTTTTGGAAGCAGCAAAATGAGCAGCAAAAGCAACAAAAAATTAAAACTCTTGTTGAAGAATATACAGAAAAATCTCAACATACTTGAATGTTCAGAACAGTCTGAAATTCAGATAAGGGGAAATCAATGACATGTAAACCTTGGAAAAAACTTTCTCAAGACAAGCCAAATAAGGAAATTTCCCTTTTAATTGTAAGGAATGAAAGTTTCTCTACAGAACAGCTGAAACAGGCATAGATGTGTCTCTTCCATGGCTCTTTTTTTTTTTTTTTTCTATTTTTCTTGCTTTTATTCTGCATTCCATAGTTCCAAATGGAGAAGTCATCTGCAGGTCACACCGCTGCCTCCGGTGTTTAATTTTTTCAAAAACAACTAAACAATTTTGAAAAATGTATCTTCACAATAGTGAGGCGGACAACCCCTTGAACTGGGGGGTTGGGGTTGGGATTTCCACGAACGATTGTTATCTGAGCCCCTTGCTGCTGCCTCGACCCCCCCAAATTCACTTCCTCCTGCTGGCTCCCGCTCTCCCAAGGCTGGCCGGGCTGGGCTGTCACCACGCCGCCACCAGCCTTGGGGAGATTTTAGACAAGCTGCCTCATTTCCATCAGGCTCTCCTCCCAACGAACGCACGCCCCTGAGATGACTCCAGGGCATGGGGCTCACCTGAAGTACCTGACACGGGGCTTCCTTGTAAGCAGCGGT
>JAOXNG010000012.1:70691402-70722557 GCA_028566535.1 Scolopax minor
AACAGGTTGCCCAGGGAAGTTGTGGATGCCCCATCCCTGGAGGTGTTCAAGGCCAGGCTGGATGGGGCTTTGAGCAAGCTGGTCTGGTGGGAGGTGTCCCTCCCTTAGAACTAGAAGATCTTTAAGGTGCCTTCCAACTCTAACCATTCTATGATTCTATAAAAAACAATGAAAAATTTACCTTAAGAATCCCAAGAAAGAAAACAACAAAAATCACTTTTACAGATACACATATTACAAGTATCCTCAGGCACAGTTACAGAGATAATATATTGCAACTCATTTTATAAACTTTCTCACAGATTTTACGAGTTGATAACTTGCCACAGAAGCAATATGAAGTTTGTTCACTGAATAAGTCAAATCCTATGGTTTGGCTGTAGATGTAAACTCGATCAGAGCTGAACTGTGTTCAGATCCTTGATTTTTTGGTAGTTGGTATATTTTAAGATAATAACCCAACAATTATAAAGTTACTAAAATAATAAAATACCTGATAATCTTTGTAGGCATCTTGAATGAAAACAATATCAATGTCTTCTGAAACAAAAGCCCTCACATCAGTAGGAAATACTAGGAAGTACTGTCTAACTTTTCTCTTGTAAGCAGATAGGCTGATTGTTTTACAGATCTCAGGGAGGACTCGTGAAACTTTCGTAGGCAGTTTTATTAATAAAAACCACAAGAATTATAATCCAGATAAACCTTAAAGGTCAACCTTTCCTGTTAACGCAACATGATGTTTCTCACATGTACCTCAGCTGAACACAAAGTTCTCATTGTGTTATCAAAAACTAGATTACTGCTTCTTTTTTTTTTTTTTTCCTTGTGTCACTGAATGTCAAAATATTGTTCTTTCAATACGTGGAAGTATTTGTATACAGTTTTATAACTGATCTTTAGTTGCTAGCTGGAGGCAAAAAAGAAACAGTAAAGCTGCTTGTTAGGAAACCTCACCAACAATGAAAATTAATATAGTCCTTTTTTTCCTGCCAAAAAATTTGAACAGATTTTCAGGCCCACAATGGTTTGTTTATTCTTCAAATTGTTAAATTGGAAGTGACATGTGTGACACAAAGTAATTTAAATGAAAAGATACAGAAAGGATGAATATATGCTCTGTTTCTTTCATTTTAATTTTGGAGGATATTGTCTCAATTGCTAACAAAGGGTTGCCTTAGATTCTGTTTAAGAAAAAAGGGAAAGAAATTGAAAGCTAAACAGAGAAAAAACTGAGAAAAATTTGAATTCCAGAAAGTACATGTCAGTTTTAACCATTCAGATTTGTATTACCTAGACAAGACTATAGAACAAATAAATGTTTCCCAGGCTCCACCTAGCAGACAATTCTGAAAGATATTTGACCCACTTCCCCCTCCCTTTTTTCCCTTCCAGAATTAATTTTCCCTGCTATTTTTATATGAATGAAAGACAAAATACCTCTTCACAAAGAAGCAGACTCCCATTTGACAGGATTACTCACCGCTAAAGTAAAGGGTTGTACCCAGGTTGCGGTGAGGGCAGAGAAGTCTTAGGGACCCATGCCAGGAAGGACTGGTTGGGGCCACGATCTAACCACAAGAAAACAGACTAGGCTTTCAAGTCAAGTACTGGCATGTTTACTGGAGCAAAACGAGCAGCCCCAAAATAACGATCACAATGTAGATATTGATCACAAAATGTTTACAGTGCAACATTTGACTATAAAAAGATCCTGGTTCATGCTTCTGACACCTGTTTGCCTCCTATTTCTTTCTTGGATTGCTCAGACCCTTACAGATAAGCGCAAGCTGACGCGCTCCTTTCGACCGGGGCTCAGAAGAGCAGCATGGATCAAAGTCCTACTGATCTCCACGCAATCAAAAATGCTATTATTTATACTATGATTCAGGCAATTACTTCATCTCCCCAAATCTTCCTTTTCTTTCATTCCGTTTGTGAACATGGCCTCTTCAGCTTGCAAGCTTCCCCACTCAAGGTTCATAGGTCTGCAGGGATCTGCCCAGTGCCTATCCAGAGAAAGGGTCCTGGCTCAGGTTAAGCCACCGGTAGTACTGTAAAAAAGTGCTAAGAGCAGCAGAGAACTGCCAGAGCACAGGCAGACAGGCTCAGAGATAATATATCAGTACTTCATAATGCTTATATATGTTTGATGATAGAATTGGGAAGGAAGAAGAGCAAGCCTTTTATGATAGTAAAAGCAACAAAGCAAGAGCACCAAGATAAAATTTATGAACAGAGTTGTTTTTTTAAAGAAATATGGGGAGACATAATGAGTTAATAACATAAAATGAACCTGAATTCTATTTTATAATTTACATTTCCCCCCAAAATTTCCAAAATTCTTGTTTCGTGCTTTTGAACACTAAAGCATTTTCTCCTCAGACTGCTACCAGTTTCCAAATTATATTAGACTCCTGAATAATAATCTGAAACAACTGACTTAAAATGTTAATTTACTCATCTTGAGGAAACATTTACTATTCATTGGGTTCTTATAAAATTAGAGTTATCTTTGAATAATCTGTGTAAACTAAGAGCATGCTACCTTTAAAACATCATTGAAACTTCACCTTCTGATTTTATTGCAATTTTCAGTCCACTGGAGTTGGCAGTAAAAAAGATTTCACCATTAAGTCATCATTACTTATGAGGCAGTGATAAAAATGTGCATAAAGCACAGTTTTACTAACTGCAGAAAGCAAGAAGTCACCTGAAAAAGTATCAAGATGCTAAAGTAATTTCATTTCTGGTTCCATGGAATTTTTCTTTTACTTTACCAGAACATTTTAGGTGACAACATTTTGGAATTTGATGCTAAATTCTCTCGGTTGAGTTGAAACAGAGACAAGAACACAACCTTGATGCCTCGGGGATATGGTAATGCAATACAGAGGGATTTATTTTCTTTTTTATTTTTACCTCATGTCACAAGTTCAATTTTAGGCCAACAGTACCCAAAACCACCACCATATGATATAGCATCTTATGCAAAGAGTCTGGTGGTTTTAACCCAAGCCTTAGGACAGAGGAATCCATCTCACAGATTTTCTGCCACAGTGTTAGTGTTGCTCTTGCTCTGACCAAGTTCCTTCTTGTTCAGAGTCAGATACCAGCTCATGGTCTATGCCATCTCACATCGGGCATGGACATTTCAGATAGAAAAAGTTAATGGTAAAACAATCCCAGAAACCAAAGGACATATTTTAGAAGTCTGGCTCTGCAGTGCAGATGTGGAAAGGCAACAGGAAGATTTCTTTTGAGTATATTCAAAAATAAATTTGGAGGGCACTTCACATTGACCTTCCCTTAGCTTGTTCTGGTCATACTGATTCCACCGTCATTAGTAATTACTATTTCTGCAACAGCAGTTAGTCACACCAAATCCTAAGTCAGGGAAAGTGAAGGGTCTGCATTAGAACTGTAGATATAGCTGCTCTCCGTGGGCTAGTGTCAAACTGGAATAGAAAATTTTATTCAGTTTGTTCCCAGCAATAAATACAGTCCTGGCATCCTGGATAAATCCTTCACATAACAGCATGTGTTCTTTTATGCACCCTGGGAGCGATTCTATTTAAAGCCATGGAATTGTGGGTGTGAGACTGTAAGCACATCCACTTACCCAAAACAAAATTAAAACCTGTCTTATATTAGAGTCAGGAGAGCTGTTACGAAAAATGCAAACCATATGAAGTTTTAAGTATACTTATGTTTTTTATCTGTCTCTGTGTAGCACATACAATTGACTTTCACTGCCTGAGATGAAGTGCTGACAAGTGTTTTACCATATTATTACAGAATACCCCAGTAGCATTATCACACTTCAGCTCTTGCTTGCAATAAATCTCTGCTGTATGCACGTCAGAAGTCGTTGCTCATATCACATCTAGACAAAGTAAGGGCTCTCCCTCCCTAGTGGACAAGAACGAGACTCTACACACACGAGACATTCTGCCATTAGGGCTGGAATAACCCCCACAGGCCAGACACTGGGAACAACGTTCCCACAAGCATTACTTGGTGAGGACCAGAGGTCTGTTCTCAGGCAAATAACAGTGGCACAGGCATGACTCATTGCAGAATGCAATGGTTTTATCACCACAATGACACTATCATCCCTTATTTGCTGGTTTCCATGTGAAAGTCTCTTTTTTTTTTTAATAACTCAACTGCTGAAACATATTTCACGTGAATGCAAATTCTCTGCAATTCTTTTTTAATAGCCATACCATAAACCATATTCTAATTGCATGGGTCCAGCTTTATGTCCAGCCTGTTTATTGCTTTTGGTTTGGTCACAGCAAACGATGAGCAGACACCATCACCAGTGTCCCAATCTCAGTGGTGACAATGACTCTTTTTGAAGCCCTGACTAAAGCATTTAATCCTACCTCCTAAATTTTGCTGTCTGTGAGGCTGGACTGATAACGTTTATGTAATTCAGGTGCTATAAGAAAGCTAAGACAATTCATGATGAAGTGCACGATTCCTTACAGAATTAGATGCCTTTGTCTGCACTTCTATAGTGGAAGTGGAAATTTTTCCCTCTGAAAGGTAGGAATTCAAAGATTCTTTCTTTATACTGACCAGCACTGGACTAAGAAAAAAAATTAATTAAAGGAGCAAGGAAGCCCAAGGACCTGAGCACACAGAAATGATTGTTAGGTTACACATTCTGAAACTCAATTAAATAGACATTTCTTGAGATACCACACATTTCCGTTGTGATGAAAGAGATAAATGAGATAACTATTCAAGCAATCAAGATACTAATAAGCAAGCTACAGTGGTTTCTTGGAGTCTTTTTCTCTCTCACTTAACCTTCAGCTAGTTCAAGTTTTTCCCCTTTTGCACAATAACGGAGGGAAACCTGGAAAGAAACTCTTTGAATCTTTTCCCATAGAAATGAGCTTCGTCCTGCAAACAATGCCTGATTCTGACTTCACATGAGATTAAATTCATGAATTTCTACAGCCTGATTGTCAATGTAAAAAAGAGGAAAGCGGGACCTGTAGTTCATGTTAGTGTAAGTAGCTCTCTGACGCTGGAGTATTTTCTGCATCAGACCCAAGAGGCGGTTGTAAAACCAGGTATGAAACAAACTCTTGCCCCAAATGATGAAGCAATAACTAAACTTTTTATTAAACCTCCACCCTTAGCATTCTTCCCCTTTTCAGCACAAAGAAAAAGAACGAAGCAGGAGACAATGTGGGAAGGAAAGGGAACAAAACCATCTAGCTGCACATCCCAGGGAAACATCTAAAGCCTGAGACCGCCGCAGTCAGACCTCCCTCAAATCTTGCTCTCTCTAGCTGCCACCTCTCCTCAGTCCCCACGCTGACCCCCTGAATCAAGCCAGATGGGACTGGTGGAGACATGTCAAGGAAGTGCTGAAAAGGTGACTTGGGTCTCTGGCAGCTAGTCTGGAGCTCGTTTCTATGTAAAATCTCTGGGGGCTGCTGCTTTGCAATTTCTCAGGAATGTTTAATTCTCCTCATCCCTTTGCTGAGTCTCTCTGGAGAGGTCACGGAGGCCTGTGACATCCCTGGAGGGCACTGCCTAACTAAATTAGCATGAGATAACTTTGGACTCTCTTCCAAACAAGAAAATACAAGGGAGAGAATTTCATTAAAAGCAGAAGACTAGGTGATCCAAGTTAATCCCAGCCCAGAGCTGCTGCAGAAATGTTCTCTGTTTATATTTTGACTTTACTCTCTGTTACAGAGTTCACTGACTATAATGGAAGCTGTGTTAAGTGCACAACTTGACCTCAGCTGACCAAATCTTAGTTTCATAATAAAGACAAAAAGTGGGTTTGGCGGCTCTAAAAGGTTTGATTAGTTGCTCTTTTGCCTGCTTGTGTGTGACAACATAGGGTGCTGAGTAAATGGTAAAAGATAAACACTGATGTACTTCACTCTTTATAAGAGTGCATATATATTTATGATAAATATATATATCTCACTCTTTATATGAGTATATATGTATACATCAGGAAACATGAACTTTTTAATATGAAACAGCATTATAATTCATACATATATATGTATAGGCTTGGCATTCGTTAGGAAAGCAAATATGACCAAGTCCCAGACGTACATTTTTTTTTAATACTTGTGAGTACAAAGTTTTGTTTAGGTTCCCTCAGTGGATGAAAGAAAAAAAAATTCTACCTTAGGAGTTAAAAAGGGAACGCTGACATCTGGAATAGCATGTTTCCCATGCAACTAAAGGAAAGGGTAAGACACAAAGGTAGACCAACGCACCCAGCAATATCCCACCTCATCTTCCAGCAATGTGAGAATCGTAACAAACACCACATCAAATACATCCAAAACACGGATTTGATTCACCGTATACAAACAGGATGGGGAGCGAATTTGAAATTTTTCACTTGGGCTGAGGCTATCATAGGTGACTCCAGGGAAACAGGAGATGAAATAAAAATGTACCATAAAACCCTAATTGCCTGAGCTTGATCTATTGGAAAAACTTGGTTGGTGAGACCCAGGACTTCACACTTCAAAGTATTATTAAATATATTGTTAGTAATAAACTGAGACCACCTAACAGCACAATGTGAATGAAAACCACATTAATCTTACAAACCTGAGATTAGAAAGTGAAATCTTACTTTATTAAATACTGTTCATAAGCCAGTCTTGCATAACAGCATGTTTTGGATATATCGGGAGAAATACTCCTCCTTCTGAGAAGACAAGAAGAAAAGGAAAAGGTACAAAAGTTCATGTAGTTCACATTAAGGACAACCCAAAGTGCTCTCTCCCTTCAGGAAGGAAATATTAGCATGGCCTCTTAGCTACACTCTGAGGGCAATGATTTGCTGGGAAACATGACTTCAAGTCGACAGATCTTGGGGCACCAACGTGCTAAACTAGGCTTCTTACTCCTGTCTTAATTGTCTCCTTTTCACAGAAGGACTCCTGCTTTGCCACGGGTGCCACTGAGTTTGTACACACAGAGCTAAAAAAATCAAAGCAAATATTCCAGCTGAGCTTTTCTGGAACAACTGAGTGTCTGCTTAGTAAGTCCTTTTTCTGGTCTTCCTCAGAAAGAAGGGATACCCCAAAGGAGAAAGTTTTGCCAGCATGGGAGAGAGACTGGAGAAAATGCACAAAAAATCAACTCTTCCTTCTACAGTGATTACTCCTTCCCCCTCTCTAAAGCTTGTTTCATCACTAAAATCATACCCTGAAATCAGGCATGCAGGCCCAAATCCTGCCCCCACGAAGTCAGTCAAATCTTTGCTATAGAGTTCTGTGAGGATGGAATTTCATTCTGAGTGCAGGAGCCTGTCACGGCCAAAGGCGAAAAAAAAGGGTGTTTTCAACACAGGCTCTTCTTTTCTATTTTTGTGTCCCTTGGGAAACTGGTGCTATTAGATCCCTATTATTATATACTGGAAGGGCACGTTTGGCATTGCATGTGAGTTTATGTTATTTTTAAAAGTTTATGTACTTAAAAAACAGAGGGAAATTTTAAATATGTTACTTTCCTTCAAACACCAGACTTTATATATAAACAGTTCAGAGCTGCTATGGTCTGGTAAGTGAATAATTAGGAAAAAAATTGCATGAATATATGATATATATATCGTGAAATATATGATAAGCTGGCAGAGAAAGACGGCTAAATAAGATTCTTCCCTCTTTTTAATGCCAAAACAAGAGATAACAATTTGTATTTGCATCCAAAAAATAATCAAACTAACTTCAAATATTTAAATGAGAACCACAAGGAAGGAGACCTAAATTTATAGCTATAAGCTTTTGTCTTTATTGTAGGGCTTCCTGGAAAGGTGCACATAGGAAAATTAATCCAAACAAACTACAGGTGTGATCTCAACAAATCTACTTATAACTGCATTAAACACATCCTTTGTCAGAATGAGAGTCCTCCCTTTTATTCTACCTGAATTCAGAACACTTTGGTCCTGAATAAAAGCCCACATTGGGGTTTAATGCAACTGAACTGATCTACTTTACCATTTCATCCAGGCTGATTTTTCTGGATCAGATCCATCAGCGCACTGCACCGCAAAGAACGATTTGCACGATGAGTGATAGACTCTTGGAGTTCTTACTATAAACACTGGATTTTCTTGCTTTTATTTTGATCTAAAGACAAGCTCAGCTTGTGTTCTGCTTCCTTAAAAACCTACTTTCTCCTCCAGGAGTTTTAACTGCATACAGCAGTCTGCATTGCCCTAAATTATCAGCAATGATATTTTGAAGTATTTACCAAGTAACCTCTTTTGTCTCCTGAGAAAGCAGCAAGTCAATGGTGAAGAAAACCCTTCAGATTTCAAATACAGGATGAACACTCTGTGTCCATCCTCACATATGATATGCACATCCTGGTATGTCACTTAGACTGTAATATGTTTTCGGATATTTCTGGGTCAAGGTGAAACAGAAACCTAAATAATTTTAATCACATCTGAGCTTTTATGTCTACTACCAGAACAGACCTAGATCGGGAGGAAGGGTTTTTGTCTTTATGTCGCAGGACAAGAAAGGAAGATGCCTTTTTCCCACTCCCCCAGCAATTCAATGCCTGGAGGAGCAACAGGAAAGAAACCATGGTGACCTCGCTGAACTTATGGAAGCAGCTGCCAGCTCAGCAGGGGAGCATTGCTGATGGACTGGGGTACCTACTGCTGGAAGAAGCATTTAAACGAGTTCTTTTTCTCTTTTTTTTTGTAACATCCTCTACCTCTAAATTATACAAATGTAAGAGCAAGAGAGGACTTTCAGAAACCTCTGGAGTCAGCTTGTTATTAGACTGGATAAAGAAGTTGACATGTTAAAATTTCCAGTTATCCATACAAAATCAAAACTATATAATTGCTATATTGAGCAAGCAAGGCAAAACTTTGTTTAAGATATGATTTATGTATTATTTCAACCTTCTTAAACACTTTGCCTTTTGGCATATTAACATACTTGCTCTCTGAATTTAAACTTCTAAAAAAATATTTCAAATTCTAAAAAAATTTAAACTTGGCAGATGTGAAACAAGCCTATGTCTCATACACAGAGAGAAATATCACACAAAAAGGCAAAGCTGCCTTTTCTAACTCTAGCTTTAATGGTACCTTTGAAAGCCTTCCAGCCAGTTACCACAATGGAGCTCAGCATTCCTCTACCTTTGAGAAAATGAAGTTATTAAAAGAACAGGAAGCAAAATAAGCAGAGATGGCGAGAGAAATTTTTACTTTTTAAGATTAAAAGTGTAAGAATGTCAGGGAAACCAGAACACAGCTGATATCCTGATCCTGAATACTTTAGTACACACACATTTAACCTTAGGCATCAAAGGGGTCTCATGCACGTATACATGGGGAAAATACGTACATGTGCCAACAACACCCAGAGATGCCATGTGGCACTGAATCATAACAGCTAGTCAGTTAAGGCTTCTTTTTGTTTCCCCTGTTGTGAAGGCAATGTAAATGTATCATCTTAAGACTCTGTTAGAGAGCTTTAAGTGAAAGCACTTGTGCTCGTGATGGGTTAAGAGCACACAGAGACTGCTACTCTGGCTCAGCTACCCAAGGCAACTCACTAAGCCACAGTAACTTGCACATGTACCTCACCCCTAAGTCCCTGTTCTTCTTCTGGGTTTGGGGTTTTTTGTTGTTGTTGTTTACAGCCCAAAATTTAGGAGAGTCAAGTGCAGGCCCTGGTTTTACAACGATTTCAAAACACAGGGTGTATACAAAAGGGGGCTCTGGCCAGAAGCTTCATCAAACTTATACCTTTAAAGCAGTTAAATGAAAGAGGTGTTATGGGGCTCAAAGCAAAAGGGATAAGAAGAGGGAGGAGAGGAGAACCTCAACCTATCAGTTGTATAAGTCAAGAATTTTATAGTTATCCTGTTAAATGATATCTACAAAAGCATAGAGCTCAACAACTAAGGATGTGCTAAGCACAACAGCTGTTAATTAGTAAATTTACAAATGTGTTCAGTTTAACAGCATCCCAATAGTACTGATATGGAAATCAAAATAGTAGCCACTAAAAGTTAATCAGTTCACAAGTCACATCTAAGACTCTACATTGTAATGAAAAACCCATTCTTTAGTATCTGGTAAAAGTAATGTGGTTTTTTATCATCAAGGTCAGATATAAGGCTTTCCATGTCAGCACTTTTGAGCACTTCAGTCTTGAAAGCAAGAGGATGAGTACTTCATCACTGGTCACCTCTACTGTACAGTAATTAAGTTCACCATAGAAAACATTTCCTCTCCCCTTACATATTTAGTGTAAAACAGGCATATCTCACTAGAGTTTTAGTCTTGTTTACTGATGAGACAAGGCTTATATAATGCATACAGTTGTGCATCCAGTACCTCCTGCTTTCCTACTGGCTTCTTTCAATCAAAATTTGGTAAAGGGACAGCAGTGCCAAAAATATTAAATGACTGCCAGTCTTGATGAAATAGGGGTCATCAAGGGGAGAGATACCCTTTTAGATCACTGAGGGAACAGCCACGCCTGAACATAACTCCTACAAGGTACCAGGCAACGCACAAAGGAAGGAGTTATTACAAGGGCTCAGAATGCACGGGAAAAATTCACGTGGAGGTTGCAGCTCATTAGATACTGGAGACACAACCATGTGCTATGACACAAATGGCTTGCTTACAGAATTGCATCTTCAGAAAACAAAGTTCAGTCTTGCCAGCTTTGGAGAAAGATTTACTGGGCAGGAACACAGTCTTGGGGTTTTTTGTTTCATTTTAAATGCTGTTGGCTTGCGTAAAAACTAACCCATAAAAAAGGACAGGCAGAGATTTGCTTAGCACACCTGAGCAGCAGTATGAAATCTTGTGCCAGTTTCCTTCCCAGTTGCTCCTATCCTACCAAGGCAAGCCCATGGGATGTTGGCAGGGAAATCCTTTGCCCCTTCCAGTCAGCTGGATACTGCAGCACCGCCATCCCCAAGAGCAGATTAGCCTGGTGGAGGCTGAGGGCAGACCATGGATGGTCTGGAGGGCCACAACAAAAGCAAACTGCTTCCTGCCAGGAGCAAGGGTTAAACCAAGAAACATACTGCTGTCTTATCATTGCAGTGCATGCCCAGGTCTGCTGACAGCATCTGCTTGCTTGCCCCTAATTCCAGGCAGGACCATGCGTGGATGGTGTAGACCCAGATATGACACTCAGTTCTCTGCCTTCCTATGTGGATTGACACACAAAACTTGGTGAGATCAAGGAGACAAAACGAAATGTAACCATTTTGAACTTTGAACTGTTGTTTCAATTTCCTAGCACTCTCCAATGAAATTGGTTCAGAGATATTACTTCCCTGTACTCCCCATCTCAGCCCAGATGTACAGAAAGCTCTCAGTGATGACCATCCTACAGGTTGTACCTGTGGCTCTGACCGTGACAGCTCAGCTGGACAATGGGACCCTATAACATCCTTCAACCACGAGGAAAGAATAAATATCTGCCAAAGTCCTACATAAAATGTCAACAAGGCACTTGTCTCGGATCAGCCCTCATCTCACCAGCAGGCACTGCTGCTCAACCGGAACACAAATTCTTTGTACATATGCCAAGACATTTCATCTCTTAATTGAAGTAAAAATATCCATATATAGTGGTCTCTAATGGAAGCCATACCTTCCTCGTGCAATCCCAACATACTCTTTTCTAAACACATCTTCAGTCATGATTTGGACCCAAGAACGCCACTGAGAAAGAAGAAGGATGCGCCGCAGCACAAACACTTGCTTGTCCAGCCAGATTACTGTGGGCTATTGGGCAGGCGGTTAGAAATGGAGAAACATCAGAGAGTATATCCATCTTTAGGGTAACAGAAAGCTGCCAGATCTTTTATTTTCCATCATGTTGTGGTATCTACCAAAGTCCCTTTGAAAATTTTTTTACAATTAGATACTATATACTATTTTACCATATATCAACAATGTGAACAAAAAGTATTTATAGCTGTTTGGAACAGTAACCTATATTAGTAGTATGAAAAATATTAAGCCATCATCTTTCCATAATAATTTCACAAGTAGGATCATAAGTATTTTTCTTCAGATGTTGTCTGCGTGTGCTCAGTTTGCAGCTCCCTGCCATTAGAAGCACACAGATGTTCTTGCCTCTTGGTAAATAGTATGTAAATTTGTTCTTATGATTACAGCACTTGCTAAAATGAGCATAATAATTAGGAGACAATCCTTACTTTATGAATTTTCCATAGTAGGTTTGATGCTCCAAGATAAATTTCCAGTTCATCAAAATAGCAGTGCATGTGCTTAATTTTAAACATAGTCTTACTCCACCACAATTAAGGAAAAGACTTAAGTACATGCTTGTTCCTTGAAGGGGTTTAAATCTGTTGACTTTAATTAGATTTATGTCCAGACTGAAGTTCTTCCCTGAATTGAGGCTTGTGAAGTACAGTGCTTTGAAAGAGGAAGTGCTGAAGGAAAATCAAGAGAGCCTATTCCAACTATCATTTTAATATGAATACTTCATACTTTTATATGCTCTCTATGTGTAAGCTATTTAAGACCTATATCATTATCCACAAAGAAGATAGCAAATGCTTTTACTTTATGTTATCCAACTCCACTGTAAAAAATCTCGCACGTATCGAGCCTCATAAATAGCAATTCAAACTACAAAGAGTTTTTTCCCTTGTGAATTAGTCCTAGGAGAAGAGACAGAAAGGCTGTTATAGATAAAATAATTGTATGCTTCTCATGCAATTACTCGTGGTATTTCAGGACAATGTCTTTATGGACACATGCATATATTTTAAATGGTTTGGTGGTAACTTTTCTAAGTACATCTGTATTAAGTCTACTTAACAATTTTATTTAAAAATACCTCCTAAATAAAGTGGAGCAACCTCCATAACAGAACTAGATTCTAATCATAATTTGAAATCAGACAGACAGGAAATTGCCACACCCTACATTAGCAAATGCATCCAAGTCCCATGGTAGTCTTTATAGCGAGTTTAGATTGTCTATGGGAAATGAAATCATGTGCCAAAGGCCAAGTAAACCCAAAATTAAAATTCACAGTAATGTCTCCCAGTTGCATTCATAATCCTGCTTATTACCTCTTACATCATTATAAAGTGTTCTCCAGAATAAAACAACCCACTGCTGTGCTATGTATACCACTGATATGTAGGATAGGCTGTCCAAGTTCTGCTCCAAAGGCCAAATATCACCCACACAGTTTTAAAAATTGTGCTCAGGATCATCATTCATGTCTATGTGGTGGTCAGACGCTGGGATACTGCATGCCTTGGAATTCTCTGCTGCTAATTTCCAAGCTTGTTTTATCACAAGCCCTCTAATTCACTTTTAGATATTATATTCTTTATGATGACGACATAAACTACAATCTACATGCTATTATGGAAATAAAGAGTGGCTCTTCAATTCCCAGAAAGTTATCACTGCAATTACTTGCTGTGGTTTTTCTGGACAGCATCTTCATGGACACATGCATATTTTTCAATTGCTTTGGTGTTGACTTTTACATGAATTTGTAATACCTACCATCTCTCCAAATTTCATACTCTGTGGTCTCAATTCCCTTCACTGTTATTTGCAAGAGTGGGAATTAGAAACTTTGATGACCTGGTGAAATCATTCACTCAAGAAATTAAACCAAACAATAAAACTAAGTAGCCTAAATATTGTTTAGCAGAAACGTGGCACCTGCAATCCATTACTGAAAGAAGAACTCAGTACCAAAAAATATAGTGATCAAATTTTCAGATAGTGCAAAAGATGTTAGTGGAGAATGAAAATAGAGTAAGTTTATTTTCTTCTGGCTTCCAACTTCATTTAGATTTTGTAGTTGGCAGCATGTCAGGACCAACAGGCTTCCGGCAGGAGATCATTATTTTAAAACATTAACTCCCATGTTAATGTTTGATTTTGCTAATGTTTAAATTGGGATATATTTCTGAGCCACAGAATGGAGGGGAAAAGGATCACACACAACGCCTTTTCTCCAGGAAAAGTAGCCAGAGGTGGGTTACAGAAATAAAATTAAAAAAAAAAAATCAAAGAAAAAAAAAACCCAAATCCGATTTCTTCTTTCCTTTGTAAGAGACTTTGTCTGCTTAAAATTAATTGCTGATGTTGCATTCAATCACACTTTAAAAACATACCTACTTAAGCTAACATAATGTAACAGACATAATAAAATTCACAGAGGTGACTGCTAAATCCAAGGTGCAGGAAAGAGGAAAATACTAAGAATGAGTTTAGTGATAAAAGAACCAATTTATTTGGCATAGCAGCTTTTGCCAGATTTCTGCTATCCCACTATTTGAGTGAGGGCTCCTTCAAAGCTGAGTGTCAGCTTTGAAGCTTTCTGTCATCAGAGATGCAGTGTTCTGGAAGACACCTAAATCTCAGCCCTGGCTATGGGAAGCCATTGCAGATCCCACCATACTTTTCATGAAAATAAGAGGTATCAGCTCCTGGTCAAGTAGTACCTGAGTTATATAACTGGCAAGCTGGAATTGGGATTGCAAAGGCAGACATGAATCACAAATAAAGGTAGATCATACAAACAAATTCTTGCTTCTTGGGTTACTCTCTAACTTAGCTCCATAAAATAGCTGATGATCTCACATAATGCACTCTTCAAAATAAGAGACTAAATTTTTAAAGAACCTCTACTGATTTTGGTGACAACAAGGCTATAGGCAATCCTGCTTGGCAGGGGAGTTGGACTAGATGATGTCTAGAAGGTTCCTTCTGACTCCAACAAGTCTGTGATTCTGTGAAGGGATTCTGAAGTATCTGAGCTAACTCTGAGTTGGATACCTTGGGCATCAGAGTACACAGGATCCACTGTGTGTAGTTTCCTACTGTGCCATCCACTCCTGCAGGCGCACTTATTCCCATCCTCCTTGCAATTCTGCCTATATCACATATATTTCATTCTCTAATATTACTGTCATGCCTTAAAATTCAGCTCACACCTCATTTAATTTCTACATTTTTTCATAACAGGAAATGTGATTCATACATATCTTTAATTACATGTATCGATGTAATACACTAAACTGGTTGCAATAGCAAAGCCTGGGTATCAAAACTTTTCAAAAAATTCAGGGTGGTTTTATAGAAGAAAGGATTTCTTGCCATGATTTTCCAGTGACACTCAATGGGCTCTTTAAGAAGACCATGCCTCCAATATTGAGATCCAGCTACCAGCAGTCATGAAATTTTGTCCTCTGCAAGGAGAACTTTGATAAGAATTTCACACTTCTTTTTATATAAGAAGGCACCCTGCAGAGAGACACTAAATTTAGATACAAATGAGGCTTCATTCAGGTTTCAGAGGGCTGATGTTGCTGAAGCAGTCTTACAGGCAATCTAACCAACAAAAGACTTTACAAAACAGCAAATTAGAACAACTACTTCTGAAATGACACAGATTATTCCCAGTAGGTTTGTCAGCATGTTGCAAAACACAAAAAACTTACCCTACACTGAGAGGAAGAAGAGTAAATATTATAATTTTCTTAGCATCTAAAAGTAACAACATAGATTTCCAGTCCAGTTGTGTACTTGCAAAATGAAGTGACTGTTCACTGCATAAATCAGTAGGAATTTACAAAAATCAAATTGAAAAAATAGAGAACAGATCAATATAGAATGCTGTCCTTTTTGAGGACTTTAATTGCCTGACGTGTAACATTAACAAGCTGTCTCTGCTGTAAAATAATTGTTTTGCATAAATACATTTTGCTAACTAGTCAGTAACTCAATTATTACTTTGTTGTCTTGGGTCTAAATAATGGAAGTAGAACTGTAACTTAAAACAAGAAATGTCTGTCAAGCAGGAAAGCTCAAAATACCTTTCATTAACATACCAGTGAGCTGTTTTACTGTGCTGCTGCTTCTTTTGAACTCCTAGATAAGATCAGCTGAGGAACATCATACTGTTCTATGTGCATTTCCCTCATCACCATAGTATCTGAAAAGCTTCCAGTAGTTCATTAAGCAACATGACTAACCTCCCTCATTTGCGGTTTCTCCATTCTCTCTCTCATCCTCTCCCCAAGGGAAGAGCTCTCTGAGTGCATGCACGCAGTCTTTTGGTTCATTGTGGTGGTTTGCCTTTTTTAAAATTTTTAATTTATTTTAAGTTATATTACGTGCATGCTACTCTACATTTATAATAAAAAGATAAATGGTTTTATCTCACTTAATTTCTGGCTTTGCTATGTGCATATTGCTGAGCATAACCCACATTCCTTGCCTTACCTCTTTATTTCAGTACATGCTACCCTGACGCTCCTCCATACACCTAGAAGACACACAACAAGCTGATGCAAAGTACAACAAAGTAAAGTGGATAGTCCCCATTAAGGGTGCATATGGAGCTGCAAAACTCGCCTACTGTGTGCAAGACAAGTATATAGGTTTTTTGTTGCCATTATACAACTGTGTGAATGGAGATAGCTTGTCACATATAAAATGCAGATATGAAATACTTCAAAAAACTAAGCCTACCTCTTCCCCTCCATTACGCTAGCATATGCAGAATGTAAACTTCACCAGCTCAGCATATCCCTGTGTAAGAAAAGACTACATCTTGGTAGCATGTGTGTCTTTTTTTTTTTAAAGTCCAGACCGAAATACATTATGATAGGTAAAGTATTTAAGTTAGAGACAGACTGCCATAAGTATTGTGGAAAGCTTTTTCAATTTGTATGCATTTTGGTACCAAAACAGTAAGGACAGTCTCAGTTCCCCTACTCAACATTTCTGCTATCATCACCTCTCAATTTTTAAGTTCATATGCAAGTCCACCTGTAATAAGCAATATGAAAATGCCCTCTACTCCTGCACTGCTTTTCCCCAGTACATCTTGAAACGACCGCAGAAAGAGCAATACCTGTTATTATTTTATTGATAGGGAAAGTGCAAGAAAAACTCCAAGAGGGTTCAAAGTCAGTCAATAGATTGGGGTTGAGGCCAGAACGAAACTTCAGAGCTTGTACACTCCAATATACCAGTCTGTTCCTGAAGCAACAGAGTCACACATAAGTCTGTAGTAACCCTGCAAAATCTGTTTTACAATGAAAGGAAAATTTACACTAATGTTTGCTGGTATATATACAAATCAGCTTGGTTTATTTTTTTTTCTGAAGACAAACTTCTGTGCAAGTTCTCAGAGATCTAGCCCAGCATTATCTAATATTTGATTTCTGTCATTTGGAATATTTGCAGGTGAGTTGAGACCCTGTCTTCTCAGATAGGAGGAGACGCTAATAAATGACTGAATCTTTAGTCGTGTGTTGAGAATGCTTCTGGAAGTCTTTACTACCCCAACACTTGAAAATCCAGAAAGCCAGAGTAGAGGCTAATATGCCTTAACACGAAAAAGACTGGAAACAGGGATAAGCTCTCTGGCTGATGAGCACAAGCCTTACATCCAGCAGGACTCTGAACAAAATCTTCGGGGTTTTTCTGCTGCCTTCAGACAGAAGAGCTGCCCCAGACAGCAGAGCTGGGCGTCAGCTGTCACTGCAAGGGTCTTGCTGAATATTAAAATATTGCCTGCCTCAAGCAAATGTGATTGCTGGCGTAAAACCAGCCACTCAAGGGCCAGCTCAATTCCCCCTCAGCTTACCGCTGCCAGTGAGAGCAGATGGGGGGGAAAAGTAGAGGCCAATTTTTTCCCCCTCACCGTGGCTTTCTTGCTTGGGACTCAGGAAACTGCAGCACTGGTGTCAACAAGTGGCACGAGAAACTCAAGCTTTTTCCTTCCTAAAAGCCAGCAACATCATTCTGACATGCAGAAATGGTACATTTCTAGACAAGTTTCTTAATTGCTAAGGGATTTCTGGCTAAGCCTTCTGATAATTTGGCTTGCTTTTCACCTTTTCAGTTTTGCCTCTAAGATATTCTCCTGGTCATAATTTGTTTTGTCGAGTTGGTTTTTTTTTCTTCAAACAAGTTTTCTTGGCCAAAATATTTTTTATGGTTTTAAGCTGCTGCCAATTACCTGAGAACTTAAGCGTGGGTAAAATTTAAGATAGCTGCTTCTTAGCAGAGTTTGATATGCAGCAAGTATGATCCAGACTTCCACAGTTGTCTTAGGTCTTGATAAATCTTTTTTTCTTTCTTTCTTTTTTTAAACAATAAAGACATCATTATTTTTCCCATAAGACTTGTAACATCTCAGACACACCTTTTTTTTTGTCTGCACACACTGTAGAGGGAAGGCCAATCCTGTCCTCTTATTCATAGATAAGACTTTTGCATCTAATAGAAAATAAAGCACTGTGTCTACCGAAGGTATCATAAAAAGATGTTACAAAGAGGACAAAGAAAGTCCCACTCAAATGATTGAGTGGGAAACGTGCTGCTGTAAAGCAACACAATAACAGATGCAAGAGCTATTGTTAATTGTTCTCATAAACAAGTAGGCAGAGAGAGACCCAAAGTATCCTGACTAGTGTTTCTTTGTGTGGTTTTATTTTTTTTTTAAAAAGAGAAATAACAAGTTAAATACTGTCCAGACATTTGCTGGCTTAAGCTTAAGGGCTTGTGTGCACAGTATTCACACTGGGACTCTACACTCTTCTCTCAATAACATTATTTCAACTATTGAGTCGTGCTGCCACTGGGAAAATACGAACATTTCAACAAAGAAAAATAAATTGCATTTGTGTTCTCACTTCAACTCCCAGTTTCTTGCTGGAGTGGTGCCAGGCCAGTGTTTCAAGGTGCTGACTATCTCCTTCTAGCAAAACAGAACAGATGGGACAGGGAGTTAGCCTGGGACTCGGCAACTAGATGCAAACACATTTAAGTCCCACATCAGAGCAAGGCTTTTTTCTCCTTTACACTCTCCACTTTGAGTACCTCGGATGCAACCTCCAGGAAAATCCCTCCAGCGCTCTCAGATGCAGTTTCTCTCCAACGCAGTGGGAATAATCCCCTCTTCCTGGGTTACAGTTGCATGTCAAAGGCTCCATGATGGCCAGACACTAATAAATCAGTGTAAGCAAATGTAAGCAAGGTGGGCTCTACAATCCATGCCTGTATGTACTTCATGTCAGTGGGTCCTGCCACTCTGCCAGCTTTTGTAAGACGAGCACAACAAGCACAAGTGTGTGTCCCTGCAAACTATTCACAGGAGCTAGTTAAACAGAACATGGCATTTGGTGGCCGTGAGCAGTGGAGGGAGGGTGTGAAACACGAGCCTAATCGGAATTGGGGAGCTGGGGTGAAGAGGGTTACAACTCACATTTGCAGAAGGCTTTTTGAATACCAAAAGCTTTCCTCTTTATAAAACAAAAACTTCGTTCACTTCAGTTCACTCACCATGAATAATGAGCTGGGGAATTAAAAGCTTTAAACCTGTTAAAGAAGTAATATTAACTTAGGTATAAATATAGCTGAAATAATCCAGACAGTTTTATGACCTTACACCCCCAAATGAAGGTGAAATGCAGAATTCTTTCCCCAGAAATAGCGGTAAACACAGCTAACAGATGGAAGAGCTGAATGGAAATTTCAATAAAGTAGGCCACAAAGAAGCATTTGTAAGTGCAGGGGTGCTCACTTAAAAAAAGGGGGGTGGGGGGAAAGGAAAGCTAAAAAATGGAACTTTGTTTTATTTTGATAGAGTGCCAAAACAGTACTGCATTCCTTAAAAAGCAGAATAAAGGATCGAGTTAGACTGGCCTTCTCAACACCTCAGCAAAAGCCCCCATGGGTCTCATTTTGCTAGGATGACTATTTATATGACAGGTAAGGGAATAATTTTGTTGGATTCAGTTACACTAGGCCTCCATGACCTCTGGGTCAAAAGAGCAAATGCAAAAGTGACAATGTGGATAATTGCCTGTTTAGGATAATGGAATACTGATTGAGGGTCAATTATTATAACACCTGAAAGATACATGAGCTGATGTGAAAGGTTCAGCAGAGATAGCAAACAAGAAGAACTGTCTGCATGCACTGTGCCATGGCTAATAATGCAGAGTACAGACTGCTGTGTTTGATAGCAGGGAAGCATATTTCCTGAGCTGAACTACTAAAGCCGAGCGGTTTCCAAGCCCTAAAATATTTTAGTTTGTAAAACATGTCATAAAATAGAAATTCAGCTCAACTGCCCAAAGCTGCAGGATTAAAGTAATATTATTTAACATGCTACCCAATTAATTTCCATTATAGCCCTTGTCTGTGCCTTATGTCCCAGACTCATTCTTTCTTCTGCCTCCCGAGTGAACTTTCTTCCACTGCTACACAAATAAAGAAAACCAGCTTTGACATTTGTGTTTCTAAATCCAAGCAAAGGGGAAACACCATTCAGGCTGCTACTGCAGAGGGGCACATAGGTTCATAAAAAACTATAGGGTTTTTAAAGAACTGAATTTTGCCCATAAAAATCTCCTAAAACTCCTGTACATGTGGCTAGCCTTGTTACCTTGCTCTGCATTGCTTTTAGGTGTTATGATTTTTGAAATGCTCATTCCTCACCTTGTTTTTCTTCCTATTTCTTGTGCCCCACAAATGATGAAGATCTTTCTTTCTTCCTCTATACATTAAGACGGTATATGGTTTGTGTTGGGAAAAGGCACTTTCAAGGGGAAAGTCCAACTCACCTCTCTTTAGGTTTACAGTCCAACAAGAGTTTGGACACTATTTTCTCCACCACGTGAAGGCACATCAACACATGCGGTGCTTTGAGGGAGGAATATGCTTAGAAACTGTCTTCCACAGAAGCGTACTGGAATAAGCAGATGGCTAGTGTCCCAACACCTAGAAAGCCCACTTCTGGTGTGAAAAAAGTATTTCCAGATAATTTAAAATGTCCATCTTCTTGTAGCATCGTATGAACATGCAGTAAGAAACACATCTCCATGAAGAGCAGAGCTCTGATAAACTGCTCTCAACATGAATATTCACGACTCAAAAGTATGTCATAGCAAAAAGCATTACTTAGACGATATCCCACTCAAACGAAATGAAAAGAACTCGGGGGATCTTCTGCAATAAACTCACAACTGAATATGAGTCTATCCCAGTGCTCTTCCGCTGTGGCATATGAGGACCTTGCCTGCTCTTTCTCAGCAGCCTCTGTGTGAACAAGGATCTTGGAAAGAGTGTGAATAAGGCATGTCTGTCAACAGAATACATTGGAATACAACAGGCTACCAAGGAAATGAAACTATACCACTTTCAAGGGGACTTGATTGCTGCGTGAGGATACTGCTACTGGGCTATTGCCCAGTCCAGCCTGCAACAATATAGGTCCTTACTGGCCTGTGCCTCTTTGCCAGATACCACTTTTCCCTCAGCAGCTACATGAATGTCAAAGTCCCAAACTTTTAACCTGGTATTTTAGCATAAATTTATCTCTGTAAAAAATTCCAGCTACAATGACTATAAATGCAGTAGTAAAGTAATTTCTTCTCCCCAGCTGGCATATCACTCTTGTAGTTCATTTGTACTCATCATGTAAACTGGGAAAAGGTGAATAACTGGACCAAGAGGAGCTTGCGGCTGGTTCTTATCTCTAATTTATTTGATGGGAACATCACTACCTCTTCTGCAACACCATCAGATAGAGGAAGAGCAGCTTTGATGCCAACCAGGAATTTGAAATCCACAACAAAATTCCCATATCTGCATGGTAAAGTCTTAAAACTAATCAACTTAATAAGAGCTAGAAACACCCCTTGTAGGAACAACAAGGACAGTGAGCAAGTCACATGACTTCGGGTAAGAAAACAAACAAAAAAAATCCCAGCCCTAGGCCAACGATTGAAGAGTCTCATAGTGACTAATTTCTGACTAGAACCCTATTGCTTTGGTTTTCCTTTCCCTCAGATAAGATGAATCACTGTGTACAGGCTGACAAAGAGAAGGCATCCTTTTCCTTTAGCTGCCAAACCCCTCATGGTTTTCCTGTATGACAAACGTTCGTTCGGTAGCAATGAGAGATTTCTGAAACTCACTGAAGTCTTTGAAGCTTAAAAGATTATTGAGATCTCTTCCAGCATGGGGATAAGATAGCTCTCATTTCAAATATGATGTATTTTTCTTTTCCACTGTATTTAGCTTCTATAGAGAGCATACCTCTCAAATGTTCCACATTTCAGGAATGGCTCTCATTTTAGTCTCAAAGCTATTTATCTTCCTTGCAAATTTGCTACCTCTGTGCTTTTGTTATTGAAAACTCTTCATAGCAGTAAAAACAAACCAAACCAAACCTTCCACAAGATGATCTTACAGAAAGAGATACACACTTAAAGGAATAAATCCCACAATGTTTTCAGTTCCCATGCAAACATGTGTTTTCTGTCTCTTTGTCCCACATTTGGGTGCTGGCAGTCTGAGAGGCATACGCAAAGGTTTCTAGCACAGACATCCAGTGCAAGTTTCATGGAGACCCAAAAGTTCAAGCCAGAGCCCCCCTCTTCCCTCCCGCCTAGCTATGAGGGACCCGTGTTACTCTTTGAGCTATCCTAACAGAGTATCCTTGAGCAAAGCTTGTTCCTGAAACCATGCCGGATATTTCAAATTTGCATACATTAAACATAGTCCTGAATTCGCATAAATTACAGGAACTGATTACTGTTGTAAAACAGTGCAGAGCCTCTGGAAAGCACCATGCAGTTTCATTCTGCACAGATCCCACAGGGGATTCTTGTTCTGAGGCTGTTTGTACAACATAATCAAGCCTTCAAGAACAGCTCTGTGCACAACTACTGCCTAACATCCGAGCACACCATTTTCTTGCTACTTCCTTGGGAAGATAATCTCCTCAAACCCATTTTAAGAGCATGCTGCAACTTGCTGACTCAAAACACTTTACAAATCTCTTAGTCAAGTTTTTGGACAAAGAGCAGCTGAGTTTTGCTTTGCTCCCTACCATTCAAAGTGTGAGACTGCAGCGACATAAGGAGGGAGACGAGTCCCTTCGTTCCCAGAAGTGAGTGGGCAGCCTATGGGAGACACCACCCTGGTTTCCAGCACAAGACTTGATCCTCAAAGTCCTTACAGGAAATTACTTGAGCTGGTGGCATTGGAATATAAGACAGTTTAAAACTTGTTCCAGGTTATTTGCCCTACCCGGTGGTAGGCAGTGACTTGTACGCAGACGTAGAAGATCATTGCTCTATAGATTTAATGAGATCTTGTTATTTTACTGCATCCTAAATCAAATCAATCAGCTTTTTAACTTTTCAATTTGAGGTGAGATGGCCTAAATCTTAAGGAACTAAGTTCTGAAAAATTTTCTCCAACTAAGCCCACTGACCAAAACAATTAGGGAATTGTTTGTATTAAAGATGTAGTCTAAGCAAATACTAGTCTTATTGTTTATTTAGCTAGGCTTTCTCATAGAAGTCTAATGTTTATACATGACTAAGACACAGTATCCTCAAAATTTGATATAAAAATAACTCCATATTTTGGAAGAATAAATTAAGAACTATGGTACAATATAATAAAAGTTGTCTTCATTTGCATGTGCTAATTAATTTATACTTTATCCCATCAACATTTGGGAGTAGTGGCCTTATTAGCAGGAATGAATTTGCTTATAGTCTGAAACTAAACACTGAACAAACTCAGTCAAGGTCACCCTTTTTCCTTTTAATTATCAAGGTTAATTACAAAATTAATTAGGTCTATTTGTAACTTTTATTAGGAGAATTTACCTTCTTTTGGCTTTGATACAGAATCTGGATCCGCAGTGAAAGATATTGCCCTCTGTACTAAGCTCAGTAGTTTTGTGACACCTTTCTTAAAAACATTTCCAGGTTTTTGCTACTCAGGTGATGTCAAATTGTTGAACTCAAAGTGGAGAGTGTATTTTTTTTAATCGTGTCATATTCCTTTTCCCAGTCTAATTCAATAATGAAATCTAGTTTTATAAAATAGTTTAACAATTTAACAGGAAACAGATTAAAAAATAATTTGTATTCTTTTCATGTGCTGTCAGTTACAATTATAATTATAGTCTAGACCATCAACATCAGTCATCAGTAGAATATTGCCTTTATTTCTGGTAATGTTTGATAGCCTTACTTTTTCCTATAATTATCATAAATATTGTTCTTCGTGTCTTATAAATAAAACAAGAAGTAGCTGAGGACATGTATTTTGCTTAAATTCTCTGCCTCTGTCTGGCACATATTGAAAGTGTTACTATGGCTTGATCCCAAATGACGTTAAGGCCCCAACATCATAGATGTGCACAGGCTAAGCGCAGACATTCTCCTCAAGATCTTGCAGTCTAAATAAACAGGGGTTAATTGGCAAATGCAGAAAGGTCTGGAGAACAAATAATTATCCCATTTACTGGTGGGTAACAGAAATTTTAATTGATTTGCCCTCTGTGACAAATCCGTGCCTGGATCAAGAATTTAATCTTAGTCTGAAATTCACTGCCTTAATGAGAAGAACATCTTATTTCAGCTGTAATATGACCCTTTCTTGATTAAATGGACTGAGAAAGCATTAGTAGTTAACTTCTGCAACCTTCTGCCTCTTAGCAATTAACAGAGGGACTAATTCGGCAAGGTAGGGAAGGCTTTCTGGGTGGTAGCAAACATTTCTCTTTCCTTTCATGGTTGAGGAGTGTGAGGTCTTGGCCACACTAAATGAAAAAATTCTGATGTATTGTCCGCTTTAATGTAAGAAATGAAAGTGTTGGATCAAATAGGCAAGGTTTGGTAGTTGTTTGCATCCAGATCGTAAAAGGTAATTAAGCAGCTGAACTTTCTTTGGAGGATGTAAAGACATCCTGAAGTGACAGCTTCTAAACTAAATTCCTGGTTGGTCTCCATGTGCTCTGATTTGGTTTCTCTGCTCACACATTATTTCATTTCATTATTATTTCAGACAGTGTCTTCCTCTCCATATTTTACCTCTTCATATTTTCAAAATATTTAGATTGTCTCTAACAGCAATACATCCATAGGGCAGCTGCTAACCCTAACTATCTCCCTCTTCTGTGCAGATCCAGTCTGCTAGGCCTGACTGCAGTCACAGTCATCAACCTGAAAGGAGTAGGTTCCACTCCTCAATACTATACGTACGAGTCATCTCTCAGCTAGACTGTTTATGAGCATGATTACTAGCTCCCTAAATCAGAAACTAGTTCAAAGAAGAAAAATGGACTCTGTTGTCCTAGTGCAATTGGGAGTACTTAATCTTCCAAAACCTGACTCATCTTCTACACAGGCCTTGTCAAGCTGTACCTTGGTGAATAGCTTCTCGTGTTTAATCTGTCATATCCATTATAGGAGCACAATGGTGTTTTTTTTTTTTTTCATTTTAGGCAGCTAGTATGCTCATCAACTCAGTGCTTCTAGATGAAGATCCATTTGACAGTAACCATGAACCCTTTCAGCGCAACAGAAGTCACTAAAATATTTAATATTGTCCCTTAGTAGGAAAGGCAGTCTAGAAGGCATAAACATTCCTTCTGGGCTATTTGCTTAATAGAAGGTAGATCAAATTAAATATAGTTGTGTTTCTTATCTGAAGGCTCTCAGGGATAGGGATGTTCCGTTATCATAAATACCATATCAGCAAACTTTGCATTTTAAAATGTGAAGATTATATATATGTATATGTATAAAATGACAAAAATGTTAAATGTAACTCTTAAAATTTCATTTTCATGTTTTCTTTTCTCATCAGCTTTTGCCATATGCAGAGACTTTTTTTAATTAAGAGATCATCAAAGTCTTCTTCCCCACTCGAATTATCATATCTTAGCTAGTCTTTAGCTATTGCACAGTCTGTTTTTCCTCCGTCTGCTGGCTTGCTCCTTCTCATTATTTGCTGCTGTCTTGTTATCGCTCTATATTTGCATTCCTGCGCCTTGCTATGGTTTGTACCCCATAGAACTGTCCTGTCTTCAACACATGAAAATCCAGTTGGCTTCCTCCTTGTCTATTAGAAGCTATATGTGGTACTTCTTTTCAGTAGTAGAAGCAGGAATGTAATAAAATTCAAATATTTGTTACGTCACCTGAGATGAAGAACAAATAGATACCTCCATGAGTTTGCCCTTTATGTTTCATTATCCATGGCTTTGGGTAGTAATGAAAGATAGAGCAAGTTGTTTTCTTTAGTGAGAGCAATAGTCAAGAATGTCATGGTCAGTGCAATGCAGCAAACTGACAGGTACTTGCTTGAATTTTTGTTGGGGAGTATCTCAGATTTACTTTTCTTCATACTCTGGCAACAGCCTGCATTATCTGTACCCAAAGCTCAAGTAATCTGCAGGTGTCACCTGAGGAATTCAAGCTGAAGGAGGCTACACACGGCTTTGGTCCTAATTGTTCTGCTGACCTATCTCCTTTTGCTGGTGGAGATTAGGGTACACCAGCACACCATGTAATCATAGGATTCTGCCAGTACAGAAAAGAAGCTTATATGTTTCTTTTACGAGGTGAAACTTGTTTAAACATGTACAGTCCTGGCTTGTCAGCTCCCTGCTGCTGTGGCTTTACTTTTGTGCCTTGCCTTGTCCTCAGATGAGTCCTGGAGGTCACTTGCCTACACACCAAGCAAATGTTTTAAGTGTTTCTTAGCAGAATGGGAACTCTTCTGATAAATCACTGTGTGACCCTTAAAAACATAGCTAGAGGTGATCGAATTGTAATATTTTCAGTCATTGCTCTATCCTCACACTGAGTATTTAGCAAGAGCTTTGAGGCTTGTAAATAATCTTGTCAGGATAGACACTTTTTGCCGTGTTCAAAATGCTTCTGAATGGGATAAGCAGAGCACTTCGAAAAGCATTCTAAAAAAAAAAAAAAAAAAAAAAAAAAAAAGAAAAAATTAAAATTTACTGTTATTTATAGAATTGCACTGGGTATATTCCATTTTTCTGGTCTAGGGATATATAGAGTTGTGATCACAGTAATACTGCTATGTGCTTATTGACAAGAGAAAAGGAGCCTCCAGCATCAATTTACAGTGACCAAAACAGGGAACAGATTGGGGGGGGACTGGGAGTGAAGATAAACAGGTAGCTTTGCTTAGCCATGGCTGGGCACCACCGATTTTCTCTGGGGATGGCTTATTCTGCAAACCTGACTGAATTAATGTGGGGAGGTGGAGTTGTATGACCAACAGTACATTGGACACCACTGTGAATGTACACATTAAGTGTATAAACCTCCCAAACATAGTCAACTTATAATTTTTTCCTTGCTGTGCCCACAGGGTGGTACATTTGAAGGGAAAGCCACTGAGAATTACCACTGTGCAGCTAGAGTGCATTTTTAAAAAAAAAACAAAACACAAAACTGTTTTATATGGGCTGCAACTGGCCTGAAGGAATAGCCAACTAAACTTCCTTTCCCCCAGTGCAAATTCTGGATCAATGTAGCAGACAAACTACTACCCCAGTATCCTGCATTCATTCTTTAGGCAGCTTAAAGCTCAAGTTTTCGTCAGGGTAGCAAATAGGTGGTAGCAGATACTGCACTAGAACACCAGCCTTCCACCAATTCAGTCACTCGTTTCCTCGTTCATTCAGTTTTGCTGAGAAATAATGACCCAAAAGCTCAGAAATAGCAATGAAAATATCCTCTGTACAGTGAATATTCCCCATTCTTTTGAATATGTATTTTGAAGTCAGAAATTAATAGACTTTACTGTGTTTTCCCTAAATTACCATGTCTTAAAACCTGTAAGAATTTTCTCCATGTGAGATACACTGCAAAAATACAGGCATTTGCATGGCATTCAGAGTCTTCTTTCTGTCTCCTCTTGGCTGGCTGTCTTCAGCTGCTTTTCTTTATGACTACTAGAAGGTTCAGAGATTTTATCACTTCACTGTCAGTCTAAGAACTTTTTTTTTTCCTCAGCTGAGAGGAATTGTGTGAAAATGGCTTTCCATCTGCTTTTATCAAAAGTCTAAGCCCCCTATCTTCCACAGGCTGGGACAGCAGCACATCAGGAACACAGGTGATCTCTCCTGGCTGGTAGGATGTACCTACCACTCCTCATGCTGTCATCCTCAGTGAAAGGGAGACTGTAGAAAACTCCACTAATACACGACTACAGCTTGTTAGTTTTTGGATTTCTTTCTTTTTTTTTTTTCTTTTAAAAAGCAAAACAAAACAATGCAGCCTTGTTTGAAGGAGCATCAGAAATCAAATGCAGAATATTTGTCGATTAGCTGCCCTTGGAGTAGTACACAGTGATTTGCTTGTTTATTGGTATCATGCTAGTTTTGAGGAATCTTAACCAAGATGTAGACCTCAATTTCTGTACAAACACATTCAAGAAAGGAAGTTATATTGCGAATACACACAACATGAGTGAAAAGAAGCCTGGACAACCTGAGTCTATGGGTGGGAGAGGAGAAGGTGAAGTGACAAACCCAAAGTCACCCTGATCCTGTGGAAAGCTGTCTATAAGTATAATCTAGATATGATGGTCAGACCAGTATGTGCATCTGCTGACAAGTTTGGGGAATAAAAATTAATGTACCTAATCTAAAGAGCATGAGCTTTCATCTGTCAAGGAGAACCAGCTGTCTTCAACAGGAAAGAAAAACATGCCCCAAAATGCTTAATGGGCACACCAAGAGAGAAGAATCATAAAATATTTCTGACTAATTCACCCATCTATTGAGAAGAATTTGTATTCTGCAACAGAACCCAGGACATTTTGTGCTACTTTCTTGTAATAAAACACCATAAAGAAACAAATGGTAATTATGTGCACTTCCTTTATATGCAGCTGAGAGATACCTTTAAGTACTGTGACAGCTTGCTAATGTACTACTGTATTTGAATAAATACCTGAAGTAAATAGGTTTATGAAACCTCTCATAAACTGCCAGTTGGATAAGGGGCTATTATGAAAGTACCGTAACTTGCTCACTTTTCTCTTTGTACAAGCTGCTCCTGACCAGATCTGTAGGTGACTGGATGCAAAGAATGGAGGCAGACAAGGTGTTTCAAGGAAAAGGGAACTTTCATGATATGAATTCAGCTAGGCTGAATATGAAGACCGAATACCCCAAGGTAAATACCTGTGAGTTGCAATTTAGTTTTCAATAATTAATCTGGGACTAGTAAAACTATAATCTTGCTCATCAATTTTCTTGGATGTCATTTGGAGGCGATTCTTAAGTGCTATCTCTGCTAAATCAAACATCAACATCTGAAAAGCTTTAACATTCAGTTTTAAATGATTATGTGTTTTAAAAGATATTGCTGTCAATTACAGGATAAATTTAATAATTTAAAAGATATAATCCCAGGATTAAGCCTATGCCCTTTATTTGTAATGGTCTGTACTATTTCTGAAGGCAAACAGAGCTGGCAAATTACATCCAGGCTACGCTGTATTTTTCCTTTTACTCTCAAAGGAATCAGCACCAAACCGAGCACCTTCTGCATTTTGGGTTTTCTGGAGGTTCAAGAATGATTCCAGTCTAATTCTTCTCTCTGACTATCATAGCAATCTTAAAACTTCGTCTCCAAGTCTCATTTTTCTTCTGACAGAGTGACTGTGCCCATTTCATGGTAGCTTACAAGACAGATTGTTTTTTTTGGAGCAGACTGAGTGGGACCACAGACCTGAAGTTGTCAGGGCGATGTAGTTGTGTCAGTGACAAGGAGGGCACAGGAGCGAGAGCCATGAGGCAGCGCGACTTCCCCGCCTCCTAATGTGCTAAGTCCAAGGTCTCTTCCCACGGGACCAGTCCCAGCACTCTAAAGATGGGACAACAGTCAAAATATTAGGCAGGTTTTCCTTCAGAGTTATCCGTTTTCCATTCCTCATCTGATTCGACATTTTTATTTCTGTAACATTTTGTTTTTAAGACGCTTTATCCTGGCATGAGATGTTTGTTTGTTATCTAAATGACAGTGCAGCTATGGATACTCTCAAAAGAACAACGACCTTTAAGCGTATGTACAACATCTGTAGCAAACAGCTGGAAAACATATCAGGTGTTTCTTCAAGTAAAAGTGCAGTGTAGTGTTCCTGCAAAGCCTGTTTCAAACCTCTTCACATCATGCAGCACACAGCAGTGCTATTCATTAAAAGCTGAAAAAAACTCCTCCTCTACTGAGCTGGATCTGCTAACAGGGAGAGGATAAAGTTGCAGAGCTTCCAATAGGCAAAATCGGTAGTGAAAAAGACCAATGAACATTTTACTACTGCTTTTAGCTTTCAAGCACTCACTTGCTAAATAGCCTCCTTTTTAATATCCATTTTTCTCCCTGCTAAATACATGCTACTACAATGACTCCTCCTGACTAATCATTCCTCAAGCATTTACATACATTAGCTAATTTGTTTGCAGGGATAAAAGCCAGTGGCTGGTAAACCTGAGATAATGCTGGCAAACATTCAGAGGTTCAGGTGATGATCCAAAATTTGTCAAAACTCATCTTGGCTTCCTCTGGCTGAAACCTTAAAGACTGCACTTACAATAAGGATTGCCTTTTTTTTTCTTGCTTCAGGTTGGCCATAAAAGCAGCAGGTCTTTTGCTCATGCTGCTGCCTTTCAGTTTTCCTTAAGATACTTTCCATACAGACAAATGTTTTTTGTAGACACCTTAGAATTTATGGGCAAACAACCTACCTAAGTGGATGGCAGATTGATAAGGGATTTTGTCCCTGAGATGAGGCCATTATATTCTAGACATGTCTATTCAGCTACGTTGTGTGACCATGGCAAGGCCCCCAGAGCTGGGCACGCTGTTAACTCAGTGCAGCTGCTCAAAGAATACCTGTTCTGTGCTGGTCCCTGGGGTTACAGCTTTTTTCTTACAGGATACAACCCCTGCATGGAGACCAAACCAAACCAGTCTTAGGCTAGGGGATGGTCTATGGGTCTGGACAAAATAACAAACCTGACCCTCTCCAGCCCTCGTTTCCTCTGGTACATTCCTTTGGCTGGGCTGAATAAGCCAATAACTTGTTCAAAATGATGCTTTGTTTCCTCTCTTCTTACCTTATGAGGGCTCGCTTTAACCTTCGTTGGTGTTATGCTAAAACTGAGCCCCGTTTCCTACTTACAAAAGCATTTCTGTGCTCTCTGAGGCTTTTTGTGTGCTCCCTGTGCTTCTGTTTTGCTCAACCATGGGGGCCACTGGGTGAACAGCCCCCTC
>JAOXNG010000012.1:70725295-70742584 GCA_028566535.1 Scolopax minor
GAAAAAAGATTTTTTTTGAAATGGAATATTTACTATTAGCAGATATTTATTTCAGAGCAAAATAAAGGTCTAAAATAACTATTTCATTTTTCTCTTAATTATACAGGCAGAGCTGTGTATTAAAAGAGTATTTAGTGTTCTTTCACTTTAACATTTTTAATCTCTTTACAATGTTCTTCTTAAAGGGAAACAAGTATTTCTCATACAGTCTATAAGCCTTTCTCTGGAGACCTACATCAAGTATCTGTAACACAAGCTAAAACTCCATTAAATAACAGCCACTGTGCCAAATTCACTTGTTAAAAAGCAAAAGCTTTCAAATCATTAGAGCATAAGTTTCTAAGAAGACATGTGTACCTTGCTATTTAAAACATTGGACATAGCACACCTAACTTGTCAAGAAAGAGTGTGACAACCTGGGAGGGTGGTGAGGACACCCCTGACCAGTGACTGTGTGGTCACAAAGAAATCCAAATCTGGAGAAACACCTGGATCCTGTTGGATGAAGCAAACTACACACATGGGTACGAACTAAACTGGCAAAAACACTAGTCCCAGATCTTTGAAGAAATAATAATAATAAAAATATCCAGGTGCTGTTCCAACTTTGTATTTCTCTGCTTCAAGCTGAGTTAAGCTACATTGAAGGCTTTTGCTGGTGGAGTTAGCACCCTGACAGCCTGGCTCCAGCTCAGGCGCAGCCTCGGCTCGATGCTCTCAGCATCTCTGAGCACAAGCACGGACACTATTGCCAGGCAAAATGCTCTTTTGGCATTTTTTTCCAGGGTCTTCACAGTGAGCAACTGCAGACCAGGCAACGGCCTGGTGTGGAGACATGCAGGAAAGGGGTGGGAAAAGCGAAGGAGGCTGGCTGAAAGGGTGACCACAGTAGCTTGGGATGATTATACAAACGGCTCCGCATCTTTTGATGTTTCCTCTTTTCTAATAATAAGATGGTCATCCGCATGCTTTGCTTTCTGAGAAACATTCTTTCATTTCTCTCCCATAAAAATGGTCTGTTTCCTCTCAGTGAACAAATTAGAGGAAGAGACCTACAATAATTTACAGTATATTAGACAGTTATTACTGTGCAATGATATAAAATGGTGATTATACTAAGTGAGAGCTTTGGTAAAATTCACATACTGGAAACGGAAGAGTGAATTCAGGTTTGGTACCATGTGTCAAACCATCTGGGGCAACATATAAATTCCAAATCCTAATCACCTTACTCATTCATGTAGTTTCATCATGATTATTCAAGCACTGACAGCGCGTTCATGCCATAATAAATAAAGAAGATGAGAAATTACCAGGCTGACTTGTGTGAATGTGACAGGCACCATTTGGCCTCCCATGGCAAAGCATCATAGTGAGACTGTGGGTCTTGCTATTGCGACCTATGCACATACTAAGCATTTCTTAGTACGGCTTAGGACAGAAAAATGAGGATTGAGAACTGGTTGGTTCCTGCTTACCAGCCAAAACACGAGAGGCGGAGCTCTGTTAAGTGGGACCTATTTCACGGACCTGATAAAATTCAAGAGTTCAACAGTGTCACAGCCTGGCATCCGCATTAAACCTTATTTTTTATTAGCTGATGCGTGTGTTACGTTTTAATGGATGCTAATGTAAATAGATGTGCTTATTATGACTTTAGTGCACTCGCAACAGCTTAATAAAGCATTTTTATTGTCATCATTTATTGCCACATTCTTTTCGCACTTAGAGTGGTGTGAGTCCAAAATAGCCCCCTAGAAGTCATGGGTTTACCTAGGTGTAAATCTGTGGTTACTTTAGATGTTTGTCGGCCTGAAAGGAGACTCTGGCTCACGGAATCTAAATATCACTTTGATTTAAGCGCTGCTGAGTTTAAGCAGACTGTAACCAGATCCTGAAGAATCACTCTAGCTCAGGAGGAGAGGACTAATAATTTCAAGTAGGGGAGAACCCTACTTAAACTCCTTCATATAGCTTTTTAAAAAAAAAATATTTTAAAATAGGGTGTCTTGCTTTCTCTATGAAATAGTTATGAAAGAAAAATAACTTTCAGAAGGTTATCAAACCAAAGGTGTCAGCTTGCAGCTCCTCAGTGCCTTTTACTTACTTTATCCTTCAGAAAGCACAGTCAGCCTAAGTTCCTTGTCTCCTCCCTGTTTTTCAGATCGACTATCAATGTCATTAATAGTCTGACATGTAAAACCACTGAGCATTTTTATCCTAGGGAGAGTTTGCACATAAGACTACATAACGAAGGATGTGGGAACCACACAAAGTACTGCTGAAATGTAACTGTGCCTTAAATGAGCACAGCTAGGCTTAAGAGGGCAAAGTGATGTCAGAGAGTACATTATGGCCGGAAGAGAGAAGTAAGGGGGCCTCTGAGGGGCATGGGGAAGACCAGCAAGAACATAAAGCATGGGAGATCATAGACATCTACAGCTGCAGGACCAAAACTGGCCTGACATTTTACAAAACGTCATCAGATCATGAGCACTCAAAAAATGTTATGTACACATCACAGAAAAAAGGAAAATAAAGAAAAGGGGGTGGTGGGCTGGTGGCAACTCTAGGAACACAGTTCTCCTGAGCCAGAGCTGGTGTGCTGATCAAGAAGAATTCAGTACCAGAAGATCAGGTACCATGAAAGATGCCACCTAAGTGAAAGCCAACAACCCAACTACTGTGGTACACACTACTTGAAGGACACAACTGACCAACAGCTGAGCATCATAGACCTGAGAGGAGGTAATCTGAGAATGGCAAAGTCCTTAATAGTACATAGGGAGAGAGACACTGGAACAAATTACCATAGTGCAAACAAGGCCATGGCTTCCCGAAGCACCAGTGGTACCAAAGTAGCACATGCGTATACTGTGGAAACACACAGAAAATGATACTTTGCATTTATCACAGCAAAAAAATCCAAAACCCTACATGGAGGCATATACTACAAAACAGCTGAAGTGCTGCAGGTATCTTTTGGTAACACATTATATATCTGAGACTGGTGTTTTCCCCAAATGTTTTTTCCTTGTGTCAGCAAGCTCAGACAGGAGAACATGCTTTTGCTCTAACCAGTCAGGGGTGCTTCTTGCCTTTTTTCCACCCAAGATCACTCAACTTAATAGCTCTCCCTTAGAAGACTTTACTATGACTCAAAATTTATGAGGGAAGTTTTCTAAGGTAAAAGGGCAAGCAGGTGCCTGGTTTCCAGTGACTACCAGCACTTTGCTCCTACATGTGCTGCTGAACGTCTCCCCAAACTGGCTCTGTAAGTGCCTGTGAAAAGGAGGCTGAGGAACAGGCAATCCAGCTGGCATCCGTTGCAGCCACTATGCCCACAGAGATGTGAGAAACTTTTGCAGTGAACTTCCAAATATCCTCTGGATTTCAGCTTCCTTACAAATACAGATTTCAGGCCAAGTTTGCCAAAAGGTCTGCAAAGACGTGTGTGTATCTTTCTGCAGACCTAGCCCTAACTACGACTTCGGGTAAAAGCCATGAGGAAAAAATGATGCCTGTTGTTTCTTCCTGAAGCCAGGCAACCGTTGGCAGCTTGGCACCAGACCCACAAGTCAAACACAAAATGTGAGACAGGAACAGTAAATGAAGGAATATTTCCTATCAACCTCTGCACGCCAGAGTTGCATATTGTTACATGCCTAGGAACACCAATTTGGAAGGCGGGGATAATAATGAAATACAAAAGAAAGACAGGAAGCTGGGGTGAGAATCTCCTGATGTGCTAATTAATTCTTGATTCATTCTTCCGCTGTAGGCGTATAAGAAACTATTAGGGAATTGCACAAATGTCTGTGCAAGCTGTGGGCCCAAATTCTGGTTTCTGTTAATCTGGCAGAAACTTTTTAAGCTGACTATGGCAGAAATAAATTACTTAAAATGACGTAAACCTGTGAAGCGCAAACACGCCTTGCCCTTGACAGAAAAGAACCTACTGATTTTTAACTATTTTTTTTAAAGTTCAGAATATTGAATATAATGTAATGTGAAACAATGGGAAAAAAGCATGTTCCCAACAACACCCTCAGTTTACTGAGCTCAGATTAATCTTTTGAAGAAGTTAACACTGAAACCAGACTGAACCTAACTTTCTTTTCCAGCTTTTTTCAAAGGTAACACAGGAATATTGGACAAATGGAGAACTTAAAGAAATCCTCAAACACTTTTTGCTCAGCACCTTGGGGAGCTATAACCAGACCTTTTATTTCTTGGTGAACATCTTAAAGCACTCCCGTTGATCACAAGATCTTATCATCCTGTCGTAATCAGTCGTCTGTCAACAAGGCAGAAGGTCACGCCTCTCATCAATCAGTAAGAGAAGAGTTTGTGAATTTCTCCAAATGAAGGATCTCCAGTCCCAAATGGAAGCAGCCACCAAGCGCTGCTTTGGAGAGGCTGTTTTGCTTGCACTCTCTGTGCCACCCCACCAGCCACACCGTGATTTGGAAGCAGCTCTGAATTCGAGTCTTAGACCCACCATCGGCAGGATAATTTGAAGACTGCCCTAGCCTCAATGTATGTTGTTTCTACACATGCAAATAGTCTCTTTGGCAGGATACATAAATGCCACTGTGCCACAGAACAATTAGCAAATACAAGATGAAAAATTTTGTATCGGTTCCCCATTCTCACACCTACACAGGCTTTTTGTGGCCATAGCTACTGAAGGTCTGACTCTTCAAGGAAATGCCTGAAACCTGTGCTGCCTCAGAGGCACATTCCACTTCCTCAAAGACCTAGCAAAAAGCCAGCTTAGTTACGCCCACACAAAGTTACAATCACTCCCTAAGTCTTTGGAAAACCTGGCTTTGGCTTGGTTTTGTACTGAAGTTCTTGAGAAAGCTGCCATTAAAACTGAGCTGCCATTAAAACACTTTGTTTCATCTGAAGAAACAAATCTATTTCACTATGCTGTGCCTAGGTAGAGCCCTGAATACGACTGCTATGTTTCACAGTAGGTAAGCACACCTCTCACTACATAATGCTATTTTGCTCACAGCATCAAGAGAAAGCATATATTTTTTTCACAGATTTTGCAATAATAATTTCCCAGAAACACACTTTACAGTAGCACAATACACTGCATCTTTCCTGCAAAGAGTCAGTTGTGAGATGAATCACTGGAAATGTTTTCCAAAATGCCCACTTTAAAAAATACTTCCACTGGATGACTAGTGTTCAAGCAATGTAAACAAAGATTATAAAATCAAAACATTGGGCATCCTTTAACACAATCACATGATTTCAAGCCCAATTCAGGCTTCCTGAGATTAATTTTAGCAGCAAAAGCAGGTAGTGTGGTGGTGGTTTATCTTCATATTTAAGATAAAAAAGGGATGGCCAGATAAGGAGCTGTGTAACACAAAAATCTCTTGCATTATATAATTCTGCAAGCACACATGTACACTGAATCACATGCAGGTAAGATTAAGCTGCAGAAAAAAATAATGTGGCTTTTTTACCTCCCATCTATCGTGTAGAAAGGAAAGAAACTCCAAACAACCTACCAACCCCATATCCACAAAGCCTAAAACCACTGAGGTCAACCCTTCCCAAAATCTTGCAGCCCATGCATATCACTAAGAAGAGCCTGCTTTCCAGTACATTTTGCCTCTATGGTTCAGCAGTAGGAATTCAACCAAACATTATGGTTTTATCCTATGCCTGGCAACTTTCCAGAACTCCTAAGCTCAACAGGCAACCTTTAGTCCTATCTAGGTTGCATTCCTTTTTGCTACTTGCCTGTTTCCTCCCTGTTGGCATTTGCACAAACTACAAAAGCAGTTGCAAGTGAGCGATTCCTTCACACAAAATAGTGCTGCAGTCCTGTCTTTAAAAACATTGAAAATCCTACCAAGAAATGGAGAAAGATTGACAATACTCTGGGAATTCAGAAGGCAGATACCACAATTTGCACACAGTGAATAGACAGACCTTTGTTTAACCAACTCATCCTTCATTTCAAATATTTTCATACAGTCAAGCACGACCAACACCTCTCACCTGACCAGATGGAAGGATGCAAAATATCATTCTACTGAGTTTTACCTCCTTGTCATCTGATTCTTCTGGGATTTAATTAGCCCTTGTGTGGATATGAAAAGGGTAGCGTGCACATAAGTTGATAAAAGACAGAAAGAAGGAATGATCTGATTTTTAAAAGACGGAACAACTTATGCAGCTCAAATGAAGACAATATGTACAATCAATTCTGTACTTCTGCACACCTCTAGAATTTTGGCAAGAGCCAAAATCTGCACAGAATAACATAGCTAAGGAATTTATTTCATCCTATGATTCATCTAGTCTTTCCTCTTTTACTCCTCCAGCTTTCTTACCAGGTTTCCATGTGCCTGTTTCACTTTTTAAAACTCCTATTGTTCCAATAAATAACTTCTTGTTTTCAGAACATGTGCCCAAAACCTGTTTTTCTTATGGCATGAAAAAAAAACACTAACTGAAAAAAAATACATTTTTCTATATCCATTTGCTTCTAAGATACTTCTTAATCTTTGCAATGGTTTTCTTCTAATCCAAAACCCTTGAGGCATTTTAGAAGGTAAATGAGTGATTAGAGGCATTCCTGCTGTAATTTATATGCTTTGTAAACCCTAATTGTTCTGAGTCAAAGACTTCATTTTTCCTAAAGTGCCAAGTTTAGTAGGCTTCAAGGTGCACAGCAAGATGTATCCCATTGGTCAGGCTTTAATAGATTCTGGCCCACCTTGATGTATGTTTTGCTTCATATTTTAAAATACAGAGATTACAGTTGCCGGAGAAATAAAAAAAAAGCCCAACAATCTTCTTTATTACTGCCTGAAAATGCTTTTCATCAAAATGAAAATGACATTTTTAATTAAAAAAAATCTTGACCCGCTCAAATATCTTGACCAGAATCACAGAATCACCTAGGTTGGAAGGGACCTTTCAAGATCATCTAATCCAACCAGTGACTATTAAGTAATTTCCTCAGGTCTTTTTAGTGGCTTCTAAATCTTGATATATCTTATAGCAAAGGTGAAAGAATGTAAGTATTAGCTCCTGTAATTTGTTATTGAATTGTAAAAACAATCAAACATACAAAATCAGTTGCATACCTAAAATGTGTGTCACAGGTTCACTGACTGCATGATAGCGTAGCATAATACAGGGGTTTTAGTGGCATTAGCTTAGAATGACCCATAAGAGCTCATGTATAGCTACTTATAAATAATATGACCAATTAAAAATACTAATTTAAAAAAATCTTCATACTTGGTCATCACGTACTATACATATTAATGCACAAATGACTAAGGAGAAAACTGCAGGCATGATAAAACCATGCGAGTCCACAACACTAGATGGTGGCTGTTTAGCAAGAAGGAACTAGTTTGAAAGGGAGAAATGTACATATAATTTATGTGCACAAACACATAATATGTATAGAGTGGTGTGACAGGCATATCTCAAACTAATATGCAGGAAATGCATACAATTTAGGTTTTTGCTTTAAGTACAATATACTTTTCTTTCTAACTACTGGGCAGCTGAAATCTTGTTTCCTCAGCTCAACGTAATTTCATGCTTAATTTACAGAAAGAGAATAGCCACAGACTGTTTGAAAGGGTAGAAAATATGGATAGTACAACATTAGTAGAGGGACCTGCTACTCAGTTATTTGGCAAGCAGAGAGGTCTGTATAGTTTCTACCCTTCAGTGCATCAGAGTAAGATTCCAGCAAAAACACATGTTAAGGGAGGGGAGAAGAGAGAGCTGGGTGTTCAGCTGAATGAACTTACTGTTACCTTTTTTTTTTTTTTAACATAAGTCTTCTTTTTCCTGATACTGTCTGAATTCGAAACATCTAATTTAATCCATTGAAGGGCCCCGTCTTCCTTTTATTTCCTGTCTGTACTGGAGCAGTCGCCTGTTTCAATTATGACTTTCTCCAGCTCCTACATTTTTCGTGCTCCAGCTGGCTCAAAGTGCACTTCCTTGGAAGGTAAAATGCACTAACTGTGCTGATCGGAGACTGATAGCTGAAAAGCCACAATATTTAATAGCTGAGCTGATAAGAGGAGGGGTTAACAAAAACAAATTTAAAAAACCCACAACAAAACCAAACAGAAACCTAACAAAATAAAACCAACAGCAGCCCAACACAATTTTGAGCCTAAACAAAAGGATACTATATAGCTGCATGTTCAATTAAGACCCCATCTAAAATACATATACATAGAACTGCAGACTGCTTACATAAATTTATACTTTTATGGTAAATTTCATCCACTTCTATGCATGTGTGTTAAATGCTTCTTTCTTGCTTTTCAGTCAGTTGGTGCTGACTGGGGACTAACTCCGTGCAATTATTTCTAGAGAACAGTATTCTGGGATTGATATGGCACTACTGCAAAACCTTTTCCAGCTAAAAATAAGATTGTTTTGGAGTCAAGATGGCAAAAAAGAAAAAAAAAGAAAAAAAAAAAGAAAAAGAAAAAAAGTCTCTGGGCTGTAAACACCAGTGAATGTATTTTTTTTTTCTGCTTTATGAAAACCACAAATCTTTTTTTTCCCCTTTCCTTCTTACTCAGAGGGCAGTTTAATTACAGTTTAATCTCTTTCAGTAAGTACCCCTTGAGACCTTATTGTCCAAGTACTGTATTATCAAGGCTACAGCTACAATTTACTGCAGTAGGTGGGGGCTCCCTTTAGGAAAGCCAGAAGGTACCAAAGAAGTAAAAATAAAAAAAAAAATAAAAAAAAGAAAAGAATAAAGAAGAGGTAGTTCAGATAGTTTATTACTACCTAACAGTGCAAAGCTTTACTGGACCCTAGAGGTACTAGTTCAATAATTAAAGAAACCCTGCAAAAGCAATGGCCAACACTCCCCCTCTCTAAGGCTCTTGCATCAGTAAATCCGAATGAAAACTTGAAGTTAACGAAATTGTTCAGTTGCTGCTGCAGCTTAGATACATGGGGGGGAAAGTGCGGGACAACGGAAGAGGTTAATGAAGAAAAGCAGGTTGCTAGGTGTGAAATGCAAAGCATGGATATTTTGTTTTATAGGGTAGTATTGAAAATAAGCAGGAATTAGTAATTTAAAAAAAAAGAAAATACAGACTGTTGCCAGCTTTGTTTTTAAATCAATTTCAAGGTGTTTCCCTAAGATGCAAGAATGACTTTGGGTATAGAAAACAAGACTTAATTCAAGCTAGCAACATTAAGGACTTTGTAACAGCTAGTTTCTCCCTCTATTTATACTGGTAAAATAAATGCAATTGAGAAGAGAACTGGTCCAGTATGAAATGACTCATGCTATTGAGGAGAGCATAGCTACGTGATCTTTCAGGTAGGGTTTAACTGTATGTTTGCATAGGCAATCAAATTATATCCCAGGCACACAGCATATAAACATAGTATAGTGAAATCTAAGTGATGCATTACTAATATCCAGGAATGACATTTTTTCAATTATTTTTTGTTAAAAAGCCCAGCTCTACCGTCCCCTGACTGCTCTCTCACAAATGTTTGCTACACACGGCAGGAACTTGTTGCCAAGTGCACAGATACGATACGGTATGTAGACAGTGACCTAAAGGGAATATTTATTTCTCTGCAGCATAGTAGGTTATGGTTACAGCTATCAAGCTGTTTCAGTCACTGATTTATTCACCCAGAAGGATAGATACAATATTTTTCTAAATCTGTTTCCTATTAACTTTTCCTCCCCCCTACCATGGCCACCCCCCTTCAAGATTCCTAAAATGGATGAAACCTCTTCTTTTCTCAGCCATGAACCAAGGTATACAATATATAAAAAGTCCCCCATCCTTGAGGCGATGATCAAGGAACAGGATATCCTGGTTAATACTAATGCGGGAAGAAGGCTTGCACATTCTCACAGACTTTTCAACCCACTGGTGCCTTCTCTACCAGCCTAAGGCATACTTTCTTTCTCTTCTCAGGGGAAAAGAAAGAAAGGAAAACAGAGAAAAGAGAGAAAAGAAAAAGAAAAAAAAAAAAAAAAGAGACAGATTATTTTAAAAGCTAAATCTGCCACGGGATGAGGCAGCATGGCAATGCAGATGCATGGTCCTTAACAAGCAACAGCATGTTGGGCACCAGCAAGGGGCCACATCATGAGGTCCACGTGTTTCCAAAGAGCCATGCTCCTTGGCTCAAACTGCTTCTGAGTGGAACTATGTTTTGAAGCAAGTATTACTAAAAGTAAAAACATCATCCATGACAACAGAAGATGTTCCAAAGTCTGGTTGCAGAATGTGGAGAAGCTCTGGAGCAACCTGAAATTGCAGGTGACAAAAAAAGCCTACAAAACCAATCCACAGAAATAGTGCTATTTCTCACAGAGAATTGTCCTCCCAAGAATGGCAAAGGAGTCTATGCAAAGACAAGTCAGTAATACTTACTTTTTACAGTAGTTTTATCTATTTTAGAACACAAAACCACATACCTCACTGTTCAATATCCACTATCTTCTTGTCTCCTGACTTCTGTTTAATTACTGTTGATTAAGATGGATGCTGAGGAGATAAGATTTTTAATACCTGCTTTTATTTCCCAGAGCAAATGTTTATGCAAGTAGTGCAACACCTTGTTCTTTTAATTTGGTTTAAGACATTATGCAAATGGCAAGATCTAATCAAATGACAAACATGTTAGCCACATGAATACCTGAGAAGCCTTTGGTCTTATTCCTCTTTAACACATATGATACAGGTGGGCCTTGATTATGCTTGGTTTATATTGGTATAATCTCACTAATTAAAGGGGAAATAATCCTGATTTATATCCATATGAGTCAGGAGGGCAATAAGAACCACAATAATTTAGGCATTAAACAAAAATAACAAACAGAAAAGCTTTTCCTGCTAGATAGGAATCACTGTGAAAGAAATAAACCCAAACAATTTACCTACACATATAACTATGAACTCATGCAATGAGACTATATGAATTCCCCATAGTGTTACAAGACTTCTTTCTAGTGAGTCAAACAACATTATTAGAAGAATTTGGTCAGGGAATTAAACTTCCATATTCAGTTCAGGAGCAGCACTGAATTCATTCTCACTTATCACAGTGTCATTTTGCACTAGTAATTTTTTTCTCTCTCAATGCTATTTTCCAAGATTATTTTTATGCTAGTGTAAACCACTAATATTTTGGCTATTTGCTTTACTGCCTGGACTTACTAAATACTGTGCCTCATAAAACTGGGATTTAAATCTTCCCAGTATAAAAGCGTTTTATTTCTCGCGCTGCCCCCTCCTTCCCCACCCAAGGTTTCTACTATAAATGGCTGGTTACAGCCCAATCAAGAGCATAAAAGCAATAGAATAAATAAAACTATGAAGTAAGTGTAAAATATTAGTGTCCAGACACGCAAGATGTATGCAGGTACTGTGAAACTTCCGCAGCTGTATGGGCCTGGAGCTCATGCAGTGCCACAGGTTTAACAGGACCTGCTACCAATAAGAGTTTTATTTGCTTAATAAATTATATTCAAAAGCACAATAGCCCGGGCTCTTAGCTGTAAAATTGCCAAATATTGTCAATGACTGCTCTCTGGTTATAAATAGTAAAATAATGTACAACTCGTTAGATTTTTGATTCCCTATGCAATTCTTTCTAACCATTACTCAGAAACATAAAAAGCAACTCTACATGACATTTTATAGAGGTTATAAATTGCTATGAGGAGATGACATGGGATAAATTTGTAGGCAGGGTGAAAGGGACCCAGTGAAGCCAAATGTGTAAATTAAGAGTTTGGGTAAAGCGTGGGACTACATGAAACAATACTGCAATCATAAAGATAGACAGATAAGGATTAACTACAGCTAAAAAGGTTTACACTGATGGAAAAAACCAAATCAAATCCATTTTGAGTAACTTTAATGTCCAAAGTAAGATTAACTAAACTTCGAGAAGCATTCTACAATAGCCATCTCATTTAGATGAGCCAAAGTTGCAGGATTTTCTATTTACTTTTCAAGATGAGTTTTGGCAGCTCTACAATAATTTTACTGGACCATAGGGAAGGTAAACGTTTCACTGGACAATGTTCCCAGAAAATTAAACAAGTTCCTTATTTCTTTTTATATAAAGAATTTTTCTTTTTAAAGAAAGTATAATGACGCTTTTGTATTATGCATTTACATACTTAATCAGCATATAAAAAACTACTTTGAAACTGCCCAAAACAGGCTTGCAGGACTCATCTCAGTATTTCCTCTTCTGCATTAGGAAATTAGGCAGAGAAGCTTTTCCTTCACCATGTATCTCAGTCTCCTGGAGCGACACTAACACTCAGAGGATACTATAGAGTAATTCTTGCAATCTTGTGAAATTTTTTGTGCTAGAATTGCCTTAGCTCCTAGGATGAAATCCTGAGCCCATGATCACTCTCACACCTTAACGGAGTTCTGCGTCAGCCGGGGCATACCCACGAGGTTCAACAAGGGTAGGATTTCACCTCACCAAGAGAGGCAAAATCGCTTGCAGTCTGAAACACTGAGGCTGGTGCATTTGGTTCTCAGTGGATATTAAGTTGACTTAATAAAAATGCAAAGCTTCCCAAAGCAGCAACTATATTGTCTTCCATGTTTCTCACGGAGACTTTCAAAAAAGGAGTTTTTCTGCTCCATTCTTACAGTATTAAAGCCTTCTTTAACAGGGCTGAAGTTGACATCTCCTGTCCAAATGTGTCCACATCCCCAGTGCTATGCAATAAATGTAAAGCTGAACATCTTGATGCACATTTCACTGCTGGTACAGTATCAAATAAATGTCTCTCTACTGAGAAATATGCTGTTTCTTTTGGACAAAAACCACAGTAGAAATAGGAAAGATATTTTGACAATCTCATTCATAACAAAAGCCCTCATCAACTAATATCATTACCTCTACTGTGGTATAAGATTAAAGCAAGATAAAGTTTTTAGGGAGAAACTATATATTTTATGAAGCCAAATTATACAACCTGGAAGCCCACCATGCCTAATATTCATATACATACAGGCCTTTTTTTAGGTCTTGATCTACTTCAGTTAGTGCAATACATGGTACTACCTCCTCCGTACAAACTATGCCTCATCTGCAAGGCTTTCAAACAAATGCACTTTCTCGTGCACTCTCCTCCTTTCTTAAATATGGGGGAAGCACCCCACAACACTGAACGTTTCCCACTAATAAATGAACATGGCACGTTCCCAGTGAAATTGCAGCAGCAGGGTACTCCAGTGGCAGAATATAAGGCTGAATTACCAGGAGACTTTGTCCTGTGTGCAGCCCTGCCATGATTTGACCTTCGGTATCTTTCTAACCATTCCCTCTTTCATCCTTTATCTGCCCCGTCTATAACAGATTGTCAGTCCTTTGGGATAGAGTCTCTCTCTCTTCCTACGTATTTGTGTAGTGCTGAACACAAAGGAATCCCAATCTGCTTTTAGCACTGTGCAAACACACAACTGAAAATGCAGCTTCTTCCTCTGGGACCTTGCAATGTCAGGCAAGAGACAAGAGAGATACACACCAAACAGATGAAAACCACAAGTTAACTCGGAGCTCCAAGCGGTCTGTCTGAAAAGCAGAAGCTAGTTTGCTTTGCAAAACATGGCTTTTACCTAATTCTGAAGGCCCCCATTCAAACCCTCTGAACTCTCTGCCAGTGGTCATTTTTCTGTGCTCTTTAAGTGAAAATAACACAGCTTTGCAGTAGAATAAATGGGATCCCTTCTCAGGAGACCTTTATTGCTCATAAATTTTCATAGTATAACTCCAAAACTATAAATGGGATATGGCCAGTCTTCTGCCATTTGAGCAGTTTAGTTCCAGTGTTACCTTGTACTTTGCTGGTGTTTGTTTTCATCTGTTGTCCCTTAGATCTACTCTTCTGAGAGCAAACTATCCTTCTGTTGTACATATACTGTGTCCATAGACCCGAGATCCTGGACTAGGAGATCAGTCTCAAAGAACTACTTCAACAAAAAGGTAAAGGCAACAGTTTATAAACAAGTTCAGTGAAATATCAACCACTTCTCTTGTCCGTATTTATGTGATAGGTGAATTATCTGAAAGCAGACAAACGAGCATTTGAATTCCCTGTGAGCTACAATGGTTATCTAAAGAAGCTTAGAAAATCTAAGATATCTGACAGAGGAGCTCATGGGGAACATATGATAGATTTATTCTAAGAAAAAAAAAATTCCTAGAAAAATATCTGATGTGAGCTGGGATATTTCCTATACTTACACACATGCCATGAATCCCAACTGAGTCACAGCAGCAGTAAGGGCATTTCCAAGGGGAGAATTTTGCAACCTCTTAGCAGCTAACGTTTTTTTCATGGCCGAATAAATTGGGTGCTGTCACTCTAAAACCTCAAAAAATTAGTACTTTGTAGAGCTTGCTAACTGTCATCTCTCGCATTCATGAAAAGTGTAATCTTCTGGGCCAGTGAAGAGCTATAAATATAGATTTTACCCCATTTCTTTTTCATACTCCTGGCTCTTGGCCACCTGGATTTGAATAAATCCATCACCGGAAGATTCCACATGTTTGCTATTTGAGCAAACATCTGTTGGTTAAGCTGCTGGTCCCTTGGGAGTATGGCCTGGCTGCTCCACCAGTCAGTTTGGTGGCTTGGTTCCCCTTGTATGCAAATGCATGTTGTTTTTATTAGCTTGTTCCTTTTCTCTTCAGCTATGGCAGAATCCACACTGTGCTCTGACATAAGCTCAAATGCTTGGTGCCCTTTTACTGTTCTGCTTAGTTTAGTCCTATTATTCTTTTGGAGGACTTCTAGCTTGCTGATTGTCCTGCTAAGGATTTCCCTGACAATTATTTGTCTAGTCTGAAGGATTTAACTTTTATCGTTTTTTAACGTCAGGGAATGGCCTAGACCAGAAGTTTTTCTGTCAATACAGTCACTTTTAGGTTTTTTTGGGTTTTTTTTAGAATTATGTGGACCTAAATATGTAGCATCCTCAGTCTACTTTCACCAGTGCTCCTAAGATCTTTCACCCCTCTTCTTTTTCTCCACCTTTCTTTGTTTTGCTTGAGGCTTTCCCACCTTATTATCTTTATGCTCCTTCCTTTACTTTCCTCATAGCCTAGCTGCTCGTTAACCATCTCCCACCATCTAAAACAATTGGAAATAAAATAAGTAAGAGTTGATTACAAAATCAATAGTTGTGTAACACATATCAAATTAAGCACACACACACACATTATATATATATATAGTGTCTTTCTGAGCTATAGCTTGAGGCAGTTCACAGACTCAGGAAGACAGTGTGGAACTGGTTATATGCTGTGCATTCATGAGTCATATCACCAGTCTAGACACCATTGCTTTAAACTTTCCTCTGAGGATTCATCTGTCTACGAATGAAGTTAGTCTCTGCATACAGGGCACTACCAGGCCAACATAGCACAGAGATTTGTGCTGGTTTTCCGGTAAAAGAGATAGGATCCACTAAGAAGAAAATGCTAATTTTATTCTTCAGACTGATTCAATCCTCTCTTTTGTTGAATAATCTATATTTACTGTCAGCATACAATTTTTTCCCTTACCTATCCTATCTTTTTCACATATGCCTGTCCACTTGAGAAAGCTCCTATGCAGAGGATTATAGCCAAGTTTCTATGGATGAAATACCTAGAACACCCTGTTTCAGATGAATCTGCCATCTCCAATTATCCAGCATGATATTCAGGTTTAGAAAAAATGTAATATTTTCACATTGGAACTGGTTTGGAGGACAATTGGGATTCTCTTAAGTGAAGAGACATTTTTAAAAATGTAGTTTTTCTCCTAACCAGACAATGTTAGTTATTGCAATTTTAAAGGGGGAAAAAGAAAAAAAAAAAAAAGATTAGGTCTTCTCAGAATTGCTCCTATTTTTATTTTAAAAAATAGTGATAGTCCCCTTCTGATGATATGTGGAATGGCGGAGTCCTCACTAGAGGAGTCCCAGGGGACCCACAGATTGGCTTGCGTGGAAGCAGTTGAAAGTTAAAGGCCAGAAGTACTGAATGAAGAATTTGCTCCATCAACCAGTTTATCAAAACAAAGTCTTACTTGAGCTTGAGGAGGCCAAGAGCAGGATTTTATCTTTGTCAAAGAGCTATTTTTCTATTTGTAAATTTTTTGTAGTGAAGGAAAATCTGAAGGAAAGCAAATCAACTAAGTTCAGTTTCATTTTTATTTTTTCTTTTACTTTCAAAAATGTAGCTTCTGGGTTTCTCAGGAGGGAGAAACAAACTGGGGGGGAAGGGAGGGTAGTATTAGGTTTGGATTCACATTTCCTCTAGCTGTCAGGAGACATCTGGTAGTTGCCTGGCAAAGAGGGCTCATGCATCTGTGTGAAGACTGAAGCAAGTCCCTCCGAGACACGTGTCCCCTGTTGAGAAGGATGCTTCCTCGCATAATTCCTCAGATTCGTGGCCTAATCTGCTGTGGGAGGGAGCTGTGTCCAACTTCAGCTAATGTCTTTTTGTCAAAGTTTTCATTTAAGGAGCCAACTGCTTTGGCTTCCTGGAGGCGCCCCACGTTTCCTTTTCTTCACGTTAAGTCGCTTTTTGGCAAAAGGTCTTATGACGGAGCAGAAGTCAGTGCCTTAACCAGACAATTAGCTGAATTCCAGAACTGCTCGAGCAAGCAAAAAGTGAAATCAGAAGTCCTTACCACCAGCAATGCATTTTGCAAGCTGAGTTGTCCATTAAGCACTGTGACCACCTGGGCTAAACTGCAACGAGCACTTACTGCCAGCTGGCCTTGTCATCACTTTCCCTCTGAGGGCCACGGGCCTTGCAGCCAGAGGAACAGACAGATGATAAATTGCAAAAAGAATTGGAGGACCTGTTGTCCCAGCAATTGAATCTTTTTCAGACCAAATAAATGGACGTTTTTCAAGGAAGCAAGGCAGCACATCTGCTCCAACCTAAGAGCAAGAATAACTGGGGAAATCGCACAGCCTCACCACGCACAGATGATGGGAAGGGAAGGGGGGTGCACCCATCAATCAAACACGTCTGTCTCCTCTGAGAGGAGGAAGCTCTGATGGTTGGCTCAAGGAGTCCTTTTCTAAATTTGTACTAGCTCTTATACTATTTTAAATAAGTATGGCCACCATGGCCATGGGAGTTCACTGGATTTTATTTTAGAGTTGGAAGGGACCGTAGAGATCATCTAGTCCAACTCCCCTGCTGAAGCAGGATTGCTCAGAGCTAGAGCATGTCACTCAGGACTGCATCCAG
>JAOXNG010000012.1:70756002-70769174 GCA_028566535.1 Scolopax minor
CTATTTTCCCCTCTGGGTAAGAAAGCATTGGCACTTCATGTCTGTCACTCTGCTGGTCCTCATTCAAGCAGGTTTCCAGAAGAACACTCTGGAAGCCAAATGACATTCTTTGACTGCAGTGAGCCTTGCTCCTACCTCCCAGTAGAAAACAAACTCTCTCTGACTCTTTGCGTTTCCTTCCTGTTTCCATTTAATGTTTTTAGTAAGAACATTCCAACCTTTCATGCTCTCACTTGCTATGGTGCCAGGACCAAGAAAAGATAGCAGGGTAAAGCATAGAAAACTCGTTGATGAGTAAAGACTTATGGGCTCCAGCTGAACTCCCCTAGAAAGAGAATGCTACTTTGGGTGATTTAGGACATCTGTGGACCCAAACTCCATAACCCATTCCCAGTGACTGTAAGGACCCAGACTTGGCTAACAAAACCTTCAGCTAACTTCTGAACAGGAACTAAGCACCCTACAACAAAAAGAGGAATGGAGCACAAGAAAAGACTGAGACTAAATAGGATTAAAAAAAAAAAAAAAAATTCAAATGGAGAGACTGAAGGGGTATGGATTGCAGGACTGACAACCTGACAGAAGGGGAAAAGCAATACTTGGTCAAGTGGGAGGTGTCCCTGCTTGTGGTAGGGGGGATGGAATTTGATGATCTTTAAGGTTCTTTCCAACTTTAACCATTCTGTGATTCTAAACTTACTAAATTATTTTTAAAAATAGTACCAAGAGAGAATTACGCTGAAACATTTTCATACTTCGGAGTCTCTCTTTGGGTGTGATTGCTCCTTCCTAACTTTCTGGACTTTGTCCCTGAAGATCTTTAAAGGCTGGAAAACCATCCTCAAATATATGTCTGAACTTGAAATGACAGAGTTTCAGAAGAGGGTTTTGGCCTCAAGAGGGTTGCAGCTGGAGTTTGGCAGCCATCAGACCATAACATATGCTACATCTGTTGAGGAAAATTTTCAAATGAATAGACGTAAAAATGGTAGTGTGGAAAAAAAGCAAAGCTAACGCAATACTGATCATCTGGCCCCTACATGATGACAGTATTATGTATTTTAAGTTTATGAGCCATACAAATACTATTACATATTTTAAAACATGCTAAAAAATAAAAGTAATTACCCTATGATGGTGACAGTTTATTGTTTGCAGGTGCACAGCACTGGAGGGTCTGCCTCTCTGGATTAATAAGCAACAGCACTGGCAGATACATACAGCTGTCAGTCATCTCACCTAAACTAGAAAAGTACCCCAGAGATGACGCAACAAAGACAATGCAACAGCCAGAACTGAAAAGCACAGGCATGGACTGTAGAGTAGATGTACAAGAATCAAAGCTCTAGGAAATGTCTTTTAAAAAAAAATATATATAATTTTTTTGGCCATCCTCAAAATTATTTAGCCACAGGAAATGCAACTGCTCTGCCTGGTACTGTTCAGATTGCTATGTAAACTATCAGGTTACAGTCAGTAATTACTAGGCAAGTTGCATGTACAGGCTGTGCTGTCACAGCCTAGAAAGGTGAGATTGTCCCACAATTGATAGAAGAACTTCCATGAAGTATGAAGACAAGCAGTTCTCTCTGTGAAGTTTACTCTTGCAATAATTTGTCTATTGAGCAACAGAATTAAAAAATATAAATCTGTGAGAAGACAGATATCATTAATCTCCTTCTCTATCTCAGCTGTTTCTTACTCCTCCAACAGCTCCTGCACTTCTTATGCTCCCTATAGCACCTCCCCAAGCAAGAGATAGCCAGGTGAGAGCATAAGCGCACACTGTCCGACCAGGCAACTCCTGTTAAACAGAATGGATAAGAGCAAAGTTGTACTTACCAATTCCTCAGTGGGGCATTAATTTAAGTTCCTCTCCCTTCCCCAGCCACTGATTTTCAGACTTAAAGAAAATTAATTACCTGTGAGACTTTAATTTGAAATTGTCTAGCAGGTTCAAAAGCCCCTAGGGAGGAGGAAGGCACAGAAAAACAGTGCGATTGCCTAAGCCTTGTTTCCTTAGGAAACCAGCCTAAACACACATTCAAATGAGAAACACCAACTGTAGGCTTCCTCTGGCCTAGTCCCTTAATCAGCAAACATTAATACTTGCGTGGAAACAGAGGGGAGTATAAAGAAGTTAATTTCCAGGGAAGGTTTTCCCCTTAAGATATCGCTACTGTTCTCAGCCTCTTTGACTCTTCAGCACCTCTACATGCTGCAAAAAGGTCTCACTTAGAGCATACTTACAATAAGACAGTGCACTTGCAAAACAGCTGGAAGGCTAACTGGTAGATCTGGGTGAGAAATCGCTATCTCATTCCTAACACCCTTTCTTCAAGGTTGAAACTTTCCCACTTCACACTGCTATGAACTCAAGTGTTTTGAAATTGAGAGAGGGAAGACAAAACCAAACAGTGGCTCAAGGAGAGACCTATCCCAGAACCACCTGTTGCTCTATGTGTAGAGAGCCCTTTCCCATCTCCTAAGTCCCTAGTCCACCAAAAACACATCAGGGGGAAATTTAGTCCTTCAGACGTGTCCTTTAGACATTTGAGTGGTTATTCTCAGGTTGTCCCCTTGCATCTTTTCTGTCAGCCAGGATACCTTTGAATAAATATTTTCCTATTTTTTAGACCAAAGAGCAAAAAGCTCTACAGATGACAGACCAGAACTTTCAGGTGGAGTGTGGGAGACCAGGGTCAAGTCATTACTCGCAAAATGATTTCCATGATCTGTAAATACCCATTTTTTAATATCCAGTAATATTCTAAAATATACTGCTATAATGTGGGATTGAAATTGTAGGTCATTGGTCTAAAACTGGCAGTGCTGGCAGAGGTAATGGCAACTTAAATCTGGTTTATTTTGACTGCCACCAAAATTGGTACAATCCTACAAATGTTAAACAAAACAATATTTTTTTGTGTGATAAAATATTTCATCAGAAAAATCCCAAACCAATCTAGTCACTGGAAATTGTAACACAAACCAATGCCATCTCACCCCATGGGATAAGGGTAGCACTTCTGCAGTACTCCCACATTCCTTAGGGCAGTTGTCAGAACAAGTCCAAGACATAATTTGATGCCTCTGGGGCTGAGTGCTGTACTAGTAGCAGACCACTCTGATGGCTCCAAATTTCAATTACTATTTAAATAAATTAGAGACATTTAAAATAAATTTTAGAAGTTAGAGATTAACCACATCAGTTTATCAGGTAATGAATGTGCCATTTTTGCTTTAACAGGAATTCACCCAACAGATTATTTAGTGTAAAAACATACAGAAACCGATTCACCATCAAATGTCCTCTCTGAACCAACCAAAGTAATGCTCATCTTTCACTGACATGAAAGGATGGGAGGAGGGATGATTCGAGGTGGGACCCTCAGAGAAAGCAGAGTCATTAAAATCCTTGTATAAACTCATGGGTTTTTTGACTGAACTTTGTAAATTTCATCTTTTCTCCCATAAATTTCTATTGGCTATACTTGTAAACCTCTCATTTCCACTGCAGCCATGCTTTAATTCAGAATGGAAGACACCTGAATTACATAAATCTCCAATACAAAGTAACATTCTCTGTGCAAAGTAAGAGCTGTCATGAAAAAGGTAATGAAGAAGAATAGCTCATACAGAGGGCTCTAATGCTATCCAGCTGCTGCTATATGGCACTCACTGATAAGACTTTGTTTTAACTTTACAATAGAGAAAGTTTGGGAAAGGTTAAAAATCAAAATACAGGAAGTAAAACTCTTTATACTTCATCTGTTACATTTCCTCTTAAGTAGCATTTATTTTTTTTACATAATTTAGTTTTCCATAAAGAACATGTATGTGTGCCTTTTGTTCTCTTTTAATAAAAAGAGAAGCAGCATTTTAAGGTATGCTTTTTAGGTACATGTTTTTAGGCAGCATTCCTATTTTTCTTGGGAGGTTTAGAGGAAAGGATTGTGGAAGACTGGAGTAACACAAAAAACCCATCAGTGTTACAAAAACCATAGTATAATTCAGAGTTATGTTTTTGGGATGCTCTAATCATAACAACACTGTGAAACTGCTACCATCCTGCGTCTTTCATTACATTTTTAAATAAGGAGATAGTTCATTCTAAATTTAAAAATGCCAGGAATGTGCAAATGAAGTGCTATTATTATGCTTATTTCTTTTCTCTGATTATGCAACAATCAGCCAGAACGTATTATTGAAAGACATTTTACTAATAACTCTGTTGGCAATTACATTCACAAATCATTTTTTTTTTTCACAGAACTACAGAAATGAGTTTTAAAAATGTGTATGAAAAATGGAGATGTTAAAAGGGGATAAGAAGGGTAAACACAGTTTTATACATTAAATACATTCTTTTCCTGTTAAATTGCAAATGCGGTAATATGGTGCCCAGACACAAAAACTAGGATGACTTTGATTAGAATCAGACTGGAAACAAAAGTGAAACCAACTAAATGGTTGTTGTTTCCAAGAGGGATGAACCAGCAAAAATGGTAAAAATTGCCCCTTGAGAGAACTTTTAGTGTTAGCATTTCAGCGACTATATCATGAATAGCTGGCAATTTGAAACATGTCTAAAATTGACCATCTCTTCAAGTGGCTTACACAATGTTTCAGTGGTAAATATATATCCTCCTCCTTCCTTTCCCCCCAGCACTTTTTTTTTTTTTATTTAGAGCTTTTAGAATAGAGGCAGCTATCTTCCCTAGATGTCAAAAATGATGCGGCCTGATAGCGATTACCATAGAGCAATGAGAAGCTCCATTCTTTCTTTGCAGTGCACGTGTGGTATCTGATTAGAGTTAAAAATGTAGGCTGAGGGAGAGCAGAGCCCCAAGGAACAGAGCAAACCACACTCCAAGAAGGTTAGCATGCAAACCCCTTCACACATTGTGACCATTTACTGGTAAGCCAAAGTAACCTGTTGATACTATCCTTTATTAACCTTGATGACAGTCAAGACGTATTTCCAAATACTGAAGTCGACATCAATAATCTCTGAGTCAAGGGCTACTAAAGTCTCCCTGGGGAGGAGTGAGAAAAACACTATTATAAAGACTCCTAATGGCAAACCTCTGCTAGCAATTATTTTAAGAGACAATGAGCATTTGGCAAAAAAAAAAAATAAATCCAAGGCGGCTTTGTTGAGGCAGCTTAATGATGTAGGAGCCAAAGAGTTAAAGTGAAGCTGCAAAGTTGTGCAGACTGCTGAAACCTTCCTGTTGGGAGTTCCTTTCAGAAGGAGTGGGAAAGGAACAGTATTAATAGCTATTGCTGGGCTGCACTTTCCCACAGGTCTGGACAGGATCTCCACATCGTCTTGTGCCTTTCTGAAAGGAAGACCTGAAACGACTGCAGACGTTGGAAACCTCTGGGCCTCTCAAGGAGGAAACAGGAGGACCTGAAAGACAAACCAAGGGCTGTGCCATGCATTACAACTGCCCACAGTGGAGAAAAAGGGAGGGGTTGGAGGGGGGAAGAGAGAGGAACAGCGAGGAAGAGAAGAAGGCAGCAAGCGAGCTATGGCAGCGCTGATGTCAACGACAGGTCACTGTTACTTCGAGGCCACTCACACAAACTCACTCGTCCCTCAAGGAGCCTGGCGAGACTTTCTGCCCCAGCAGGAAGCTTGCTGGTACAGGAAAGGATTAAAAAACCCAAGAACCCTCAAAACAAACAACCCTCCCCTAAACAAATAAACAAAATTGCTCAACTTTGTTATGAAACCCCTCATTTTGCACACTTGATTCAAGGTTGTTGTTATCAAATAGTTTTACCTCTGGGAGTCAAGAAAATACAAACTCTATCCCCTTTATTACTGTAAATAGGAGGATTCTGTCAAAAAAAATATAAAGACCTGCAAGTGTACAGAGATTTACTTAAATTTATTCATGCTGACGGCAAGTTGCTTTGTCTTCACTGCCGCTCCTGTTAACTCAGTCCAAGTTAGAGATGTCGACCTGTAACCCAGCACAAGCTGCCAGAAGGAACCGAATTACTAAAGACCAACACATCCTGCTCCATTACAAGCAGCAGTCAAGCTTTCAAGCCACTCCCCTGTGTCTGCCACTGATGGTCAACCTGGGTATAAAGAACTATGCTTGAGACTTTTTTTGGAACAGGACCAGGAATTTTTTCCAACAATAGACAAACATACCTTCGGTTACCTTTTTGTTTAAGACAAATTTATGTAATCTTGAGAAATTGTCATGGTTTGTGTTCTTCCTCTCAAACCCAAAAATTACTAAATCCTGTTTGGCATTCATGTGAAAAATTAAACTTCTCACACATGTGAAAAGGCATTTGCCTTTCCAACCAAATAGATCATCCTCTGAACATAAATACAACAAACCTTTGATGATGCAAAATGCCAAATGGACTGGAGACAAGGGGATAGCAGGCAGGAGCAGAGAAGTTTCTCTTCCAAGCTTTTCAAAATAACAGTGACTTAGCTACAGAAAGTACTTCCTTTGAAGATAAGTTGTGAGACAATTTTGGGGGATACCACACCACTTGATGAAACATTTTGAAAGTTCTTTGCTCTGTTCCAAGATTAACTAAATTTCTAACTCTGCCCTCAAATATTGCAAATTGATCTCCTATCCAGGCAGACCTTGTGCCAAGCACCTCCTTCCACAGATAAATATATACTACTACTAAGCAGTGAGTTGTGCTGAGAAGAAACTGGTGTCTAGTTTACATGATCACCTAAAATACAATAGGGGAGACTTTGTGATTAATAAAACCTCATGAGATGTACTGTACATCAGTTTCCAGTATGTGAAACCACATTAATTGCCATCCATGATTTTTAGTATATCCAGACAATTTTGGCTAAATGCTCCATAAATGCAAGGTTTTAGCAGTTTACGAAGGAGAGCTTATTCAAGAGAGGATTACCCAGTGGTAAAAATCTGCTTGGGAGCAGGGGCAGGGAAAGAAAGGAATCTGTCACAATCATTAAATGCAGACATATCTATCCACATTGCTTTTTAAATGTAAAAACTCAGAAAAAGATCCTACAAAGCCACCTTCCTATCACAACTTTAGTTTCTCCTTACATTCCACTCCAAGGAAGAGTTGAGGATATTGTACCATGATTGCATTCACTTCTGAGATTCAAGCAGGAACAGCCTAAGGATGTTTATTTTAGACAGCAAAATGCTGAGTGAAGTAAAATGAAGTCACTGTAACGATTAGTGGACTTCTTTTTCTCTTTAACACACAGAAGATTTAGTTTTGCTTGGTACCATGATGTCTATGAGTAAGCAATCATTCTACCTATTACTATTATGTTAACAACTGTAAACCACCTACAATTACTAGCATGATCCCTAACCTCTGAGAGGTGGTAATCCAGTATTGGTTGTTAGCTGTCAAATTTATTTCCCTTTGGTGAAATATACCCTGGATTTAATTACCAGTCATTCTTGATACTTTATGGAGTTGAGCTCAAGTACTGTGGGTCTGACGTTTAACCCATGACCCTTAAATATTTACCAGCTTTACTGGTTGTGTACAATTATCCCTTCAAGTATATCTCAGATCCATCATTCTGCCCATGACTTACTACTCCAGTCATTCTAAACCAGATACATCTTCTCCCTCCCAATGAAAGGGGAATGTTAAATTTCCACTCCAAAAAATAATAAAAAAACCATACTGCTGTACTGATGCAGTGCCACCGGCATCTGCTAACTGCAGTTTTACTGTGTTAGAGGATAACTTGCATCAGTGGGACAATAAACTCCGTTGTGTGTAATGTTTATTAACAGGAACATCACACACTGTTTCTGTTACCCATTATGGGCTCAGTGTTCCTCTCTGGTAACAAGAGTGGAGCGCAGGGTGAAGAACAACAATTCTCTGACATGCTTAAATGATGACACCGAGCCCACACAAGCATTTCCATGAGGTCAAGTTCCCATGGGTGAGAAGATGACAGTACCAGGGAGTAGCCATACTTCAAACACCACAAATAACTTCTCAGAGTTAATGCTTCCCCAAGTTGCAAAAACTCCTCCAGATGCTTCTATGTAGCAGATAGGGAAGATGCCACTGATGGCCCTAGAAAAGCCACCCATGCAGGGGGGAAAGGCTAACTTGCATCCTCCCAGAGGTGAAGTCTTCCTGCAAGGACCCAGGTTGTGCAACAGGGTTTCAAGCAGATACCTAGAGCCTTTCTGTGGCCACTGAAGCTTCCCGGTTCTACACAGAGCTGGAGAGACAATTCAGTAGAGTAAAATCCTGTGTGACGGCCTGGGTATGCTGGGTATCCCCCAGAAGTCTTTCAAAAGCTAGTACAACTTAATCTTTAGCTGATAGGGATAGCAGGTTGCTAGATAACCTAAAAAAAAAATTTCTTTCAGAGAAGCAGCCAGGCTAGTTTAAGACACACAAACTTTCCTCTCTGCTGTCAGCACTGCTACAGCCCGATCTAAATGTAAAGAACCTGGCAAACAGCACAGGAAAATACTGCTCAGCTGTAAACAGGCATTTTAAAAGCGTAACACATGGCAGCTTACAGTGTTTGCATATGCACGTGCACATACATAACTTCACAAACAGGATCTGAGCCTGAAGAGATTCACAATTACCCTTGATTTTACTCAGCATGAGTTGTCACCTCGAGGGGAATGCTCGCACGAAACAGCATTAAACATACGCGCCAGTCTTTGGAGGAGCGTAGCCACTGACACACATAAGGTGATTCATAAGTAGCGTTCAGCAGACTTAGAGTTCAGAATATTCCTTAAATACAGTTAATCAGCAACCTGGCTCAAGACCGTGCAACCTAACCTCAGCGCTTCCCCTCCAAAATCCAAGCCACTGCACAGAACACGTATTAAGAAGTCCACAAGTGAAGTATTTATTTGCATGCAGTTATCTTACTTCCAAAAGCGTTTACTTTGCAGGTGATTTTCAGTCTACACAACATGTTTTAAAAAGGCATGGTAGTCTGGATACTGCCTTTAAAATTATATATGACCTATATGTATTACCTCTAAATCAGAAGCATTTTAATACAAATTCCCTTTTCTCTCATAAATACATAAAGTTCACTTCTAATAGGTAAATTTGGGCCAACAATGGACAGATTCACCTGATTTTACCTCTTTCTGCTATTTGCAGAGTAACTTTACTGCAAGACTAGGCTCATTACAACGAGTGCTTCAGAACTTAAAAAAAACCCCAAACAATCAAAAGAACCCTGTTTGCACTTCACACTATTATCATGACACAAACATTCACCATATGAATGACACTTCATATCTCTGATAAAGATTGAAGACAAAATAAAAAATTATATTTATTTTAGACTTCTCTGATTTTAACCAGAAATAGAGCCTTTTATTGAGATAAAAAGAAAAAAAAAAAGAACCCAACCACAATTCATGGTGTATGTGTATGTCAATCTAATGCATGCTTATAAGCATGAGTTACAAACATTTAAAAAAACAACAGGAATTTAATCCTTCATCACCAACTTCTAAAGCTTGTGCCCATTATAATGGTCAATGAGATTATTACCTGTGTAGGAGGGGAGAAGTAAGAAGTACACCCAAAGTGAATACATATACACTTGCATACTTTAATTGAGCAAATAAAAAACCAAGAAGAAAACCCTATTTTTTCAATTTTTTTTTTTTGTACTGGTATAGAACTGTCTTTTTAGAGATATAGCACCTTGAGAAGCTGAATCTTAAACATCTGATACACTTGACATCTCTAATTTTAAGAAAGCAGTAGCAATCAACTTGCATAATGAGAAGAGAATTATAGAATAATTCAGATTGTAATAGATCTCTGGAGCTCATTTAATCTAGCCATATTTGCTATTCAGACATTTTTCCCTACATCCCCTTTGCTGGTTTCTGTTGGTTCTCTTGAAACCATCTATAACTACATGAATCTTCTGGCTTGTATTTCACACTTAACAATATAATTTACAACGTGATGATGTCTTTCTGGAAGTATAAGAGGACAGGAACACAGCTTCTAACAATGTATGCTCTGTTTTTCTGCAATTTTTTTAATTCTCTGAGTAAATTTATGGAACTACTCACATTCAAAATTATGTTCCAGGGTTTCTCCCCCACACTCCCCCTTCCAACGTTGGCGCAGTCATATTTATTATGATAGAAAAATGAATTATTGGCAACCATCTTGCACAAGGATAGTTCCCAGAATGTATGACTTTTATTTGCCAAGATTATGGTGCCCCTCAACATACTACAACACATCTTTGAGATACCTTATCTTTTCAGCCAAGAGTGTTCATCCCAGTATTGTCTTGATTGAGTCTTAAGCATCATTTGAAGGAAAAAAAAAACTGATGGCCAGCAAATTACTTGCAATTTTAAAGCAACCTGCTGCTGAAAGCGCACACAACATAGGTCCCTTATCAAAAGCAGCAGAAACTGCTGTCAACTTAGATTTGTTTTAATTCATCTTACCCTTGCTTAAACACAGGTAAAATTCACTAGTTCTATAAAGCATTTCGCATTTCTATAGTAAGAGAGCACATAAGTAGGTGTAACCCAAGTAATTCTCCAGGATACAAGAAAGTGTTTCAATTACTTAAAATAATAATAATGGAAAAAACCCCCACTCAAATACATATCAGTTTATTCCTGTAAATAATGTTCCTAAATCCCCACATCTATGGCTATATGTTCAAATTTTAATTACAAAAACATAAACTATACCATGTTTTGTGCTCCAACTAGAAGAAATTCTTGACCAAGAGAAAAAAGTAAACATCACAGCAAGGCTTTAGTCCGGGTAGCACATACAGTAATAGCTCTACAAATGAACAGTGTCCGTGTTAATTCCAGTGATATATTAATTAACCTTTCTGACATCTAAATTAATTACTTCATGGTGACCAAAGGCATGAAAGAAAGCACAGGGTCTCCAATAGAGATATGCTTTGATTAGCATTTCATTCTAATATTAAAGATATTGGTAATCAAGAGGCTCTTACCTTTTCAAGCTTATCTCAAAGACAAAGCCAACTCTGAAGCAATCACAGTCCTATGCAGCATCTTGAGTGACACAGGGATGCCAAAAGAAACACACAGGTCTACTCAAACTTCATTGAGAATAAGAACATTAAGGACAATCTTAGATCTGTGAACTTACTAGAACTGTGCAGTTACATTGCAAAAACTACATAACTGATTAACTTAGAGATAGAAGTAGCCCCTCATTATAAAAACCAGCAAAATCGGGAACACACCTAATCCTTCCACACCCCCAATCTGACCTGATCTGTAAAGAAAACTATGTCCTGGCTTTTGTAGGTACACCTGAATCCCTCAGCTGCTGCTTGTGTATCTTAACTAGCTCATCAAGTCCAAACAGCCATCTGTTCCTCTCTGATCACACACATCACCTGAGCTACAAAATAAGAGCAAAATAAGGTAGCTGTTCTTGATGTGTACTTTCTCTTTTCTTCTTCTTTTATCAGGAATACTGTAGAATGTTCAGACAATTTCTGGAACAGTCTAAACCGGAAATAAACCAATGGCAGTTTTAAAGGTGAAAACTTACAAGATCTGAAGCAACAGGAAACATGACATTATGTGAGAAACTTGTCAATGAAGATGTAAGGAATGAAGAAACATGACTGAGTCCTGGTTGCCTTCAACCAACCTAAACTGGTTTGTTTTCCCACAACTTTCAGTGCAACCTATGCTGCCACAGGACCCTGCAGGGAAACACAGATAACAAAATAATTTCAGACCTGCATTGAGCAGCATTGATAAAGAAACAAGGAAGAGCAGAGTGTCAGCTGCTCCAGAGTGCAGTTTGTCTTCTGATCCTCTCCACTACTGATATTGTATATTAGCCAACAAAACTGAAATGTGTTCTCCCTATTTAGCCTCCAAAGTCACTTGATGTATCAAAAACTGCTAAAGGTCAGAGGATTAGATTTACAAACCTGCACTGGCATCTGGAAAAATCTGCTGTCTCTCAGACATCATAAGGAAAAACCCAAAGAATTCTTGCATCTTCCAGCATATCCTTATCTTCCAAACAGAGCAGTAATTATCTTCCGGTCTTATTGAATTCAGTTTTCTAAATGACCATTAAAAGGCTCTGATGCCACAGAATCTGACTGAAATGACAGATTATTACAAGGTCACTAAACAGCTCGTCATGAACTTCCTGATATTTTATAAACTAGACTGCTTTCATATATTGTGACACATGAACGATTGCAAAACTCCTTTCAACAAAGAACTTTTCAAGGCCTTTTGTCTTTAGTACTAGAAGTGCTTGGAGGGAGACAGTGTTCTCCAAAAAATATGAGGTTTAGTTTTTCACAATGAGGAAGCTGAATCTTAAAGAGCTTTTGTCCCTACTGAAAAGCCTTTGAATATAAAGTGGAACTGGGTAGAAAGTCCTGTAAGTGATCCCTGGATGAAGACATAACACATATCATAATGCATTTCTTCTTAACTTTTCCACCCTCTGCTCCGTGCTTTCTGAATTCTTCCAAATTAAATCAGGCAAATGACAGCAAATGTTCTTTTGTGCACTTTTGATTGTATCATAAATTAATAATGTCTATCAAAAATCAGTATGCACAGCAGTAAGGGTATTTCTGTGTTAAAAGTGTTCTCCATTTCAAATAAAGGACGAACCACTCCAAAGCTGAAAAGTCCTCTCTGAGTGTCATATTGTCAGCTAGGCTGACAATGGCTCAAAATGCTATGACTCATTAAAAAGTTATGCTTTTTTTTTAGTATTACACTCTCACCAAATCTGGATCATTAGTGTTTCCTGTCTTCACCACAGATAATAAGATCCTGGCATGGTGAAATGGCTTTTTAAAAATGTCCCTCCGGTGCTACGAGAATAAAAAAAATAAATTTCAAAACTATACCTATGCGTTAAGTGATACTTTCATCTTGGTCATTTTTCAATTAATTTACAATACTGTTTTGTTTATCAGAGTGGGTGCTGAGCCAAGCCCTCACCGCATCTGATGAGCCTCACAATAACCCCCAAATGCACCTGTTAATTTTGCCTCTGGGTAAACAGTTGAAAACTCCTCAGCTATTTCCTCAAGTTGGGTGGAAACAAAGAAACATGAGATTAAAAAAAAAAAAAGGCCGGAGGGGGCTTAAACAAGCATCTCATGACTG
>JAOXNG010000012.1:70780987-70794735 GCA_028566535.1 Scolopax minor
CCCGATCAACCCTATCAGCCTGCAACATTTATTTCTTACAGTAAATGTATTTTCCTGCAAATGTTTCTGTAGTCTGTATTGGAGGTCTTAAAGGAGGAGGTCTGGCCTGTGGATTCAGATTTTGTGAACTTAACAAGGAGGCCGTTATGAAATGGAGCTTTGGCATGCCATGGCTCATTGGCAGTGATTAATTGACCGACATAGTTTCACATGATCCATTCTGACATCTAGACACAGACCTCACCTAGGAAATCGCAAGTGGATATTGATACTGCATCACCAAACTTAGCATCATGAACTCTTTAAGGCTATTTTAGGCTTTGCTGGCAGAAACTGCTTCTCCTGAAGCCTCAGCTAAGACAAATGGCCATCAATGAAATAATTACTTAAAAATGGATTTCAAGCTGGATAATGAATAATAAATTCATGGAGTCAGAGCAGTAAGGAAAAACTGTCAGACTGAAATGTGTGTCACAAAACCAGGTTCTTCAGTAAAACAGCAGACTAAGTACAATTTAGCAAGATAACTGCTATCAACAGCGCAGCAAAGGGAAAATACTCTCCCCAGTATGATTTGAAAATCCATATTACTTCTGGCCACTAACAAAATAAGATTATTTTTATTATTTATTTTTTGCACAAAAATCACACAAATACATTTCCAAAGCTCTCAAGACACATCTAAAGCACAAAGATAAATACAGTGAACCAGCTTTTAGCTAGATTCAAAAGAGATGCTCTTTAGATCCATGGTCAACTGCTGTACTTCAGTTATAGCATAGAAGAAGCAATTTGTTTTGCTACATTATAGTAATTTTTCATTGTAAAGAGATAGCTGTCTTATTCAAGTAGAACTCTAATTAAAACCAGATGGGTTTTTTTAAAGTCAACAAGTTTAAATATACTATTAGTGCTTTAACTCGATTGGATTAGAAGCCTGTAAAAACCTTCCCATAATATATGCGTATTTGTTTTAAAAGTAATTCTCTGGATTTCATGTACACAGTCAATCAGCTGCCCTCTCCTGTTGGTGACCAAATCTGCTCCACAGCATGCAGAGTTGGCAGAGAAGTGAAGGATCCAGGTAAAATTAATTCACAGCACTGCATCCTGTCAGTAAGTAAACAGCATTGCATGATGACATCACAGGAAATGAGGGGATGATAAAATAAAAGAAGGCAAAAATTGCAACTATTCCAAGTTTGCCTATGTGAAAACTAGCAGTAGGAGCAGCTACCAAAATGTTCAATGTCTGGGGTCAAGGCAGGATCAGACTTTTGATCAAATTAGCCAAGGGGCACGAGTGAAAAGGGGGTACTTCTCAGATCCCCACTGACTTGATTAGAAGTTTGCAGGCAAATGAGGGCAACATTTGCATTAGTGTTTAATAGTGAATAAATAGTTTAGGTCAGAGCTGCTAGTAACACAAACCACAGTTCAGCGCGTTGATTCTATACATTGAAAGTATTCCATGGCAGGCTCTGTGAAATATTTAGCATTTATTTCTTTCTTTTTAAGGTTAGCAAGGCTTACATAGTAACAAACACTCCAGAGACCTCAGGTGTTACTGAGAATGGCCTTTGGGAATACCGATCCTCCTCCTTTGTTCTGGGTTTCAATTGAATCAGCCTCGCTGGAAATGGATTCCCCTCTTCCCACTCTCACACACTTCAGTGCTCAAGTCATACAAAAATGTATTCCTATAGTCCAGAAACCATTTTCAGCCTATAGTCTTTGCTTAATAAAAGTCTACAGATAGAGAAAACTTATTTTCTTTAGAATACCTTTTCTTTTAGACAGCAATATTTCATGGAAATGTATCTGTTTCAGTGAAAATATTCAGGATAGAATTTCTAGTGGGTGTGTGAAAGAGTTCAGCATCAAAATGAACACAAGTCCCAAAGCTCCTTTCCCCTCCCTTAAAATGAAATTGCTGGTCTCTGACTAGCTTTGACTCCAGTGGATTTCTAATGGGATAATTGCATATTTGGAAAGCTACAAACGCAGAATCCATTTCATTAAATTAGATTTAAAGCATCTCTCAGTAGAAAAGATATGTCTATCCCAAACACTAGTCACCATTTCCATGAACCAAAACCCCCATACAACACAGAAAAATGATGCAGATCCACGCTATTTCAAACTAGAAGCCAACAATAAAAAGATGAGGGTAGGCTCATACTTAGCCATGCCCTACCTACAAGTGAACTATGTCTATTACTGAAAATCTAAAAATGCAAGCAGGCATTCAGTGGGAGCTTATGGAGCCCAGGTTCAGGCAAAAGACAAACTTGATAACTCACAGTTCCCTTTAAGGAGAATATTATAGGCACAGCTTCTAACATTGCGCCATTGCTGTATTATACATAGATGTGAAAGTACCTGTATGATGTGTGAAGGAAGGATATCGATATGGAGTGTAAACAGCTGTGTAAGAAGGCCATAAAGTTTGCAAAGACCAAAAATAATTTGTTTAGTTTTATGACAAAAATTCTTCCTCAAATAAAAAAAAATATTGTATTTTGCAGCTGTTGGAACTTTACAATGATTAGAAATCAAATTGGGATTAGAAGATATTAGACAAAATTTAAGCATGAAAGGCAATACTCCCCAGCCAGTGAAATCTCTGCAGAGGGCTACTGTGCAGGCACACGAACACAGGAGAACTCTCTAATGTGATCAAGCAGTAGCTAATAACAAAAAGAAAAAATATGGAAATTTCTTACATGTTGTAAATAGCTCTTGCATGTTGTAACTTGTTATAATTTGGGGATTTCACTGGCTATCCCCCAGCGTATTCAGGCAGAGTGTGAAAAGCAGTGTGCAGGAGAAAGTTACAAGGTTCTTTAGAAAGTAATGGGCAATTTTTCAATTTTCCAATGCATAACAAGTAGATAGTCTCACTTTGCTAGTACTGAATGTAACAGGCAGTAATGAATAGCCCAGGCTGGTTTTGGTTTGACTGCTAGTGCTCTTGCTTAGCCTTAGGCCACCCCTGCATGTCACTGCTAGGACAGAATGACAAAGAAAGATCATAGTGAGGACCATGCAGTTCTGGTGAGAATAGATACTGCTATCTCCACAATCAAGTAACCCTCAAATCCAACCTGAACAAGAGAGCTCAGGATTTCACAAAATAACTGATGAGGAGGAAGACAGTGATGACAATATGAAAGAACGTCAATCCTACAGAATGCTCATCCTCTCAAACCAGTGAAAACAGCGTTCCATCTGATGGTTGAAAGTATGTCCATTCATTAAACAAGTTCCCACTTATACAACAGCATTGCTATGACTTTAATGTGTTAGAGAAAAAAATTCAGCTCAGTGACTCCTTCACTATATACAATGACCATGAACAAATAGTAATGGGAAGAGATGTGCCAAAGAATTTCAATGCGGACTTTAGATCTGCATAATGCTTTTTAAAGCTTAGTCCATTTTATCAGTGAAATCAGCTTGACAAACATTGAATCTAATTCATTCAGTTTGAGCTGAGTTGCAAGAAGAATAACAACAAAAATGTCCTAGCATAATTCTTTTAAATATCTGTAGAGCAAAAGTATCATATGTGCAGCTGCATGTATTTAGGAATTATCTGTTCCAACAACTTGATCCAAGAGCATTTTTCTACAGCTAGTTAGTTATTAAAGCTTTTATTTTAAAAAACCTACTCTGGTTTTCTACTGGGACTCAGTAAAAGTAACTTACTGTATGATTAGCAGAGCTCAATCAATACTCCTGCTTGCATAACATTAGAAAAGTTAATCTGTTGAGAGTTCATGTCTAATGTGAATCTTTCAAATAAAAAAGTAAAGTTGGACAGATTTTGAAAAAGTGGCATTGGCCTATAGCAGAAATACCAGTGGCTGTACTAGACAATAATACTAGCTGATAGATCATTATCAACAATTTTAATGCTTCTGAGTGGAAAAGACTTTGTTAGAGAGACTAATACAAAACACTTAAACCAATCTTAAACAGTATCTATAAAAAAAGGCCTACTCTAATTTTTAAAATTCATCGAGTTGATAGAGAAGATATTTAAACACAGTTCTGCAAAATAATACAGCATGCATGCAGAGTATCAAGATGGACAATATCATTAAATACTCCTAAATGAACCAAGTTTAATAAAATAAATATATATTCCTTGAATAAGATAAATCACAATATAGTATTAACTTGACAGTGTGAATAGTGTAAATCCAAGGAATTACTACCTCACATAGTAGAAAGAAAAATGAGGAAACTCTGATTTTAGACATGAAACTTAACAACTTCTAATTCTTATCTCTAGGTCTTGATAACCTTTGTTACCTTTATAGCTTTCAACTATGTGTACCTAGGACCTGGAAAATGAATTAGAGTTGCCCATTAGTCATTTTCAGGTCTCTGAATCTTAAATCATACTTTTGTTTATTCTAACCTTCACATGAAAACCCTCCGTTAGAAATGTACAGCCCAATGTTTTACTCTTAACAGGGAAAATGAAAAAAAAGTGACAGGTAAAATTAAATGTTTCAGATGTTTTCTTTGGAAAGTTACATCTCAACTATTTTATGGGGGAGGATAAATGAGGCGAGATCATTTTAACATACTACCTCAATAATATATGCAGAGTGCCTCAGGAAACGTAAGAACTGTTGGCCCTATAAATGAAAAATTAAGAGGAAGACAACTATTTATTTCATTAGTCATCTATATTTCTACATAGAATCGTTGAATAACCTGGGGGCTCCAGCTGGCTAAAGATTATTTGTGATCTCAGAAATCAGGAATATTTAACCCATCTTTTAAGATAACATCCACTTTATTTTTCCCTCAAGTCACAGTTGTATAAGTTTTCTGGAATTTTAGAATATGTTAAGATATGTCTGATTTGCTGTTATTTTCATTTGCAAAAATACATAGTAGCTTTACAGGCTAGAAAACTGTATTCCTACCCATTTCCAACATCTAGCCATTTCTACTGTGTATCTCCAGGGGTAATTAAGGGAAATAATACCTCTTTTTTCCTAATTCTAATATTTGCTCATTTCCCACTAACATTTTATGGGCTATATTTATCAATATAAAATGCAGCACATGCATCCACTATTAAAATCTGATAGGGTTCTTTGCAGTAAGAACTGTGACTGCAATCTCCAGCCACACAAATGACTACTATGATGGGTAAACAACTTCAACATCTGTTCATTTCTTTAATTTTACACTTTATTTATGAAATTACTGGTCAAAACACAGTTCAACTTTTCTAGATCTCAAAGAAGCAGACTGTGATAACTGGTTTTGCAATCAGGTATTTCAGATGATCATTGCAGGCGTTTTGTTTTTAAGGAGATTTACTGAGATCTGAAAACACAGACTAAATATTGCCATGTGTCTTCCATTTTTAAGGTCACAAGAATATTCTAATCAGTAATGAAACAACCTGAATTAAGTCACATTTGGAGGAGTCCAATATTTTGATGAGTCTTCAAAAGGAAAAAAAATACCTTTCAGAACTTTTAAAGCAATAATGATTAAAAAAATCCATTTAGAATCGTCAAATCTTGTAAAAAATGTGCTCCACTTGGAACTCAAAAAGCAAAATTAAATCATGGTTATGGTACCAGTTCTTAAGCACATGGAATTACAGACACTTAAACTCTTCAGTATTATCCTATTTTTACAACATCTAGTACATTCCAGGTCTGAAGGTGCCTGCTTCTAAAATCTCACAGGAGTTGGACTCAATGATCCTTATGGATCCCTTCCAACTCGAGAAAATCTATGATTCTACAATGTCAATCTTTTCACAACACACGAGACCAGCGAAAAGAAAGAAAAAAAAAAGAAAAAAAGTAACCCAACTCAACATAACAGTTACACAATCATAATAATACAAAATTTATGAAAATGAGCAAAAGTCAAGAAACACGATAAAAAACTGGTGATGATCTTATTACGAATGAAGAAGTCGGGGAAAACTTAGGACTTTTAACACCACCTTTAAAATGAGAAAAAGACTTATCATCCAGTACCCCTCGGATACCCACTAATGTAACAAATTAGAAATTTGATCTCCACCTTGGCCTCCACTCTGATGTCTGTAAAAAAAATTCCTGTCAAGACACAGGTAGTGAATCTCCTCTTGTCTTTTCCAGGATGATGGTTTTTGACTAGACAAAGAGCACAGTGATATTCTATACACTGTAAATTTAGATGATCTTCCTTTCACTCTCAATCCCCCATTTTTAAAATGTGGTTGGTTGTGTACAATATTTTTGGTTTCTAACATAATTGTGACTTGAGTCTTTGGTATCAGATAAGATTTTTTTGCTCCTATTTCAAATATGTTTGTATTAATTGTTCCTTATGGGGAAATGGGAAAGTTTGAAACAATTTTTCTTCTAGAAACTTGAGATCAGTTGTTACATGCGTTTTCATAACCTTAATACTAAGTAGTGGTTTTAGCAAACTTTTGAGTGATTATTATTTGAATAATGCCTACATTTGAGATTGCGTTTTTATGTTTGACAACTACAAGCAAATGGTGACAGCACTTGCTTGTTACTTTTATTAATGCACAACCTTCTTCTAGGTCCATTTCTAGGTGGCTTCTTACTCCCTTACTCCATATCTGTGTTTTTTTCCACTTCATTTGTATCCTTTTTGCATTTTCTGCATGCTTCTTTTGCATTCTTTTTTATTTTCACACCAGTCAGCTTTGGGAAAACTGACAATAAAAAAATGAAAGGGTTGTGAATCATACTTAAAAACACCTGGTAAAGGTTTATTTTATGGCATCAAATAAAAATGTTGAAAAATACCTGTCAAATGATACTTCTTTTTAAAACCAGAAAACCAGAAGCTTGAAATACAGTGAAGCAAAAAAAGAAGTGTAAATTTACAAGAAGCTAGGCAATGGTGATAAGAAGCAATTTTGCAAAAATCCGAAAAAAAAAAAAAAAGATTAAATAACATTAAAAAATACCCAAGTCTTCATTTGATTATCTTTAATCTAATTATAAAAAGGAGCTGCTTAGTTCCCTGCAAAACAAGGAGACCTTAGATGGTTTAAGCAGAAAAAACAGAGGCTAGCGCAGCAAAAATAGTGCTAAATTAAAGCACTTGGAGGCCAAGGGCTTTGAACCTGGGTTTAAGCAGTCATTCCAACCTTGTGAGGCAGGGGCTACAGAAGTTTGGGCTCCTGCTAACAGAGCCCTCATTGTTCCACCAGGCAGCTAGAAAAATGCTGCTTTATATCTCCTCACACCACAAGCCCAGCACACAGAGCCTAGGAGGAGAAGGAGTCCGAGGGTGTGCTATCCATTGAAAAGCCATTTTTCCGCTATAAACTACCCCCATGCTCCAGCCCTGGCTCGGCAACCGTGCTAACGGGATGTTATGATGGTGCATAATTTATAACTGGAAATTTCTGATTTATGTGGGATTCGGGGCATTTGTGTGCCCGCCCTCCCAACCTTCCCTCCTTCACTCAACCCTGGGCACGGAAAGGTGAAACCTTTCAAGCTGCAGAGCCAAGGTATCCACCACGCTAGTAGATAAACATTGCACAGTTGAAAGTTCAGTTATTCCACACCTGTTTAATATGTTTATTCAGTAATTAAAGATTAATGCCTATTCCAGACCAGATAAATATGTACTGTACACACGCATGCATTCTGTAAGGAACAAAGATTATACTGTATTGGGCTACTTAAGGCTACTGAAACGTACAATTTTAAGAAGCCCAAGCCATGTCACATTTAGGCTGCACTATAAATTACACTATATACATTGGTAAAGGATGCTAAGAGTAGGCCAGTCGGAAGAATTACTGAAGACAATTTAGAGACAGGTCACTATTTATTCGTATGGCTCATAATTACGGCTGTTTGCAGAGACGGCTATGGTTCACTGCTATTCTGCAGCAAGCTCAATATAAGGCATATGTGGTGATGTCTGCATGATTTAGTCTTGCTGAACCTGTAATAAAATATATGAGGCTGAAGTGCTCCAAAATGTTTTATTTATATATAGGTACATCTATAGAGAGATAGATAATAAGCATATACTATACATAAGCTACTCCAAAAAACATTCTCCCTATATATATATACACACACAGAAATTATATATATGCACACACATATACACAAATAAATTAAGAACTCTTTCATAAGTTTTCCATATGTAAAAATATACACAAAATTTAAAAGCCAGTTCCATTGCAATAATAAGAGGATAATATGAGACCCTAGCAGGATGTGTTGTGAAAAGAGTATTTTCACAATGACTGAGACAGACTGTCTTTTCCTTAACAAATGCTGAGTTTAAAAATGTCATGTTTGGCCAGGCTAATAAATAAATGTAATGCAGTGTACCAAGGAGGTTGGAAGTAACATTAGAGTCATGAAGTAACATTAGAGTAACAGGCCATGGGAATAGCTGAATCATGGCTGCCTGATGAATTCACACCAATTATGCTAATACTATAATTTCAATTATTTGAAGTAATCAAATACAATCCAATAAACTCTGCTTCTTATAAAGTTCATAGATTTGTAATCAGAAATGCCTGAATATTAAAAGATTTTTAATTGTGTCATTTGGGATGATGTTGTGCTCAATTAAATGTACAAAGCAGGCAAACTAGTATGCCTGCCATGCTGGAACTAAACCGCTGCTAACGAATACATCCTTGAAATGCATTTTAGGGGGGTTTATTATTTGTAGCTCCAAATCAAAACAGCAAGTAATGATGTTCTTAAGGTTAAATTAATAGTTCCTATGCAACACTGAAAGAATATACTTCAGTGGACCTAATGTTTAACCCTTACATGCTCAGTCTCTTTTAAGGAGGAGGGTTCAGCTAATAATGATGTTTTTTGAATCCCGTACCCACTGCATGACTTGATCATTTAGTAAGGGCAGAAAGCTCCACACACCTGAACGGGAAGCAAGGCAAGCCCTGCATAGGATGAAGAGCAATCTTCAGCAAAGCACTCTCAACCCACTCACCAGCTAGCAGAAGAAGAAAAAAAGGGTCGGGACAATTCATATGTAGCGAAAGTCTTCCAAGTTTGTTTTTTAATCATATTTTGGTATACCTGCTGTTGCTGAACTCACTGCAGTGCCTCTTACAGAAGCAGTATACATCTTGGTTTGTCTAGCATTTTACAGATCACATGTTAAACAACTCAGAGAAAGGACAGCATGTATGAATACACATGTTCAAAAAGAACAAGTTTACTAAGCCTTACTCTAAATTCCCAAACTGACTCCTCTGTGCAATGGCACACATTTCTGACTGGTCTTCCTACCCCCTTTCTCAGGGAAATAGAACTGTTCCCAGTTGTAAGACAATGCACCCCAAACTGCAGTGGTATACACATTGCATGCAAGTGAAGAAGACGTGAATTTGTACTAGTGTATGTACAACCACTATAGTGGTCCTTCTCAGGCCATTAAAAAAAAAAAAAAAGAGGGTAAGAATAAAAATCATTAAATCAAAGCCACAAAATCAGAGATTATAATTCAAACAGTAGAATTAATTAATGTTCCAAACTTTGGAAATGACAGCTCTTCTCCCATCACTTCCACAATGCAGTGGGCAGAAGGGGAGGCAAACAGAAAGGAACTGCATATCACAAAGGCCCTAACCCATTCTTGGCTTTCACGATGCACCCAGAACTGCAAAGATCTGTAACCAGTCACAAAGAAAAGGTCCTGCAGATCCACGTCTCAAATCAAGGTTTTAGTGCACAGAATCCCAGGCTGGGTTAGAAGAGACTTCTGGAGGTCATCTGGTCCAGCACCCTGCTCAAAGCAGAGTAACTTTAAAGTAATACAATGTCTTGGTTAAAAGCACATGATGTCGAATAATCTGCTATTCAAATATTCCAGTCAACCATCGATGAGTATCTTTGCAGAAAACAGACTTGTAGAGGAATAATGTATTGTGCTTCCACTTCGAAATGTATTACCAAAGACACTTTGTTTATTTTAGTAAAAATGAAAAATGTATCAAGCTCTTTCTTGTATCATCTTTTTTTAACTAAAGGGAAAACCTGAAGTATTATTCTTATCCTTCAACAATATATAATGTTAGCCTGTACTATCCCTGTAACAAAAATTGTGTTTAATACAATTAATTTGCATTAAATTAGTGTGATGACCTGATTTTTTTTTTAATTTTTTATTGAATTTGTCTGTTGTAGTAATAGGACTATGAAAATATAAAGCCTAAATGAAGAATGAGTTTCTAGTGAGCTATTCACTAGAGCACATTGTAGTACTCTGCATGTACATTGACAGGCAGATGTAAACAGGAAAAGCACATGAAAAGGGCTCCAAAGGTCTTGACTTCTGAATACACTTCAATACCAAATCTTTCTTCTTAAAGAGTATCTCTTATTTTGATTCTTTGGCCTCAAAGAGATTTTATTTTTAGCTGCATAACAGACTAAATTTCTTAAGTATTTTGTTAAAGGCAGATGGATGAAATTACACATATATGTATCTTAAGCTAGGGTATATGACTGGCAACAAGTCAATATCAAATTGATAAGCCTTGCATAAATGCGGAAATTCAGTTGTAGAATATGGAGTTCAGAATCAGAGCATATTATTTATCAATAATTAATCAAATACCATAAAAATATCTCTACCTAACAAAATAATGAGATTTAATTACAAAGGGAAAACAACATGGCACAGCACAAAAAGATACTGAAATCAGCCCCATACTAAATTCCCCACAAATGCACTTGGTACTGTTTTCCAGGTCAGAGATGGCAGGAAAGGACTAACCTAGTCCTGTTAAGCTAAAAAATGTAACAGAAAACACAAAAACAAATAGAGATCTCTGGATTAATAGGTACAAACTCCTTCACCCTGGGCAAATGCCTCCTATTTTGCCTCATCTGCAGCCAGCTACACTGGATTAAGCAGAGTCCTGAGGTTTAAAAAGAGAAATCACTCTCCACACAAGAGAGGTAATTTGAATAGGCATTTAATTACTGCAGCCATCGAAACTATAGTGAGGTAAAAGTACATTCTTAAGGGGGCAAAACCACCAACCAAATAAAAAACTGGAAATACACAAACAACTCAAGCCTATAGCAGCTGGGAGCTGTTTGTGACTTCTCTGTTTCACTCCTTTAGTTTTCTGGCATTTTTATTGCCTGTTATCCCAGTGATAATACGTAAGCATGCAGATATATTAAATTCAGAGGGAGGAAAAAATAGGGGCCACATAGAAAGCAGCAGACTTGCAGTAAATGAAATGATAAACGTCATTTTCTAATAAGGTAAAAGTTTCTAGAAGTTAGCAAATAAATGCCCTAAAGGGAAGGTTAATATTTGTGAGAGCAAACATTCAAAAACCAGCACTTAAAGCTTCCCTACCCCACTGCTCACTTGAAAAAATGAATACACGTCATGTGGTTTTTTTGCTTGTCTTCTTGTTTTTGTGCCTTCAGGTTTCACTCTATAACCCAGTGTGCCATAATCCTCCCATCTCTTTTTTGCTTCCAAATGGCAACTGGTATTTTCATGAAATTATTTGATTCCAGTGCTGAGGTTTTAAGAAAAACAAAAAAAGCACACATTCTCTTAACAGATGAGAAAAATGAAAAGAAGCTGGAAATGCTAGGGTTTGGTTAAAAATGTCTTTCTTATTTAGAACCAGATGTTACCATAGATCTCACAAAAGTCTATGAAAGAGGGATGGACCAGATTTCAGTCAAAATTACAGGATTTGGACATATTGCTTTGCAAAGATGATCCAGCTAGAATATTTACCATTTGTTTACTTGCTCAGCTAATGAAATTATGGAAAATTCTTTCATAAACATAAGCAAGTTTGAAATGCCTGAAAGTGGGCCTTCTGCCAAACTAAAAAGAAGATAAACTAAAAGCAAAGCCTTAAATAAACCCAGGCCACACGGGAAGAAGTTTTGAACTCACTGACTTCATGGGTCCCAGAATTTCACTTCTATATAATGAGTCCATTAAGAATTAGGATAGAGCTTTTTTAATTATTCTCCTCAATTCAAAATCACAAATGCAGCCTAATTTTCTTCATTGATGGGAAGTATCCTTAATGAAAAGTAGTCATTTATCTCTCATTCAAACACTAAAGCCAAAGCTAAAAACATGAGTAAGGCAGTCAATGGAAATTAAGTACCCATTAGTACCATTACTCCCTGGAGCCTTATCTCAAAATAACATTAAGCTTCCAACGCCATCAAAAATTAGATAAAATCCTGGTCTTGCGGAAAGGATCCCAGAAAAAAATTTCAGATTAATTCTCCAAGCTCTTGTGCATCAAAATAAACAAATCACCTTTCCCAGTTTTCCACAGAAAAAAGATAAAAGGCGCAGTGAAACAGCCATCAGCTCAATGGGCTCAGCAGCTGCCCCAGGAATGCCAAAGGCAGAGGCACAAGTTCCTGTGGCATTTGATTGAGACTAGAGGCTTGAACCTCCTTCCGTGATCTGCAGCGAGTAGCACAAACAACAGCTTATTAATTAAGCCCAAGGCTGGTGAGCATTGACCATCTTGTGTATATCAGCCATAATTCTTATCCTTGTCAAAACTGATGTGCACAATCCATCAACAGCTTTCCCTTTTGATGAAACAATGTGTCAGAGTAACCCCACACACAACCAGCCAGAAAACACCCACGTGGTGGGAGATGCAAGAGGGTAAAGGACCGTAGGCAAGCCCCTAACTTGGCAGTTTTTTGTTGGTTGGCTTTGGGGAAAAGCACAACACATTTAGAAAGAGCCATGGGGACCACCAGGATGTTCAGCAGAGACAGCAGAACGTGTGGGGGGGGGAGGGATATGGTCTTCTGCAGTGGGCTCTGCTGAATTAACATGACTGGAAATAAAGCAATTGCCAAGTTGGGAACCAGTTTAACAGCACGAGCACCTGAAAGTTCAAATAAGAAGAATGCAATAGCAAGGGTCACTGCAGGAACAGGCTTGTAAGGGACTGGTAAGGTTTATTAAACGCCACTCATCACTCTTCGTTTAGCACAACTGTGGGAAAAGAAGATTTTTTTTTTATAGCTCAGTAATCCAGTCTACAACGGGAGTCAAATGTGCAAGACACGTCCTGTTTCTTGGGAAAAAAATCACCCTTTAGCTGTGAGAGAAACCACATTTGCTTCTTTGGCAAAACACTGGGGACTCTCCTCCCACATAGAAATCAGACAAGACTCCTATTTAACTAAAGATGCCAAGAACTTATTAATATATATACACGTCATCGTTCTACCGCCTTCTTTCTAAAGGCATCTCTAACATTACACGTGCACAACCCCTCATAACAGCACCATATTTGTGCTTATGAATTAAGTCGCCCAGCTTCCAACAGGCATGTATATGGAAATGTGCCACCTGAAAAGCACACAACCAGAACCAAGACTGAGACTCAGAAAACTAGGAAACGGTTACCTCTTTTTTTTCTTTCATAATTAACATACATTGAAATAAAGATATTCTACTAGAAAATTGTATTCACTTTTAATTAGCTACTCAGAAATAAAATTATAATCATGTTTTATTGAAATCCTGAAGAAGAAATTAATGCAATTTTCATTGTACCTCAGGAGGTGGGTTGGTTTTTGTTCAGGGTTTTTGTTTTTTTTTTTTTTTAACCTGCTGCCCTGTCAGGCCTTATTATTTTCACAAAGGTCTGACAATCGTGGGGTCATATTTGTTAGCTGCTTGTGACAACATTCAAAAGG
>JAOXNG010000012.1:70796720-70806726 GCA_028566535.1 Scolopax minor
AATTTATAAGTTATTTCCACTTGGTAAAAAAAAAAACCCAACACATTCAATTCTTAATATAAAAATATAAAAAACTTCAAATAATATGGTTTGGGTTTTTTTTTTTTTTTTTTTTTTTTTTGCAAATGTTCACTGCGGTCCTTAACTACCTGACATTTCATCAATCTTCTGGCACCCTTTCCTTCCTTTTATTTTTTTTTTTCTTCTGGTATCACTTCATCTTTGTCAAGGTTTACTTTTCTTCCCATGCATTTATGCCATGCTGCTGAGCTTTTCAGAAGTTACAAACTAGAATTATCTGAACACTGTGCCAAAGACCATTTTACTGCATTAATGCAATAACTCATCAATCACATTTTGGATATCCAGGTATTACTTATTCTGCTATTCTAACTTATAAAAACTGTTATGCTCCGAGGGAAAAGTATTTCTAGAAAAGCCAGATTTGGGTAGGGGGGAAGACTCCAATTCTTATTAGGCAGAAAATGGATTAGTAGAAAAGAGGTAAGAGAGTGTTTTTCTTGAAGTGGCACTTTTAAAACTGATGTGTTATCAGTTTGGCCATTTGACCAAAAGCCACAAGTGGTAGAATACAGATTTCTATTCTGCTGTAGCACATGATAGCAGAATTGTGATTTTTGTTGCCAGTCTAAGGATCTTTGGTCCTTTTCCATAGAGTTCTTCCTCACAGACTCACGAGATTCCAGAGGCCTCTTGGCTTTATTTTTAAAAGAAATGAAAATTTAAAACCAAAACTTGAGTATTCCCTGAAAACTCAGAAAACAAAAAAAGCAAATACATCACACTTACTCTTTTTAGGTTAAATAAATGATGAATTTTTAAAAATCTTGTTTTGAAGATCTGCTTCACTTTCCATTTATTTATATATTTAAACACAGGGGAAGAATCCATTGTGAACGTAACAAATCATATTGTGAGTAACCTCATACTCCTCACAGGTACTTTTCACCAGGATAACAATTTCCAGTGAGACTTACAAAATGTACTCATATTTTTAAATACTTTCTCTTGAATCATCATGACTGCTTTTTCCCAACATCTGATCTCTTAGTAATCAAGGAAAACAAACAGCCTTCTTTTGCAATCCTAATCTGTGGAGAAAAGGACTAATAGTACAATGGTGCCTATTCAGAAACAGTCAAAATATTATTCAAACACTAAGGACTAGGGCAGAAATCCTTCAGTCTCTCCTGTTTTTGACAAAGAGACACAACTTTGGCAAATGTATGTAAAGTGCATTTCTGAGGTGAGCAAAACTAACCTCTGATATTTGTTTTTGAGATGCTCATACTTTAATAGCAGAACACAGCAAGCATATATAGAAAAGTAAGCTGAAAACCCCAGGATTTGGGGGAAGGGGTAGATGGCCATGCCCAGGTGGAAGGGATTATATTCTACATAGATAATAACTTCATTCTTAATTTGCGCTTTGTATTTTGCAGGTATGTGATTGTGTCCATGGCAATCTGTTAGCAACTAGAGGAGCCAGGCTTATCCTCTGAACGAAGATTTAGTGTGCCTATTAAAACCTGTCACAAAATAAGACTGCAGCTGAAGTCTTTTAGGCAAGTTGCAGGGGTCAGGTTTTCAGTGATGATAGCCCTGGCTGTGGGGTTTATGGTTGGCAACAGAAACCAATTGGAAACATACAAAATTGTACCTTAAGTTTAGTGGATGCTTAATCTTCTGAAATGAGCTTTGGACAGGGTATTATAAGGTCACATTGCCCAATTAATACATGAACAAGAATAGTTCAAAGTCTTCACTCTGCGATTAAGGTGTCCCATCTTGCCAATAGTGCTCTAAGGAGCTGTAGGCAGTGAACTATTCCTCATGACCTGGGTGATTACATCTTCTGCCTTTGGGGTGAAGCAAAGAACAAGCTCTTCATGAATCAGTCATTTCTGTATTTTTTCTCCACGATCATCCATAATCATCCTCATTTGAATGCAATTAGATTTTAATTTCTTATATCATACTATTTTTTTTTCTCTGACCAGGATTTTTTTTAAAGTAAATTTCTTCCTTCTCCCACTCCACCATCTCCTTTATCACATTTCCCCTTTGCGTGTTTTTAAAAATGGCAAGGCTTGACTGTTAAAAGCATCTCACACATACGTATCTGTTTGTTCCTTCCTGGCTCCATAATTCTGATCAAGTTGAGTTTTCATCTTTCAGTAACTCTCTGGACATTTTTCACTCCACACATGCCTGAAGTGCAATGTCTTTATCTAATGCCTACCGATCTCCTTTCCACACTGCTATCTTTCATAGCCCGCCTGTCTCAAATTACCAAACTGGTATGTCCATTGGATATTTGTCATAGCAAGATACTATGTGCATATAGAACATGCCTACCTTGAAGATCAGGGTGAGGAGACACAAAAGGTACACGGAAAGCATTGTAAAATGATGTTAAGGACAGTATCTGGTCAAATTCATAGCGCTATGAATGAATCCTGAGAACCTGAAAATCCTTAGCACTGTGTGAGGAATGGTTCTCTTGCATTGATATGACAGACAGCAGTTCAGCAAATTGAAAGGGCAAAATATTAGTCACTCCGCACAACACAGATGGCATTTAGACCAAGCAAGGTCTCTGCTGAGCCTGCTGGCCCATGTTTGAATGGATCAGCTAGCTTCTAGTTAGATGCATCTTAGAGCCACGTTCCCTCTTCTCTCACATCAAATATGGTTACTCTACTACCTTCTTCCAAATATTTAAGGACAGTCAACCACAGACAACATTAGCTTTGCTACCTCAGTGCTGTGCAGAAACCAGACTGGCTAATAAACTACAGTAGTAAAATGTAGTGTGGCTGCACAGGAGTTTCTCTCCTGCCTTTATTGGCCCAGATAGGGCAGAGTCTGCATCTCATTTGTGAGGAGAAGTCTTGCTGAATGCAGCTGTCAGTCACCAGAGGGACACCCCGCTTACAAGAAGTCATTGCTGAAATGAAATGCTTCACGCAGTAACCTGGTGTTCAAATTGAGAGAACATTGCAAAAAGTCATTGAAGGAACTTGAATGGTTTCTTCAATAGAAGAAACATTGGTTTTGAGCACAGCTCAGTGCTCACCGCTTCAGCAGGCAGCCAAAGTTTGGGGTGCTACTGAGGGGAAGCATCCTAGCTAGAACAATGACCATCTGAAGTCAGAACACACAGAAATCACTGACACACTGAAAAAAACAACCTAACAGAACCCCATATGCAACACTTCTGCATTGTTAGCTGTTTTTTTTACTTCTTCAAGAGCTCTGGATAGAATAGAGACCATCTTCATAAGAAATCCTGCCAGGTCAAACTGAAATCTGAGGATTCAGATTACACTGTATGATCAAGAGCATCTGCTTTCATCTCAGGCACAGCAGGGACGAGGCAAGAGCCATCATTCAAGATCTGATTCAAGGCAGCAAGCGTGGCACAGTGAGCACTCTAGTGGGAACGGAGACAGAATAGAATCAGCAAACTTTGTTTTGCCTGTTTGCTTTCCTGCTTGCTTTTTAAAGCAAGCAGAGTTTATTACATGTGTAAGTATGTACACTAAGTATGCACATTAATTATGCAAAGCGTAATCCAGCTCGATACATGAAAGAAAGCGTAAAAAAGTCAAAATGGTGTCAATTTACAGTAATTGTAAAAAGCTCATGTCACTGAAAATGTAGGTCCTGAAGCTCTACAGGATTCTTTGCAACCTACTTATATGGAAGAACTGCTTTACAAACCAGTTACTTAGAAAGGAATTGTACAGTTTGAGAGCACACTCTGTACAGACACACCTACTCTCACAACTACAGGGCTAATTTCCGAGTTATTCAATTCTATTTCAAAGAAAATTCAAAGAGATTTTCATACTTTTACTTATTTTTTAAGGTAATGAAGTCCATTGACAGGTGGAAAACAAAAAGGTAGCAAACATTCAGCCTCCCCCAAAACACCAGAGGAAATCTGTTTCAGCCACTGACCTGTACTACTTGAAAATGGAAAATCTGAAAGATATCCATTTACCAGAGATTCATATTGCCATATAAGACAACACCCCTTTTCTCTTATAACACATTTATAATGTTATTGCACTGGCCCTTTGAAGGTTAATGGCAGCCTTTCTGGTCTCATCATGAATATTACGGTACTCCCTGGACAGTGACCAACAAATGGTTCCAACAAGGGCACATGTTATCTCTTAGGTGATAAGAGTTGTGACATTTGTGCAAGATCTTTGCAGTAGCAGCAAGAAGTCATCATCATCATTTGTGTGAGGATTGAATTACACCTGAAGTGCAGTGATAAGGGGCTACATTCTCAAATCTTAAATATTAGATTTCCAATTCTGTTCGCACATATAAAATTCAATTCCTTATACTTTTTAAAGAAAGAGAGATGTTATTTAGAGGGAGCTTATTTAGCTCTATCATATCAATAATATTTGTACCTAGATTGAATTTTTTATGTATGATAAATATGTCAAGACAGAACAGCCAATTTTCCTTATAATGCCTGACCAGCATCAGCTGTCTTCAAAAAACACACAACTGGAAAAAAACCCAGGCCTCCACAAAAGCTTGGGTTTGACTCCTTGTGCTTCTGGATATAAATGAAACTCTGAAAGAGGGAAAGTGGAAGAAATTTCCCCCATGACGCATTTATTCCACAGCTGCCCACACCAAGTTTCTCGTCCTTTCTCGGTAGGCATAGCGAGCTGGCAGCCATCAGAGACACTGAACTGAATGACAGCTGGGCTGGGCTGCCACAGAAAATCCTATATTTAAATGTACAAGAATTTGTCCCTTCAACAGTCTGGGTCAGATGTGCTGTACTCAGCAATGCAAAGAAACTTTTAATTTTACTCTATTTTTAAATAATGTGAGCACACACATGCAGGTCAGAAGGATTTGTACAACAATTTACAACAGTTTGTGGAGCAGATTAACTTGATTCTTCCCTGCTGAAAGGATTATATAAAGATTAAAACACTCAGTAGAGAAAAGCATGTAATACATGAGCATAATTTACGGTAAACCCATTATTAAGGAGATTAATTTAATTTTAAAAAAAAAAAAAAAGAGAAGAGTCCTGAAGCAGCGAGATAATACCCCTTTAAATGAGGGCAGCCTTCAAATAAAGCTGTGGTGGAAGTTATTTCTTCACCAAAGTGGCATTTTTGCCAACACGACTCTTGGCAGTCTTCAAGGGTTGACATTAGCACAATTGACCAAATATGGTTGGGAATTTGAAAACATTGAAGATCTTAGCATTTGTTCCTGAGTCTAACATAACACAGTCCAGTCTTGCCACCAGAGCCTATAACTACTAAGTGATAACTTAAGCACTGGAATGAAAATAATCCATTGGTTCACATTAGTGTCATTTCCATTTGTTGATGTTCCCAGTCCCCTTCAGATCCTGGCAGTACCTTACTTGACTTCTGAGGGGAACAATCTACAGGAAATGTACTAAAAAAAGTTAAATGACGAGAGCAGAAGTCAGCGGTGGTTTACTTGCAGAAAAAGGAAAAAAGACGATACATTAAACTACACTGTCCAGACTTACTTGACCTCAAACTGATTGCTGTTAAATTGCTTGAATTGAAGTTAGTCATTTACCTACTGGCAGCCACTCAAGATTTATCTTTACAGGCTACAAGGTTTTATCATTTGTCCATAAACTCCCCGCCAAATGTTAACTTTCAAAATACTGATTTAACTGTAGAGCGTGGGGAAGTTTTGCTGAAGTCAATGAAAAATTAACTTAAGCGCATGATAGAACATTAAATACTTAAATAATTTGGCACCTCTCCTCTGAGAAGTTAAAATGATGCTCGAACACTTAATGGATAAAATAAAATGGCATAATAATTTTTAAGGCACAGACTGTGATCTGAAGTCATCTGACCTAGAAATGTCATAATGGGTATCTGTGTTGGAAAAACAATAAGGGCCTATAATTTATTAGAACATACTAGACAAAAATTAAATTATGGTGGAGATAAGCTTTATGCTACAGAGATAAGTGCAATTACTTCTCATTTTAAAGAGAAATAAGGAAAGTTACCCTGGGAAACATGAAGTCCTCCCACACTTTTAACTACACCTTTATCTAGCACATATATCAGTTTAATGTGTCCACACATCCCAGCAAAGAACTGCAACCTTTAATTTAAACCTGCATTCAAACAGATACAAGAAACAGGAAGATAAACAGTAAAAAAAAAAAAAAAACAAAACAAAACATAAAGGGTTTCAAAGGTTTTCTAATTGTTCTTTAGGTTTTCATACCTGAGAAGAAATATTGATTCATTTGATTCACCATCAACTGCACTTTTTGGGCGCAATTCAGTCTGAGTTTCTACAGAAAAGAGAGCATGAACTTGCTTTCAGAAGTTACAAATAAATAAAACAGAGAATATCCATGTTGCCAAGATTCACAAAATTCATTAATTCACAAAATAATTTAAAATAAAGTATATAATAATAATACCCATTTTGAAAGAATTGCTTGGTAGCTTATGATTTGCTCTTGAGGATGTCAGGCTATCTAGATTTTTATGAGTATCCACTTGTTCTTTGGCACTCCAAGCCACAGATGACTCTCTGTCTTCACTGCTGTGAAATACAAAATATTAATTACACGGATTAAAACAAAGAAAAAAAAAAAGGTATCATATGCATTATTTGGTGCAATTATCAACCTAGAATGTAGCTGTCATTCCCCAGATCAGCATGCTATTGTGATGTGCTACACATTCTTTTATATTAGCAATGGCAATAATGAAAAATAAGTTTACAGCAAATGACTTGGAGAATAATAAAGATCTTCTAGCTCCCTCAGTAGAACTTGCATGAAAGAAAATAGAAAAGCTATATTATTACCCTGTAGCAGAGCTATTAAAAAAAAAATATATTAAAAGCTTCAGAGACCATTTCATCTTCACAGGAAAAAGTCACAACAAACATACTTCTGGTAATGAAGTCTGTAGCCTAGATTTAGATCAATAAAAACTAGTTTTTTCCTTATTTACATGTCATACTTAATTTTAATTTTATTGATTTTGGTTGTTTGGGTTTTTTTAATATACTCCTCTATTATTTACATGGAACTGGGTCCTATAACCTTTCTTGAAGGATCTCCAGGATATCAAATATTAATCAAACCCACGCTGTGGAGAAAATAGATACATGGACCTTACAGCTCACAAAATAAAAAGTATTGAGCTGCTTCTGCATGTCAAGCCCATATCCTACATTTGTCATATTTGTCAATTAGCACATACCTCAGTGAATATTTCAGTCATTAGTAAACTCTTAAGAGTAAGGTCAAATAGCCCACTATTTTGCAGGGGATTAAGATTCTTCTGATTCTCTGAGAATTTCTCAAAGATGAGCACTGTTAGAGGCTGATATAAGTCTTGCTAAAACCTCAAATAAATTCTTACTTTGTGGTATAAACTTTAAGTCTTGACTTCCTATCTGCCTTGGTGGTGAAAGCAGTAATAAAATTAAAAGACAAAGACCTGTATCTCAAACTAGAACAAAGATTAATAACAAAAATACTGCAGCACTGGTATCAGAAATAGACATTAAACAACACATGACAGAATTTTAAAATAGATAACACACAAAAAACATTCAGCATTAAAAAAAAAAAAAAAAAACAACAAACTGTTCTCTAAATTGGAACCTAAACTAGCTTTCAGATATTTAGAACCAAAGAAGGTAAAAATCATCATTAAATATCCTAATTCAAAAGTTAAAAATGAAAACCAGCAAGGTAACAGATGTTTTTGAAGAAGATTAACTTTTTAATACTTAGAACCTATTATTCACAAAAGGTTTGCATATATAGCAGTATAGAGTATTACAAATTTAGAAAAAACACATTAGATTGTTTTATGTCATAAGCAAAAAATATGGGTCAGCTGCATTAGCAAGAATATAAGGCTGAACCACAAATCTAAGATGCTGTACTGATAGGCTTTGTGATGCTCTAAGCTTAATGTATAAAACCAAACAAAAAAATCTCAGTAGAGATAAAATTGAACCATATTTATAAGATTCTACAAAAGCTTTCAAAAAAATTTTAAGTCAAATGACTATACATCATTGTTATATAAACAAATTAGGGAAAAATGAGAGCAGTTAGTTCAGAGGTAAATTTCAACACATTCTTTTGAAAGCAAACCGTGTAATACACTAAGAGGATAATTTCCAAGCATCCAAACCTGATCACTGAATGGTGTAAAACTCCATTCACCAGTTAATTAACAACATGAAAATCCTAAGCAAAATTCAAAAGCAGGAAAATTTAGAGAAAACCATAAAAATATATAAACATTTATTTGCCTAGATTTACTATAAAATAATTCTTCCTTGAATGTTCACTACCTTGAGCTTATGCTCTGGCTGTATGCAGAACCACCACCACAATGGCTAAGGGATCCTTTCCAGAATGGATGCTGCAATAGGTCTGTCCAATTCAACCTTTTAAACAGCAACAACAAACAAAACGAAAAAGCAGTGGCAAAGTACAGCTCTACAGGGAGACACCAGACTAGGTTTTGAACCCAGTGACACTACAGAACAATTAATTCTCATTTGTTTTTATTTGGTCAAATAAGTTTTTCTACAGGACAAATTTTTTGCCTAAAATCAGAATGGATAATTCCTGCAACATGGAAGGTATGAGACTAACAATGAAGGAAACTGCATAGCCAATCCCAACATGTAAATTTTTAGAGCCACCCTGTAAGTTATAATCTTACGGTAATTAGCAACATACCTATATCAGCTATAAATCAAAGCCTCATAAAATAGATGCACTCATTGCTCTGGAAAAGCAAAGCCATCCAATTTTAAAACTGCCATCATTTCTGCTATGAAGTTACGCAGTGAGCATTAGCAACAAAAATACAAAGATATACTTAATCAAAACACTAATTGTGTATGTCTTCATATAAGAAAATGCACAATTTGCTATTTAATATGAGGGATTAAATGATTTTTTCATTCTTTGTGATCTACAAGTTACTATACATACAGTATCATAGTAATTATTTTTTCCAGAAGTGAAAAAAGATGATGTAAACAACTGTCATGGATGAGACAGTTTACCTCTTCTGAGGATCCTTTTGAAGCAAGCCATCAAGCAAACTAACGAACTCAGCAGAAGGTTTGTGAAAAGCAGAACCTGTAAATAGAAGCACATGAAAGCAGAAGTATTGGGCAGCACAAAAAAACATCACAAGATGTAAATCAAATCATTACCTATAGACCATGTTAAAAAAATTTTGTTTAATAATTTCATCTGAAAAAGTATGAATGTATGAAGAATCCTAAATATACACCCTTTGCATTTCCAATGATTCTCAACCCCGCAAACAACCAACCCCCCAAAAAATCCCACCAATGCTCAAACTAATTACAACTGTTCATGTGTTAAAAAAGCACCCTCCATTTATCATACAGCTATTAGCAAGAAATAAAGTAGAACTGAAATCTGCTCTACTTGAAATTAAATTTCCCCTAACCATGATAATTTTAAGAGGACCATTGCTGAACCTTATTATATAAAAGGTTTCCAAAATTCATATTTAGCTGAGAAAGTTCTCAGCTCTCAGAAGTAGAGCCTATGAAATGCACTTTATCCACTTTGAAAACTGTCATTACTTGCTTCAGTTCCAAGAGAGATTTCTGTTTTCATTCTACAGGTCACCATTTCCACTACATTACTACGAACTGAAAAAAGTTAATCTAAGTGGCTGATGAACACCACTCATGCCAGAGATAAAAAATTCCATCCCAGTAAGTAGATTTACTTTTGATTCTTAATATTAAAGTGACATCTTGTTTGTCAACAGGTAAATAAGCATACATCACTAATGAGGAAAAACTTCTTATCAAAGGAAGGCAATGCTAACATTCACAAACAGCTGATTCCTGCAATCAGCCCCAGAAGAATTACTGCAAAACAAACCTTTAATTTTCTAAG
>JAOXNG010000012.1:70867090-70885948 GCA_028566535.1 Scolopax minor
AAAGCTTTGGTGTTTTAAATGAATTCCTGTTTTTCTTCATGGAACAAGGATGTTCCTCTGTTTTTCCAAGCTTGTTAAATTTCTTCTGTAAGACGTAAGAGAAGTAGTTCAGCAAGTGAAACTGAATCCTTGCCATGTTTGTTGCAACAGGAGGTTAATCATAAACTCTGGCAACTTCTAAAAGGGGTGGTTTCCTTCTGCGGGATTTCTTGCACTTTTCCAAAAAGTTCACTGGTGGAGGCTTGGTAGAACTTCACAGAGTTGATAAGGCCACAGGTCTTAATAGCATCTAGGAGCCGTAAAGTGCCAACCCCATCAACATCAGCAGTATATTCTGCTAGGTCGAAAGAAATCTTGGGGAGAAAAAGGGAACAAAAAAAGCAATCATCAGTTTTACTAGGGGAACCAGAACATGCTATGGTCATGTACAATCAAAGTAATACATCACTTGTCACAGACCATCTAGACATTTCTGCACAGAGTAGATGCTCAGTTTACAAAAGTACCCTCAAAGGATATCTAAGAATAAACAAGTAGTTCCATAAATAGCTGAACCAAAAGACTGGTGTTCCCTGATCTCTCTCTCAGGATTATTTTCCCATGTGAAGTAAGGGAAGCATTATCAGGCTCTCCCCACAGGCAGAAGCATAGGCAGAAGCATTATCAGGCTCTCTCTCATCTCCACAGCTGCCAATTTTCACAATCTTTGACAGACTTGAATTTCGATAGAATTATCCAAAATATATTTTGAAAAAATACTAGGTTAGATGGACAGCATGACTTCATAAGCACTTACTAAAATAAACCCACAAACTTTAAACACAGTCCAAAGTTTTGCAATTTAAACAGACATCAAAATGGAGAGAAGAGTAGAAATAGCTGCTATCAAATGAGATCCCAACCCTGCCCAAGTAAGGTGTACCAGAGCTGTGGCTTTTGCACAGAGATTAGGGGGACAATGAAGTGGGAGAAGAAGTGATGTAGTGGCAGTATCCAAAGAAACTCAGCCATCTCCTCCAGCTGACATATCCTTCAAAGTATGATAATAAACTCATGTGTGCTGCTGAGCCAAGTCTCCTCTTTCTTTCCCTGCTCCAGTAGTTCTCAGTTATCTTTATGATGAGTTTGGTTGTGGCATAGGCCACAAGATATGCTAGAGTCTAAGCTTTCAGAGTGTATAAAAAATATATTAACTCTATTCCTTGCAGTTGCAGAACAAAAGTAAAAACTGTGAAAAGTTAGCTGAAGGTAAGAAATGTGTTGCGACCACTCCAGTCTGTGGACAGCAGGAAATATGCTTGGACAGGAGTTCACTCTGCTTGCTTGAAGGATATCGGCTGGTTGGACGTGCTGGGAGAGCTCGTGTAGTCTGAAGAACTTTCTCCCATCGGCGCTCATCACAGAGACAAATTCCTCCTTCCTTCTACATCCTCTCTCCAACCTAGAATTTTGCTTCTGTATAGTAGTTTAAAAAAATATGTTTCCTGTTTATACTGCCAAGGTCATAAAAAATGAAATGGGAATGGACTTTTCGAGCAATCTCCTCCAATGCCTGTACCCAAGGAGGAACAACGCTACCCCTATTCCCTCTGACTGAGGATAGACTTTCAGAAACGAGCTCTAGAGTGATGGCAATGTTACAGACTCTTTATATGATCTAGGCTTGACTTTAGTGAGACACTACGAATGTCAAATCTATGATACCCTCTTCGTTAGTCTTCATTGACAGGGTAACTACTAATGAAGTATAGAGTAAATGATCATGGCTGCACAAGCTGAGCTATCACAGTGAGATCAGTGGGAAATCTCTCATTGACCAGGTATTTTTTCAGGATCTCTGCAGATTCAGATGGATATTCCTGTATTCATTTCTCCTGTTAAGCTACTTTCCCTACTCAGTAATCACTAGAGGTTTAAGGCTTATTTACACAGCAGATGAAATAAAAATAATTAGATTAATTTGAATTTGCACTTATGGTTAATTCAAAACAGGTATGAGTTAATCTAAATTGTGTAACTGTGCTCCAAAACAAAAATGTTCTCACATAGTTTTGATCTGAAATAGCTAGTGCTATGAACTAAAACAAAGTTTACTTTTTAATTTTTTTAACCAAAATGGAAAAAAAAAAAAAGAAACATGATACTTTAGCTTGTTGACCTCGTATGACCCAGCTGAAATTGAGCACTGATCTACTGAGAAGTGCCGAACATTTTTTGTTTTAATCGACTTGGCACAAAGATGACAGCCACTTAAGGTCTCTCAGCTTTGCTGTCAGAGTAACTCTTGGGAAAACGTCTTAATGAATAGGTGATACAGTCAATAATGCACTAATGAAAACAAATTAGTATATTTACCATATGCCTAGCACCTTCACGTATTCACAGTAACATCCTAGCTCTCCAAGTAAAGGCAAAACACTAACTGTAGCAGAACCAGGAGTTTACCTACAGTAAGGCATTGTTTCCAATAAATAACCTTCTAAAAACATCACCCCAAAATGCCTCTCTTTGCTTACATGTTCTACTATGAGGGTAAATGGCACATATAACTGAGGTGGTCTTAAATCAGAAATTCTGGATTACAAAACCTCTTAAGCAGAGTGAGCAATGACTGCTCTCCTTGGCTGATGAAGAGACCAGTTTCACAAGACATGTTTTCCCTATTGCCTTATGAATGACCTCAGTCTTCACCTAGAAAAATCACTCCCCCGGGTGTGAGGTAATTCTGCCTCTGTGCTGGCTGGGTCTGAGTGTCCCCAAGCAGAAACTGCCAGCTTTGTGCCTGCTCGGTGGTTTTGTAATGTGGACTATTGTTCATCAGGGACAGGACCCAGACCACTAAACCCATTTCATTTTGGAATGCACGTTAGACTAGAATGGCATTCATGAAAATAAAAAATGGTTTTATCCACTAAAACCTCCAACACCAAAACCATAGGATGGTTAAGACTCTATCCAGTGTAGGGCCATTAACATGGCAAATACATTTAAATGTAGACCGGATTCTAATTCAAAGTTAACAACATAAAAGAGTTTTGTAAAATATTGGACTGATTAAGCAGTTACAAATGAAGCAGGCAGTACAGGAAAAACTGCTGAGTTATGAGTTATCCATTACCATATTATTTACCTCTCCTTATACACATTATTTTGCCCAAGACCAGCAGGAAGACCAAAGTTTAAAAAAAAAATTTAAGTAAAATAAAAATAAAATAAAATAAAATAATAAAAAGGCAGGGACCTCATTATGAGGGATGTGCAATAGAGAATTGATATGTGTACACAACACAAAAAAAAGACCAGGGTCTGATTTACAGAAACCAAATCAGATTCAATAAATTTTACTCATAGAAATTATCTTCGCTGGTGCAATGAGTTCAGTTGGACCACCTGAGAGAGTAAAAACTTCAGGGAAATTACTGCAAACGCAGGTGCAGGAAGGCTAAAAGCAAGCCATGCTTTCTGAAAGCTTAAACATTTATCCAGTGGAAAAGAGAGCTTAGGTGATGAGTTCAGATAAACTTAATCTGAGAGTTTTCAAACAGCCTAATTTATGACAACTGTTTTAAGTGCCTGAATTAGGAAGCCCAACTCTCTAAAGACAGTGATGAGTCAGAGCAGAAAGTCTTACAGAGGTGCTCTTGACCATGCTTTGGAGTAACTATATGCACACAAGCTTAACTTAACTTCCTAAAACAGATGCTTCAGCCTCAAAAATCCATAATACCAGGCAAGGAATCTTCTTTTCCCTACTCCAGTTGTTAGAAGAACAAAAAAAAAATTCAAAAATAAGTTTTTCTTAGAAAAAAAAATATTGTTATTTGCATGGCTGCCTTCACACAGTTGATAGTAGCTGATAGTTCTGGATTTTTGAGGCTAGAGTGGAGCATCTGTTTTAGGAAGTTAAGCTTATGTGCATATAGTTACTCCAAAGCATGGTCAAGGAAGTTGGGAAGTTAAGTTAAGCTCGTGTTCTCAAAGAGTATTGATGGCATGGATCCAATACTTCTTTGCCCTCTTTGGACAGACTTTGTGACAAAGGGAAAGAGTAACATACCAGCAAAACAGAGACTGTCTACTTGGAATCTGAGTGCCCTGGCACTCCCTTCCCAGGTACGATGGGGACACTGTGCTTTTGGGTTTGTCATAGTTCTCTGGAGATACTGTGAATGCAGACATTTCAGTTGTGCCTATTTATTCCATTCAATAAGTAGTGACAGTAGTGTACTGTTAGCATAGGACAGAACACCATGAAGACACTTACATCTTTGGCTAAATGTCCTTCAGTTCCAGATTTTCAGCCCTAAACACCTTGCAGAATTGACTTAGAGAATATTAAAAAGGAATCCTTAGTGTATGAGACTTTTATATACTAAGTATATTCGATGCTGGATTCATTCCTAATACAGTATATTTCAAATATATTCTTGGTAATATATTAGTATGAATTTCCACAGCAAGACTTACCCATAGGATGATTTTCTTGCAAAAAGCATGATTTCATTAGTTGTGTCCTATGATTCTAAAAATGTTACAATATGAATACACTGAAGCACATTATGTCTCTTTTTTCATGCATCTCCAAGAATGACAACTAATTTTGTGAACTGGTTTCTACCTTTTGGATTTGAACTCTTCCCCCCAACCGTTTCTTCCTTTCTTTCTAATTGACAGATTCAATCTTTAGAAGAGATTTGAATTTAATAGAGCAATGTTAAATATGATGTTTCCCAACTGATCATTCAAAACTAAGCTTAGTAAGGTCTTTAACAAGATTTAAAAGCTTACTGAAAACTATCTAAATGAAAACATATGGGTCTTACCCTCCACAAGAACACATTCCTATCATGTCTACAACTACTATACGCAAACCTGCAGACTTAGTAATACTTACTTCTGACCAATGCTTTGTCAACAGTAGGGGTACTATGCAAATACGTATCACTTTAGCACACACAGAGGTTTCACTTTGCAAAATACTTCTCTGCTTTGTCATTCAAAACAATCCAACAGATGGGCTGCAATCATAAACTATTAGGTTTCAATCAAAAATAAAGCATGCTAGCAGAATATGCTTCTCTGCTCTACCAAAGGAATAGAAGTAACAATTTGAAATGTTATCTTCTTCTTAAAGCCTTCTCAGTTTCAGAAGGTGGGATTTCTGGAAGGCTGGTGTTATGAGTGAAGCTTATATGAATCCTCAGGAGGAAATAGGATAATATAAATGTAAATTATTATTCTTTCACTGTAAAAGCAAAGGTGGCTCACCTAACTATAATATTAAAATAAGCATCTTTGCTCCTTGAAAAAACTTATAATATACTCTTTTGATACGTATCAGGTCTCTTTAAGCATTGAGAAAGGTTTACACCTGAGAAGCAAATCACAAAGTGGAAAAATGGCTCAGAAATGTTTCAAGTCTCATAAGTATCACAGCGGTTGCTTTTTTGTATTCTTTAACATCAATTCTGTTTGCTTTGAATATTCAGTGTGCCTTCTACTGCCAATAAAAACCACTGTGATCACTTATATCATCTTAGTAAACAAACTGCTCAACCCCTAGGAACAGGCATTTAAAGCAAAACATTCCAGTTGCTAAATCCAATACAGACTATGGGCCAAGCATTCCTATAAAGTCCTAACACACTGGGGGAAAAAATCCAAGGGATTTTAGGGAATATAAAGAATTTAGGGGAATTGGGGGGTGTCAAGTAGATGGGGAAGAACCTATATATCTACAAAAATGTCAGGTAACCTTCTAGGAGAATATGACAATTCCTCTTCCCCTCAATCGTTTAACTCATAACAACTGCTTAACTCATTGCCCTCTCACCCAGTGAAAGAAGTAGTTGAAAGATATCAAAATCCCCCAAACAACTATATATTTTTTGTTATATAGAAAAATAATCAATTCAATACCTCTGCTTATTATTAAGCAACACTCTTGATATCTTAAAGCCCTGTTCAACTTCTTAGCAAAATAGAAATTGACTGAAAAAATAATGACCAGAATTTTGGATAAAAAGAGCATGCCTTTTGTAGATTTACCTTCTTTCCTGTTTCTTTCCCTGTTCTCCCAGAAATGAAACAGAAAAAATAAAGTGAAGTGTATAAAATTAGAGTGATTTGACAACATGATTATAAGCAGAGAATTAGCAAGAAAGAGTTTTATAAGTAGAAGAATTTTTTCCTAAAATTCATGTTAAACCAAGTCATTCAAAATACTGCTGTTGCAAAAGAACTTAAATAACTTGGATTTTGATGCAAATGAATAAGCAGTGCAGCTGATAAAAAAAAAACCCTGCTTCTCTGCCAGTACTTATGTGGAGGTCCCCTGAGAACTTGCACTGAAGTTCTGTCATGCTCTGTCGTCCTGCAGGCTGAGTGAGGGGAAAGATTCTTGAAGTGTTTAGTTTGGTTTTGACATCAGTGAGCCAGTATTTCACCTTCACCCCTAAGTGAGAAGACCCAAACCAAACTGCAAAAATAATTTATTTGCTGTTTAGTGATTTTAAATGATCCTTCATGGTCTTCATGTTCTTCTATAACCTGTCATAAACCACAAGAGACTGCTTCAGTGATCAGCTCAGTCTTACACAAGTAGCCCTAAAGTGGTTTTCATTACACACAAAAAATAGGAGCTTGAATGTAAACTTGTTTATTGCCCTGAATACAGACACATCCCTTTGCACCCTCAAAAGGAGCACAAATGAGGGGTGTCTCCAAGGGTCACCTGGGGACTGCACTGCAGAATCCAAAACCAGCTACTGCCATTCACTTCCATGAGCACTAAAAAGTTAACAAACAGCTAGTTATACCACTATTGTCCATGTAAGCTTAAGCTTCAACGGAAGTGCTGCTAGACTGCTTGAAGTCCCCAGCTATCTTCTAGCCACGAAGATAGCTGGCCACGAAGTCTTCCCTTAGGGGCAGATATTTTTTTGTGCAGCTGAAATACTCAAGGATTTGGGAAAAGCAACCCCTAAGATACTCCATGGTGTATGTCCATATGGCAATTTCCGATGCTGTTGCTTGAGTAAGTTTTGCTTATAACTCTCCTCCTGATTAATTGCAAGCTCTTAAGGCAAACTCTCTGAACTAATCTTTAAAGAGAAATGGCTTGGCATTATTAAAACTCGTTTCCTTTTTCCCCTCTTCTGAGCAGAAACTAATACTTGATTTTTGCTGGGGAAAAAAGAGAAAGCTAAAATCTAACACAAAGCAGAGGATAAGCATGGAGAAATACTCCCTCAGTAGTTAAGGTTTTTATATTTATCAAACTAGTAGGGGTTGATAGCTGGATTCATTATTCGGTTTCTTTAACAAGTGCCTCCTTAAGGGTCCCTGGCAAATCACAGCTGTGGTTATAAATCCAGCTCATGAGGGCATCACATTTATCCTTGCTTTCAAAGCATCCCACTGGTAGATGCCTGACCACCACTATTTTTAAAAAATTTAATGCCACAATCCTTAAATTGGAATATTCATTTCCTTTGAGATCCATTTTAACAAAACAAAGTCTCCTACATCGTGTACAGTTGTCTTGGCTGTTGCGTATTGATTGAAAGTTGTAGTTTGGCACAGATCTTTAAATGGAGATAATTTGTAAATTGTTTATTCTTTTGTTTATTGATTAGGTAATTTAGTGGATTAATTTAATAGACTGGATTAAAAGAGAGTTGCCCAGAGACAGGTCAGAAGGCAAGGATTCAAGCTGAAACGTGAAAAATTACAATTAGATATTAGGAAGAAAAGGTTCACAACATTGAAACAGGTTGTGCAGAGAGGCTGTGGCATCTCCACCCTTGCAGATACTCAAAACTCAATCAGACATAGCCCTGAGCCACCTGCTGTAAGATGGCCCTGCTTTATTGAACGAGTTGATCCAGATGACATTCAGAGATTGCGCCCAAACTAAATTATTGCACAATTTTAAGATGACAGGGAGATGGGACTACAGCAGTGTGCATCAATGCTCAGACACATAGCACCATCCGATGAGTAGAAAGTGGATGCACAGTGTGCAAAGATGAGGCCTGATCTTGTAGAAAATCAGAGATTTCTATGGAGGGAGTATAGAGTTGTTCACAGCAGCTTTTCAGAGTCACATAGTCCAATTCATCATATCTCCTCCACAGAAGAACTTCAGATAGAGGAATGCTCAGATCTGATAGTAAAAAAAAAAAACCAAAGTGGAGGAGGAGAAGGAGGAGGGATATCACAGAACAAGAGATTCAGTATGGCCATAAACCTTTGTCACAAAAATGTAACCTCCCCATCAGTTTTGCTTATCTTCTCATCCATTTGTTATTAATTTGATGGAACTGGGGAGTTGTCAGGGTTATGTGATGCAAGGGATTTATCTTGCAGAACGATCTGTTCAAAGTCTTTAGTTTCAAATTACAGAGATTAGAAAAGAAGCTTTTAAAAAAGAAGTGTTGAATCTTTATTCATTTTCAGCATTATTTTGTTCAGGAATAGTCTGAAAAATATACATGTTTACCCAAGTTTTTAAGCACATGCAGCAAAGTCAGGATGGGCTTCAATGTTTCAAATTTTGTAGCTTCAATGGCTAGTGACAGTATAATACTCTAAAAGCTTTCTGACACACTGAAGTCCAGCTGTGCCAGAAGCTTTAAATGCTATTTAGTAAAAAGAAAAAAAAGGGTAACTTGCACAGTCACTAGAGAACATTCAAAGGGAGATGTAAAAAGATAGCCAATTCATTTTGCTTTATATGTACCAGGGGAATAGAGAGCTATGAATAACATACACACAGGGAATGCAGTCACTTTGGAAGAAATAGTACCATTTTTACTCACTTTCACATGTAAAGAAATTAATTTAAAACAAACAAGTTATTTAAAATTCTAATGTGACAAGTAGGTTATGGTATTAATGTATTTTTTTTTACTTCTTATGCTTTTTAAGAAAGTTTTATCCTTGCTTCCTTGTTGCTTTCAGAACATGTAGAAAGATGCCTTGCACAGAAGTGATAAAAACTCATAGGCAAAAAGAAAGAAAAGAGAAACAAACCCCACAAAACCCAACAAACCTTCAACACCTTATGATTTTGACTGACTTTCAGTAGATGGCAAGATATACATTCAATTAAAGCAATAATCTATTATTGCACAGCTTTATTGACAACAAATAGGATCTCCTTTCTTTTCCTCCCTAGCCAACAAGACTGCGAAACATGACTTAACACAACAGACCTTCCCAAATGTTGATACAAATTCTGCGTTGCCTAGAAGCTAGAATTACTCTAGTGCTTTTAAATTTTGACTTTGCCTGACTCTCTTGTAACTCCTGCTGATGCAAAAGGTAAAATTTCCCTAGGCATATGGGCCCTGCCAGAAGTCTTGCTTTTTCAATCAGAGCAAAATTATATCTTTTCAGCATTTATTATTATCACTTAAGTTTATTACTTCTCAGATAGCAGTTCCTCATGTCAAATGACACAGTTCTAGAAAAATTCAAAACAATCACAACTTTTTCCTAGGTAGCCCTGAAGTATCAAAAATGCTCCTCCTTCCATAAGGAAATAGACTTTAAACAATATATCATATATGATTTTGGCAGATTTGAATATACATAGGGTCTATTTTCCTTATAAGGGCATTCAATACAGAAAAAACATAATGAAAAATGCAGTACGTTTAAAAAATAATTTCTCCAAATTTTCAAATTCAAATAAGAACACATTTAAAATTGCAAACCTTTTTTAACATTTTTTTTAAATTTCTTTCCCACACATTAGCTACTGACAATTGTCTGATCATTTCTCCAAGTTATATTTTTGTTATTTTGGGGTTGGCTTTCTGTGCTTTATCCACATATTAAGTCACATAGCACAGCTATCATGATAAAAAGATGAGAAAAAATACTGACAGCTAGTTAAGTCCTATAAGTCAATCTGACCAAGCTGGGCACACTCCAAATAAAGCATCTATAGAGATATGACAGATACTTCATGAAAAACCCACCTTCTATAATGTTTAAAAAAAGCTTTTACCTCTCACTGTATGGAAATCTCTGATTTTTCATTTCTAAAATTTCTCAAGTTAAAAGCACTTTTTCCTCCTCCCAAAAACAATAATTAATTGCTATCTTCTTCCTTACAGCTAACTGGGGGTTGAAAGAGCTTCCCTACTTCACAAGGATACTGCAAGAAAAAACTGAATTAGATTAATAACTATGTATTACTTATTAACAGGACCGTAAACCCAATTAGACAGACTACCCATAAATATGTCTGACTCAGCCATTCAATTTGAAAGCTAAGCGTACAGACACAGCCAACACACTGCAAGAAAACAAGTTACCATTTCTCTATGGAGCTAAGGTAACCCTATCTGGAAGCACTCTTAAACCACAGCAAAAGCAAGATAAAGCAATTCATCTTAGCTCTCTTTTACTGTCAGTGAGGCTAAAATCAAACCACTTCATTCATCACAGCCCAAGAGCAGACAGATACCTCAGCTCCGACCACATATCGCAGCTTCTTACGTTGTGGTGCTTTGGTTGCGGACGAGCTTTCGAAATAGGTAGGACTTCAGGGAGACAAACGAGAACATGAAGGTTATGCACACACACAGACCTGATAGAACATGACTTCTTGTCTTGGGCACAACTATCTAGGGAACATCCTCTGCCCTCAAGTACCTGAGGTGCAGAGTTCAGAATCCAACATACGCATCAGTGTGGAAAAGGAGCTGCAAAGTACTTCACCTCAGCAGGCAAACAAAACTCTGCCTCCATTCATGCACTCGGTTTATTCTTAAAATATTAAAGTCATGTTCTTCACAAAGGTACCACCCTTAGATAAAATTACTATAAAACACATCTTCTAAACAAATGCCATCACTTCAGAACTATTCCTAGTCCCCTCAATCTTCTCTGTAAATCCTAATTCTCCCCTCAATTCCCTCAAACCCCTAAAAGTGATTAGTACAATGTTACACCTCCACAGACCTAGTTCCATCTTCTGGTTTGCCATAAAGTAACCAAAAACTACACCAACTCCTCTGAAGTCAGAATGTTTTCAGCATACCTCAGATTTCCATGTAATTTATTTCTGAGGCTTTTATTCATTTTTACTGCATGTGCATTAAGAACTACATTGGGATGGCTAATTGCATGGGACAAATTTGGATGGACACGTATGTACTGACAAAAGACATGCTCCCATAGTCAGCACCTTCCCAGTTCCTGCTCCAGTGCTCCATCAAGAATGACTGGAAAAATGAATAAACAAGCATCAGCATGTCAAGAAGTGCCACCAGGTTTTTTCAAGCTTTCTTTTTGAAGAGGGCCTCTTCTTGCAATGCATAAGGTCATCTCCTGTGCATTTTCACTCCCAAATCTTATTCAAAGAAAGGGCAACAATTTAAAAAAAAATCTATTTTTTTCCACCAGAAAAATTATTTTCCTTTAACTTGTTCTTGAGAACAGTTGACATTTAAAAACATTCTTTAAATAAATGCAGTAGTCTGAGATTTATACTTGTCCTGAAAGAAAACCACCAAGTCCTTTAAATTTATTAAAATTACAAGCAACCAAACAAAAAAACCCATCCCACCTTGAAATGCTCAAGTGGGTGAACCCTAGCAGACAAGCACTAATACTCTCACCTGTAATGCATGCACACACATGCAGGCACTACATATGATTAATTTTAAAATCAGAGTATTAATAGCATCCACAAAGACAGTAGCTGATGATGGCTTTGTAGAGAATGATATAATAAACCTGTAGAGACATCTTTCTGTAAACTCATGGTAGTTACACCTAATTTTAACTTTCCATTTCAGGCAAGACGGGGATAGCAATAATTACATACCTCAAAGTGGACTGTGATAATTCTTCATCCTGTGTAGGAAGCTACAGGAGTGGAATACACTGTTAAAACCACCACTGCTGGTACTCAGATTCTAATACTTCAGTTCTAATACTTAAGAAACCACGAGTCTTGCATCTTCTCCTTGCACCCTTTCAGGAAGAAAACTGGTGTTTTCTATGTGGCAGTAAGCACTATGAACTCAAAGGTGATCCCACGCATAAAATGTCCTACTTAAACCACTCATCTGTCTCAGAAGTATGTGGGTAGGTAGCTAGAAAGATATCTGTGGGAGGAATCAGAAAAAAAACCAAACGTGTTTGATTGCCATATGGCAGGTATGTGGGGGTAAGGGCAAAAAGGCCAGAGAGCTTAAAGGGATGAGAAACACTGGTTAAACTTTTTCTTGCTGAGAAAAGGGAAAAATAATAAAGATGACACTCTCAGAAAATAAATCAGTCTGTTAGATTTTCTTCTGGAATCTCCTTCTCCTTTACTTTATTTCCTCTATTATTGACTACTAAAGCTTCTCCACTACAATTCTTAGAACATTATATATAGGCATTAATTTTAAAAGGCAGCTTTGGCACTCATAAAGCATGGTGATCATAAAACAAAGCAGAACACTGCAAGCAATTTGTGTACCACAATGCTAGCCTCAGCCTCGGTTTTTTCCTATCTTTTGGTTTCTCTACAAAGAAGAGGACTAGGTATAATAGCTGCTTTTGACTTGAACATTAAGGTAAACCATTCAAGAAATATGGATGTGGTAGTCAACTAATCACATAAAAGTTTGGGAGTTTCCACTCTCACCCCTCCAAAAAAAATACCTATTACTTTAGTCCATTTGACTGTGCCTTAAGACAGAAGTTTTTTTCTCTTGTTGTGCTAGAAGTGACAAGGGACCATACTGACATCTACAAGACAATGCTCCACTTTGCCTATACTAGAGTGTGGCATTCCATGTACCACTAAACCTACCCTCAGAGCAGCTTTGAATAAGACTTGACTGGCATATAAAAAGCTCCATCAGCTTTCAAAGGAAATTTTGCAGCCTCATGATGAGGCATGTTGGAAAAGTAATGTGGAAGACAAAACTGAGTTGTCAAAATGTAGTGAACAAACCATTGGACGTGATCAGTGGGAACATCAAATTCCACAAATAAGGTTAAGTCTGTAAAATTGTGTACAGCTGCATTTTATTTCTGAAAAAACCCGTATAGCTTAGGTAGATGCCATGTCTCTATTGTATGCAAATATTTTATTTCAATTAGCACTTTTCAATCATGCCTTTTCTTTTCTGAATGACTCATGGATATCTCAGTCAAGAAATGGCAGGATCATAAGCACATGACAACGGGTGCATTTATCTCACAGAAAGATAAATGTGGAAGGAAAGGTAAATCTATCTCAGGATTTTTTTTTTAACCTGTCTTCCCTTCCAAACACATTTTTTCTGCATGCCTGCAAGCCTCTATAGCGCAGCATACTCAGTTTCCACGTCCTTCCAAGCAAGTAATATTCACAAGGATTTAATTCAAACTAAGGAAATTGTATTTCCAGAGCTTGTCAATCAGGCAGCAAAGAATAAAATAAATAATCAAATTCAACCTACAAGTTTTATCACACCATATGACGCGAAAGAAGAGGTCACAATACTAATTCGCCCACAAATGCACATACAAGAAGGGGAATCTTTAGAACTTCTATATGCCACTGAGAGAGTCCTGCTGCACAGGTCATGATGCATGGTGATGGCCCATGTGGGAGACATGCTGAATAGCTGTGAAGTACGGCTGGATGAAAAAATACTGCAAGATCCATGATTGCACACAACACTGACATAAGCTAAGAGCACTACGTCTGGTGGCTGCAGTAGGAGTTTTAGCTAACTTCCAGAGTGCTGACCCCAAGCTGCTTTGGGGCACTGAGCATCCTCACCTGGGACACAAGAGTTCTGTCAAGGAACTACAAGAACATGGGGAGAAATATTCTGGTGCTGCCCGTTAGCCAGAGAAGTGGAGGAAATTGCTAAAGTGTCATATGGGAGCTTGGAAACATTTTTTGATCCTGCATCGCTATTATGTACCAAAGAAGCTGTGCTGGGAAGGATGAGAAATGTAAATAGTCAACGTTGATGAAGAACTCTATAATTGGTAAAAAATTAAAAAGTTTTGGCATGAAAGCAAAACCTCAGCAAGAATTTAACTTTCCACTCCTATAGATTTTAACACCTCTCATGTTGCAAGAGTTGCTCTCTCCACACACAAATTTAAGCTGATGTTAACTGCAGTTGCATCTGAAAATATGTATTTTTAATACCAGTTAGGTTCTAGGCAGTAATCCCTTTCTCAGAAACTGAAAGATTTAAATGAAGTCATAGTTGCTAAGTGCACCATTCAGCCATATATCATGTTCTCAGAAGTACAAAGAGTACTCAAGGGTGAAGGGTTTTTAGGATAATGTATGATTTCTGTATTAAATACAGAACTGCCATTATATAACTTTAGCATCTTGCCAACTTTTCTTTTTTTTTTTTTTTTTTTAAGCAGGAGAGGGAGGCAAAAATAAGGAGGTTGAATGGAACTAGTACAGTACTGTTTGTACCCTGGTGAATATTAGGGAAATGATAAATGATCCCTAAGCACATAGACTGATTTATGCAATAAAAAATAAAATACAGTGGGGTGGAGCCTTCGTGTGAAAATCTCATCCTTGGACAGCTACAAGGTATGAAATGCACCCAAGTGTCTCAAATCCCTCGGGGCTGCAATTATCTCATGATAACCACACCCTCCAGAACTGTCTCTTTTGCTCCTTTGGTGGGTGGGAGGAAAAGGAAAGGGAAAGAGGTGTACTACTCATTATGAAAACCAGAAGATTGATAGTTTACATTAGTGAACCCTTTAAGCTCCAACTGGTAAGAGTTCTCCTTTTTTTCCTAATTAACAGCATGAGTAAAAAGAAGTCTTGTCTCACGTCAGTATGATAAAGGAAAAAACAGAGATAAAGAAAAGCCATTAACACAAATACAAGTTAAAAAAAAAGCCACACTTGTACATAAATCAATCTTGTCAGTAGCTCTCAGTTAATATAGTCCTGGGATTAAGAAATGCACCAAACAAAATGTGATTAAACCTCATTCTGCAAAGGCTGATATTCAGGAAATTTAGATAAACTATTCTATCCTTAAACCTGCAACATCATTTGACAATCCAACCTGCATACTGCTTGTAGTGCTCAGAGTTATCATCAGAGAGAGTTGAGGTTTTATACTCCCTATATTGTCTTGTAAGAGTCTGAACTCTTCCTAAAAAATTAAGTGGATAATGCTATGAAGAGTTTTATTTAAAAAAGAAGGAATCAAACTATTTAAAATTTCTGAGCTATACTGGCTACACAGATAATCCTCAGTTTCAGGTAAATAGACTTAGCTAATATATATCCAAACTAATTGGTATCTACTTATATCTTCAGTGTATGTAAACACAGATGCAGACACATTTTTTTCATGCTATAAGCTTGCCAAATTTATGGAGAAAACAGCTATTATGCCTGTAAAGTATAGCATGTATCAGCCTAATAACATATTTACAGGGAATTTTTATCCTTTAGAATGAGGAAACAAAAAATACATTTTCTTCTTCAGGTAAAAAAACACATAGATAATTAATTCACTATACTGAACTGATAATGTTCACCCTCTACCAGCAGACAGTAACACTGTGCAACATCTTACCATGAGATCTTATAAACATCATATACAGGTATGAGAGCTAATTAGATACCATGCCAAAATTATACAGCTATCTGATCCTAGGAGCCTGTATATCGCCAAAATTATCGCAAGACTTTAGATCTCAGCAACATTTAACAACACTAACATTTTGCAAATTGTAACTTCTCACAAAATTCTGAATGCAAACTCCACTTAATTATTTTTAATTATATTCAGTATCCAAAAAACTAGCATGCTCATAAAATCACATGTAAAGACACTCCAGCACACAATAGAGCAAATATACACTGCATCTCAGAAGTCTGTTACAAACATTTTTCATTTTCTTCAGGTCCCATAGAAATGGCAAAACTAAAGCTATTTTAAGAACAGATGAGATGCAACAGTTGCTCTAAAATGCACAACTTAGACAGTACAAGCTTTACTTCAGATCAATTCTTTGTCTTTTTAAAATCTGTAAGTTCATCCTTGAAATCTCTCCCACCTGAAAATTATGCTGCCTGCATTGGGAATTCTCACCTAACCTTAAACCTATAGGAAAATTTACAGTCCAAAACAGTGAAAGAGGGAATAAGAAAAAGTTTTTAGCTGTCACGCTATTATTCTCATGTTTCCCTTTGCTATTCATCAAACCCTTAAATGAAGTCTTTCACTGGAGCTGAACTGTGACTCTGCGATGTTTCTTATATTGTTACAAGAGGGGATGACTGCCTTGTCAAGGAGGGAATTAGCTTTTAAAATGAAATAGGTATTTCTAACACAATGAGTCTACAGTTCATCCATCATCTGCTCACAACTCTGTCTAAAAGAGGAAAAAAATGCAATGCACTCCGTGGTAAAGATGAACTAAAAATTTCACAGCTGGCAAGTCTGGGGTACTGTTTTCTCAGTAAAGAGTAAGGCCACATACAGAGAAACTGATTGACTGCTCACCAAGGGTTATTTCCACCTCCCCCTTTTAATGTTTTAGTCTTGAACTTTCTAGAAACCTATAAATACAGGAATTTTATTTTTATGATTTGATATTTTTTTTCTTCAAAACTGTATTAAAATAGTCTTACATTTAAAACTGAGGTTTGGAATTTCCTTCTGGTATTCTAGTATATTTTGACAAAATAAGTTATCTGAACTTATTCAAAAATTCCATTTATGATGTATAAAAATACATTTCAGTTCCTTTTCTTTGCAATCTGAAGTAACATTTTTATTTTTGGAACAAAAGATTGCAGATATTATCTTTGCTAACTAGCTCCAGATCTCTTCAGCATATTGTGCAGACTGTAAGACCTCTTTAAAAGTATACATTAATAGGTAATATGGTACAGAACAACAAATCAACAGGCTCAAATTCCTCTAAAATTTCTTATGTGTCGTATTCATTATGTGCCTGTATCAGCAGGCTTTTCCTGAAAAACAAATAAATGATATAAATATAAATTATCCTCAGCTTAACCAGAGCTGCTTTTGAACCTCAAGCACATGCACAGATTCAGTAAAGTTGACAAGTTTCCCATGGATGCAGAGTTTCCTCCTGGTGGAGCTGCTGGTTGGGTCATCATTTAAGTTTATGAGTCTTCACCTTTTTAAGGAGGAGGAATATGATCACCAAAAATGTGGTGTGTTCACATATACTATGGTGATATCACATATGAAAAAAAAATCATGAAAAAAGCATAACCGCATACATTTTGGGTGGTTCTATACTTTTAAACTACGACTGAAATCTGCCCTCCCGAACCCATTATCCTCCTCCGCCCCTACCCCCCTGAGAAGTGAGTAAATCTGCATCCAAAGCCTGGAGCCATTAGATCATGTTCTGGCAGACCTTGAAGTTCGCAGAGTTGGTTGGGCACTCAACCAGCACTGTGCATTGACAGGATACTCCAACCACATTTCAGAGACGCAGAGCTTCATAGTGGTGAAAGTAAGAATCCTACACAGAAATAAGCATACTATGGAAAACGCTTACAGCTACATGAGCAGCAGGAGACCTTTCTGGAATGCAACCTCACCATATCAATGCATGTACTGAAAAAAAAACCTTAATTGCATGGTGATTAAGTAACTCTTCAACACTAGGCTAAGGAGAACTATCAGCTGCTCAAAGTTGCAGCATAACCCCCAGAGAGGTTGGAAATAAGACTATAGCAAGGGTTTTATTAATAGGTAAGCTCCACATAACTTTACCCATCCATGCCTCACAAAACTTTCCTATTGCTTCATTCAAGTCCCAAGAATTAAAAAGAAAAATTAAAATAACACTGTATTGTTTCACACTAGTCCATCTTGACAGCCTATTGCATTCTGGCTGTAGAAGTGTCTGCTTTCAAATTTTAAGCCTTCACAGCGATTATCCTGCTCTCAGACTAAACCTACAGAGCATATATCAAAAGAAGGTACATCTAAACAGAGGGAATTCAACAGTGATCAATGTTCAACAGGCCTCAGTGGCAATAAACTATTTACTGCCTTAACCTTTTAAGCTTGCATAACTGAAGCGCTCAAGAGCCCTGTGATGAATTAACTGCAGTGTTTGGTTCAGTCGAGCAGCCGCTGGTTCAAATCATCTGTCTAGCAACACCACCCGCTTCATGGTCCCTGCAAACAACAGCTGAGTCCCAAAGCAAGTGTCTTCTCATCCCTTCTGGAGCTCCATTGCCCAGCCGCAGCTTCTTACAACTTCTGCCATGTCCACCACCCCCAATGGAGTCATTTATGGAAAACAAAGAACATCAAAAGCTGGGCACGGTCCTATTCATCTTTTTATTACCTACCTGATTATTACCTTACATAGGGAAGACATCAAAGCACATTCGACACACTCACTACTACAGTAGCTGATTTAGATCTGCTACCGTCCTCTTGCAATATTGCTAAAATAAACTGAAATGGAAAAAATACCCAGGCCAAATGCACTAGTGTCGTTGTCACCAATGCTTTCCCACCACCCCGCTGCTGAAATACAGTAAGAGGAAGAAATTCTCTACAGACAGCTGAAGACACATAAGGCTTGGCAAAGTACTTGTGGAAAGCCTGTCTTTAGAAAAGTTAGTTTTTATAAATTTCAAGCAGAATTACTTTGCCTATAACTAAAATACAAGGCTAGCTTTTTTCTTTTAAAGTTGTGGTTGCAATTCTGAGATTATTAGAATAGGATTTTAAAACCAGTGAGACCTCTGTAGGTCTTCTGCTTTTACAGGTTTCTGTTGGTGCAGTATGGAAAAGCAAATTTAAGGACCTGAATATGTACTATGTTCCAAAAGGTTCAGTTTTAACA
>JAOXNG010000012.1:70888547-70905746 GCA_028566535.1 Scolopax minor
TGTACCAGGGGTTGCCCTGACCCAGGTGGAAGACCTTGCACTAGGCCTTGTTGAACCTCCTGAGGTTAACATGGACCAACTTCTTGAACTTGCCCACGACCCTCTGGATAGCATTCCATGCCTCAGGTGTGCCAACCACACATCTGAGCTTGGTGTCATCTGCAAACCTCATCTCTTGCTGAGGCTGCAGTTACCTAGTCTCCTGTCAGAGGATCACCTCCACAGTTTTTCTGTCATGTCACCTCACTGTGTATAGTTCAGCACTTACCACAACATGTAAATTTTTCCACAGTTCTACTGTACGGGATGGAAAAAATCAGTGCTGCTCTGTAGCACTGATGCCCTACCTTGGGGGTCTCTGAATTGTGCTCCCATGTGCCTCACATCAGAGTGCCCCAGTGCCTTTACCTGGACTAAACACTGTATCTTACCTCAGCACACTTACCTTTACCAACCCAAGCTAAAATACAGCTAAAGGAGGTATCAAACTAGCTTTATTAAAACTTTTTTTACATAAAATCTTAGAAACTGCAATCAATTCTATTTGCAAACTGTAAAGAAACTCAAAGATTATAACAAGTTACTAAGAAACACTACAATTTGTGAGTGAAAACCTATTTGGAGGCCTGATAATGTGGTTTTAAACAAAGAGATAGAAACTGAGTACAAGAGAAGGAAGAAACAGGAAATGTCTTAGTATTATAATTCTGCCATATTTCTAACAAGCGGTAGTTTTGATAACACCAGGAAACCATCAGACAGATAACTAATGATTTTTCAGCATTCAGCTTGAAAAAAGACTTTCTGGTCAATATGGGGAGTGGGAAGGTCTGGTTAAAGAAACTAGTGTTGTTTCTCTGGGGTTTCCATAAGGGAGACTAGCTAACTGGAAGTAATGCTTTCTTGTGGTTTTTAAATTAAATGGTATGTTGAGAAACATATGTCTTTTAAATTTGTATACAGAATTGACACTTTAAAAAACAGTTTCTATACCATACCTCTGCATTTAAGAGAGGGTTTTACACTGGTACCTGGAAAATCTCAGCAAATGGGTCCTGAGCACAGGACCCCTGGTACGTGCAAGGAAGCAGCAGTGACTTACACAGTTGCAGAAGGGAAATCCAATTTCCAGGTGGTCACGACCCCTCTCATGGTATAGAGCTTGAGCAGAAGTCAAAAGGCATAGCACTGGAGCTTCCCTTGCTGCCATGCCACACAAAAGCTCTAAGACACAGTTAAGCGCTTGCTGCACCTCCCAAAAAGGCAAAGTGACAGGAATAAGACTCCAGCAAAGACCACTGCATCAGACTCACCTCTTTTTCTGGCTCTGCTTGCATCAACTAACCAAGCAGATGCACTTTCAGACCTCTGGAGCTCATTTGCCAGATTAAAACAGTTTACCTTCATCAGCATCTTTATCAAATTAAGGACCTCACTCAGACTGACCCAAAATGAAAGCAGGGGAAAAAAAATAATCTCCTAGATCAAGCAGACAAGATGACCCTCCCTCCCTCCCAGGCTTGTGTCTCAAAGTTATGCTTGTACATTTATCCCTTGAGTCAGATCACAAAACCCCTCCATCTAGAAGCAGAAATACAAAGTAGATGAACAGGTCTTCAGCTCCTGAAATTCCTTAACTTTGTCACAACATTTTATAAGACCAAAATGTTCAGTAAAACTACCCCAAATCTTGTTTAACAGTTCAAGTCAATTCTGCTGTATCTGTTCTTATTTCATCTGTAAAGAGGAACACAATGGAAATAGCTTTTTTTTTTTTTTTTTTTTTTTTTTTAACACTGTGAAAGCACTTCATTAGAGAGTTAATAGCAATTTGAAAGTAAATGAAAGGTTTTCCTGGGCACCTTTCACTGATGACTTCCTCTTTCATTTGTAGCAGTCTCTGCCAACAGCACAGAATATGTTTTTGCTAAAGTTTTGCTTTAGTTCACCATAAAGGTTTAGCAAATAAAAAATAAATAAAAAAATAAATAAATAAGGTGTTTGAAAGTGTCATGGGATACACTTTCTTTGGGAAAGTTTGTTGGAAAAAAGAAAATAAAACATAAGAAGCACTCATTTGCCTCATTTTGGGGCCAGACATTGTAGGAGTGAAATAATAAAAAAATTGTTTTCTTCTTGTTGGCTTTATCTCTCTGGCATGAAGGGGTCTGAAGAACACAAATGAAGTAAACCTTGCAATGTCTGTAATGCAGTCAAAAAGCATTCAAATTATTGTTTTATATGAGACTGTACATAGAAGGCCTTGGTTCTAATTTACTGAAAGCAACCTTTGGTTACATAGTAGAATAAGCCCTAGGGAGAATGTACACAATTGCATATAGATTTGTGCATACTAGCACCCCTCAATACATCCACTCATCATATTCTGATAACTGCATAAGTAAAATAGTTTATCTGTAGAGATATGCTAAAATTTTTTTGAGGATTTTAAAAGAGTATCATGCACCAGTTTTTCCAAATATTTTCCCAAGTTAATCCAGAAAACAAATTTATTGATAACATTGCTGTTTTCAAACCACAATATGCATTGAAAAACACGAAGTGCCTACTGAACCTTTTAAACTACATCATCTAATGGAAAAGTTTAATATGCTTATTCACGGATTTTTCACATCCTTCTTCAAAAACACACTTTTAATGATGGACAATTAACCTCTAACTATCAGAGCATCTTCTTCTGAAAACAATCTCTTTCTGAAGATGAACTGAAGGGGGGGGGAAATAAAAAAGCAAACTTGACATACAAGTTTCCACAAGTTGTCTAAACATCCAACATCTGCTTTGGGCTTTAAATATAGATACATCTAAGAATACATAATGATTGTGTGTTCCAAAATAGCAGCAGGCAAGTTCCATTAGCTCAGAGAAAATAAGTGCATCTCTTGATACTTTCGAGCACCTTTTTTTGGCACTATAAGACAGGAAAAAGACATTATGTGATGAGTAGAAATTTAATTGCTCCAGTGTTTTAGCTTAGCCTATACAAATGCAATTTCTTGCATTGTCATATATAGTGTCATTTATAAAGAATTTCCTATGCTATATTAGGAAAGCACATTACAAATTAATAGGCAAGCTAGGCTATATGCTGTCAAAGGAAAAAGAGTAATTTGTTGCTTTCTAACAGGTGTTGAAAGCCACAAACAACAGAATGATACCTGCTAAACACTGAAACATGCCCCTTTTCTTCAAACAATGCCTGTTTGCCTGATGAGCCCATCTCACCTCTCCTGAGGGTTGCACAGCCAAGAAGGCAACACAGCACTGCAGGACAGACACCTGCCCACTGTTCTACCCTTGAAACACCATGTGAACGTCATCCCAGCCTCAGTTTGCCCTGCACCCCCCAGAAAAGTCAGAAGAGGAAGACAAAGCACCTGAGATTTCTATTTTATAGAACAAGTCCTTTTGTTCTCAGCCGCAGAACCTCTTGGCTTTCCAATTGTTTATATAAGTATCGCTTTGCTTGATGTAAAGATACACCGTTTTGGTTGACATACACCAAGTTCTTAAATATACAGCCCTGGAGGGGCTGTAAAATTTGGCCACAGCTATTCTCACAGTGCTATGGTAAGCCAGCAACAGTCCCAATACTCCTATGTCAGGCACACCATTAACACCAATTCTCAGAAAATGGTACCAACATTAACCTGGGAATTCGAAGGAAAACTGCAGATGTAGAAATGGAGAATCTGGCAAACTTCAGTAAAGAGAGAAGAGAGGGAAAAGTGGACGCAGACAGGCTTCTTGACTGACTTCATGCAAGTCAATTTTTTTTCAGATGTGAGGAAACTGTTTCAGGGACATCTTTAAGAAGAAAAAGTGGTTTTTTTCTGGATTTCCTGCTTTTTTGAAGCATTACAATGATGGTTGTTAGGCCGATCCCCTGGCAGCACTGATGCTGAGAGAGAAAAGAGCCGAGTGATGGATGCCTCAGTACTGAGGACTTGCAGCAGGGGGGCCTGATCCAAAGTTTAGGGAAGCCAAGAGGAGTCTTGCTCCCAACCTCATCGCTTGCTGGATCAGACCCAGGGACTGGAGGAGCAAACAGCCCGTGCTATTGACACAAGGTACAGAGAGGAAGCTGCGCACGCATAAAGTAGCATTGGGATACGAGGTCAAAAAGCTGTTATCGTGGGGATAATCACATAAGAAATTACTTCGAGAAATGTTAAAGAAGGAGCTTTGTCTTAAGGTTCTTGGAGGATTTCTGACGCTGAAGTAATTCCTGTATTTTAAGCAGTAAACCACTGTGTAACTGTTACTGTATCTGCAGCATATGCTACAAGACACTTATTTTCTGTGCTTGGCTGTAATGTACAACACATTCTACAACTGCATGGGGAAAAATAACCACTTAACAGTTATTTGAGGGCATGTGTGTACTCCAAAGCTTTAAAAAGCTGTGTTTTTTATGGATTCTAGAACACAGGAATAAAGGTTTCACATTTTTTCTGTTTCCATAAAGAAAAAGAAAAAAAGAAAAAAAAAGAAAAAGGGAAGCATGTTCACTGAGGGGCTCTGTGTGAGGACACAGCAGTGAAAACTACCACGGCGATCCAGACGGAAAACACATCTCGGTCTCCATGCTGCTCCTATAGCTCTTGCCTTGCCGAAGGTGGGTGGGCAGAACTTGAAGAATTTGGCACCTGCACGATCAGAGTCTGTAAAGTTAGCAATTTGGCTATACTACGGTGACGAGGAATGTCGAACAATGTCGTGACCAAAACTGACTCTGTCTAGGCCAGGCACATACACGTGGAGCTTTTTCCTATGTTCTGTACATTGTATGTGGTTTCTAAGGGGTCCAAATACCAAAGGAAATAAGTGCTTATCTGTCAAAGAGTCAGGAAAACAGAACAACAAAGGTGGAAGGGATTTAAAAAAATTCTTTTGCTGTCCTACCCCCAACTGAGAAGAGCTTGGTGCTTCCTCTTATTCCCAGCTGTTCCTAGTGCATTTGGCTTTAATCAGGTGCAGGGCAGGAACTCAACATCCTGTTGCCTTGCTCTGATTAGGAGGAGTCAAATTCTACAAATTGGCAGATTTCTTCTTTTAGTGTTCCTTATTTGATGAATCATTTGTTTTAGAGTATTTGGAAAGGGCCATTACAGAGGCAGTGGACCCAGCTTGTTGCTATTTCCAAGTCTATTTATAACTACTGCTCTAAAGAGTTTCAGCAGAACGCAGTTTCTTCTCCTGTAGCACACAGAAAGAACCATCCTGTTAAAGTAGTGGCACAAAGGAGCAGTGATAAAAGGCCTGAGGTATCCATAATTGGCAACGTGCTAATAAAAGCACACAGAAATGTGATTTAGAAGCTGTATATTCGAGGTTAATGATCTTCTCTTTAATGTCCATTGTAAATATTATCGGTTTGAACATTTAAGCAGTTTAACCTGTTCCTACTATCAACTTTGCAAGCCTCACTTCAAATCTTAACATCATGCTGTCTATCCATTCATTTTACTCCTTTCTTACAAAGATTTTGCAGTCATAATTTAACTGCCTGAGCACCACCTGCTTTCCCACACTGTTAGCAGCAGCAAACCTGTATCTCTCAATATTTAGCTTTTGAGGATAGTTACTCAATTTGTTGATATAAAGATAGCATAAGAGACATTTAAAAAAAAAAAGTGTCTTTTTGTTCAAGGCAAGATAATTCCTTCTCTAACTGAAAGTACTGAAGCAATATGACCATCTAAAATATTTTCCCTCCTTCAGCATTGAAAATAAAAAGCACAACAAAAGAATATGTTTTACTACTACTCCTTTTCGCTTGCCTTTTTCCTCCTAGTATAATTTGAGACAAACCAGCCAAAGAGGAGATGACATTCCACCCTACAAATGCACAGGATTTCCTCTTCCTTCTTTCTGCTTTGCATTCTCTCACTTTAAAAGCATAAAAGATGCGTCCCAGACCAGAAGTGTATTAGACTTTGAAATAAACTTTCAAAATTACCCTTATCGCTTATAGAAGAATCTTTCTACTCAGGGAGGTCTCACATTCATTAAGGGAAGTCTAGAAATGACATATATCCAAGTTTAACTCATATACTAATCAGTTTGGGTTCACTACAAAGCAAGAAGTTGCTGGAAAAATCTACTTTATATGTTACTCATAGTCATTGGAGCACTGAAAGTCAACTACATTGTACTTTGTTTCCATTTTTTATCTGCTCCCAGTTACAAGCTGCTGCCCAATTTTATCATAAATCATATGTTTTACAATTTACAATTCAGACCATCATTTGCCACATGGAAGTCTAGCTCTTATGTTTGCTAACAGGATATCAACCATGAAATGCAATTTGGTAAAATAAAACGTAGATGGAAGGACTACATGTACCCTGCACCAAACTGATGATAGCTCATAAGAAGCCAGCTCCCAAGAAGCAGATATGCTTGGTGTTGCTGAGTGGCCAACATCTGCTAGCCTAGAAACTCACAGAAGAAAAAAAGAGATTAAGACCTCTTAGCTGCAGTACTCTTCTGATGAAAAGCAGCTGCAATACCGAGACAACTACGACCAGTGGTAGGAAAGCTTTCTAGCTCCTGACCTGCGCTCTCAGCTGGGTCCTTTGTGTGTAGGAAAGTTCAAAGTATGCTGTGCGGTGAAGAGGAAAGCAGCCTGGTGCAGTCTTTCAAAGAGAAGCTCAAAAAACTTTCCATACCTGGATTGATAATTCAGGGTTGGAGAAAAAAGACTGAGAGCAATGAGGACCTTAACAAAAATTACTACATGAGAAAGATGAAGGTAACTGGTAGGCGATGCTTCCAACGCCTTCCCTCTTTTCTTCAAGGAACAACTATTAGAAGGAAGGTCGGTTAATAGTGCTGCCAGTCTTCAACCAAGAATTAAATTGGAAAAGCTATTTATCAAACTTCAGTATGGACCACCTGTCCGTAAACTTTATAAAGTCAACTTCAAAGAAACTGAGAGTAACAATTTCAAAATAAAATCTCAAGTTCCCCTCCATTGCAGTGAAAGCCAAACAACTGCTCACTATCATTTGAAAAAAATCCTTTTTATTCAGCTCAAATATAGGGCTGGTCAGCAGTAGAACAGCCAGCTAATTATAGTTACTTAGGATTTGAGTTAATTTGCTCATGCTACCTTTTCATTCATAAAGTAGGCATTTAATTTTGGTATTTTTCTCTTTTTCCAAGAGTAACATTTCCTCATTTTAAAGTCTACAAGTGATTTCAGTCAACTGATAGATAAACAATATCCAGACTGTATTCAAAAACTCTTGGTCCCAGGAATTTACTCTTGTCTGTTGTGCATATGAAAAATCAAGCTTAATTACGAATTATATCCCCACTCACTTTGAAAATGTGCCTGATCACAGGATAGGTTTGGGGTTTTTTTTTTGGTTGGTTGGTTTTGTTTTTTCATTTTGAAGATCTCAGTTAAAATATAAAAGGGGAAAGGGAGGGGAGATCTGAAGGATCTTGGGCTTTTTTGGTTGTGGTAGGGACTCAAGAACAGGAGGAAAGCAGTGACGGCCTTAGCATTTCCAAGGAGGCTGAAACAGAAGTATACAGCAATACTAATTACAATTAAAATGTATTATCAGCCTTATTATTTCAAATTTTGAGTTGTGTTTTTTTTTTTTTTTTTTTAATTAAAGGTTTCTTTACTGTCCTAAAAGGTATATTTAGAGAGGTTTGGTGGGCTTTTTTTTTTTTCCTGTTTGGATTTTGTCAACAAATATGTAATTTCACTATCAAAGCAGGTAGATATTTCTTCACCAAAAAGAAAATAAAAAATATGCTAAAGCCTGTACATGATTAAATGAACCATTAAAATATTTACTGACACTTATCAAAGGGAATATATTCTCTACAGCCAGCATAATACACTTGGTAAATAAATATATTATTTTATAAATCCACCTTTTTTTAAATAAATCTCTTTTGCCAACAAAATGAACAGCCTCTGTGAGCCAAGACAGTCAGATGGCTACATTTTTACATCCTGGAGCATTAAGGTAATTATTCACAAGGACTTTGAAAGCATTTAAAACTAAAAGTACTGATTTTTGTCTAGGTTAATTTCAGGTTCAGTGTATGGCTGCAATACCCTATACACACTACTGCCTATTCTTTTAGGCAGCAGCAAGAAATAGTTACTGCCAACCTAATCTAAATGTCTTCTTATTGTTTGATACACTGAAACAACACATCTCACAGTTGTAGAACAAGCCTCTAAAAATTGGGACTTCTGCCAATATTAGCTACAAAGGCTCAAATAACTTTTTTTTTTTTTAAAGGATGTGTTATTCTAAAAACACTTATAAATTTTCTTATCCTTAAACCTGTAGGCAGTCATTCCGAAACTTTCTTATGCTTACAACTAAGTGCATATGGTAATCTTGCATTGTTGCACAAATCAATATTACTTTTACACATACACACAACATAAAATCCAAATACAGTATCATTCAACACTCTAGATTTCTCCATACTGAACAAGCTGTCTACAATAAGCGAAGCACTAAGGAAAATTTAATAGTCTTTACTCATGCAAACTAGCAGCTGGTCTGAGTTGCCTCTTTCCTTCAGGAACTGGAAAGCAAAAATAAAAATATCTTCACCAATAAATCTAAAAGATAAAAATATTGCAATACAGCTTCAGAAATCACAGCAACTTGTTTGATTAAAACATTAAAAAAATTTTCCTCTTAAACATAGGATGAAAGTTATGAGTCTTTCTTAAAGGAATTCTAAAGAACATTTTCCTTAAGGACCCCATATCCCAGTCCTAAGAATTGGAAAAAAAAATATCTTCCCCTCATATTTTTTCCTATTCTCCTTTTCCACTAGAGCAAAGGACACCAGAAGTGTTAAGGTCATTAGCCATTTGGTTTTTGACTTGCACACGCACACTCATTAGTTAAACAGGATCTAATAAGATAGCTGTTTCAACATCTTTCTTAGGGGTGAAGAAAGGACAGAAGGGCACATGAATTTCCTTTGCTGCTAACATCTTAATTAACTCCAGAAGAAACACTCACTCAAACGTGTTAAACAAAGAGCCCCGCTTCTGCAAACAGCCAATTTTCACTACCTGCAATCAAGTAACGATCTTGCCCACAACTTAATCACACAAATCACCTGGTCATAAAGGTCCCCTCAGAACTGCGTGTGCAGAAGGTGGCTATTCTGGAAGGTGCATCACTGCCATGCAAGGCGGCTGCCATGTACCATATATTTTGGCACATACAGGTTGGTCACAAAACAACTCCAGTGACCACTTCACTGTACTGAGGGCATAGCAAGTCACGTTTCAAAACTGCATCCAAACTCAGAAAAACTTGTGTAATTTTCATGGAGGCATGCATGTCATTTTCTGTATTTATTTTTCACATTTTTAAACAGTCCTGGAAGGCTAGCACCAGGACTCAACTGTGCTGTGGACTTCATTGCAGATTTGGGAGAGTCACTAAAAGTAACAGGTTAAGGGATTTGAATTCAGTGATAGCATTCCAGTTGACTACAATTAGTATAAGAATTCACCCTAAATCACCCTGGATTCTCAATATTCCCTGAAACATATGAAGAATTAGCTTTCTTCAAGGTTCTCTTTCCACTGCAGGTTGAAGCCATCTCTTATTTAATTTTCTTTTGTATACCTCACCTCTCCCACTTGCAGTGTCTTTGTCCCTCTGTCCCAAATTCCTGGCTGCTGAATGGCATACAATGGAGAGCTGGAGGATGGATCCCACCTTGGTGTACCCTCATAGATAAGTGCATTTGCTATGAAGGACAAGCTATATGGAGGTTTGAAGTCCTCTAGGACGAGGAATCTTTACCACACAGGTTTTCCCACTTCTGGGGCAAGTAGCTTAATACTTTACACAGAAAAGCAGGAGACTATTTCAGCCAGGTTTCTGAATAAAAGTGGCTATGACTAAATACTCAATATGATAAGCTGTAGAATGAGGGCATTAATCTCTTCCTCTGATTCACCCTCTAGAGCAAAATCCCTCTCTCAAGTAACTAACAAAGTGCCTACGGAGACCCTCTGCCTGGGCTCAAGTCAGGAGGGGCTAAGCTACATACCAATTCATGTTACCATCCTCTAGTGTTTCACAAGTGTGAACAGACCCCTAGAAATTGATGGAATCACTCATGATAGGCTCACACATGCATCCCAACAAACCTGGGACAGAAAGGATTGTATCACAGAGGAAAGTTCTGGGAGTCCCAGTCAACTCCACAAGATCTGGTCCAAGTACAGACAGCAATGTTGGCTGTCTCAATTCAGGAGGGACCCTTTTAAAAGCTTTTTAAAGAAAGCGTTTACCAGTTGCCTAGAGATACATTTCATAGGATAAACAGAGGATGGAAGCCTAAAAAAACCCCAACAACCCACAACAAATCGACAAACCAAACCACCCGTAGCAGTCTGGCAATTTTATGGAAAATGACCAAATGAAATTGACAAGTTTTCATTTCATTTTTCTTCATTTCTGATTAGTGAAATACTGTATGTGTCTTTAAAGAAAAGCTACCTACACCCTAACTTCTATCTAATAAATTTAATAATGTTATAAATCCAGTGCCCATGAAATTAATATCTCTTCCACAGCAACTGATCTGTGACACTATCAGGAAAATCAAGGACAAGTAGTTCACAGAGAGAATAATTTTCTGTTAAATTTAAATCAAAAAAAGCGCAATAAATAAACAAAAAGTAAACCTAGACAATAAACATGTGCTGGAAGATGCATTTGTAATTTCAAAAGAAATTTTGTAGTAGTACCTGACTATGTGTCTGTGCATAGGACAGGTGTAGAAAAGGTGTAGACCTATAGCTCTGTATGTTGTTAAATATATTTGGGCAATTTCTGATCACATGGATCAAAGGAAAATAAATACAGTATTTTGTCTGTATGAAGGCTTTAGAAATCTATATGGCAAAGTTCTGCCCAAATGTACCGTCAGTCCTTTCAGAGCTGCATGAATAAACCCTGCTCAGTAACTCCCTGGAATTCAGTTCCCCAACAGGCTACCAAAAGGCACAACACACTTGACTGAGCTTTCAGTTACACTTTACAATTGGAAAATATGACATGTTTCCAAATTTAATTAGCAAAGAAATATTTTTTTCTTCATTTCCAAAGACATCTCATGAAGCTGCTCTGATCAGGGAGTCAACTAAACAATACAACTTACTAGCACAGGACAAAAGGTCATTTGGAAGGGATGTGCCTTTAAGGGCTTACAAAGGCTTCATCCTCACTCCTGTATTAAAAGAGGAAGCATATCTCAGTAAAGGAAGGATGCCCACTTTAAATAAGGAAATGAGTTTGCAGGATGTACACATGCTGCTTTCTATTAATGATAAGCAAAGCCTACAGAAAAAGCAATAGACATCTTCAGCTTTGGCAGAAGGCGTCTTCTTGTGGATTACCTGTAAAGAACTTTAAAATAAACAGACTGCAAATAAATGTCCTCTCCCATTTTTATTAAACTGGTTTATGTATCTATAATGGGGATTAACAAACACTGATTACTATACTCTGCAGCAAGAGATATAATTAGTGACTGATGATTTTACACGTAGGTCAGAAACAATAGCAGTGGTTTGGGGCAGCAAGAATGACTGGTTGTAATACTTGACATTTTCTTCTTCAAGCTAAACTTTGCAACTAGAGAGACTAGCCAGACTTAAGGTCTTCTAAGGATTTGCAAATTTCTCTCTTTAAGCTTAATAAACCGTCACAAAGTGATTATTTTCCATTAAAAATCTGTCATTTGTTTAAACATGTAATAAAAACCAGATTCTGCTTTGCAGCAAGGATTGAATATCTGACCACAAATTTTAAATAAAAATAGAGAGAATAGACTGTTTTGCTATACTCTCATTTCACTCCTCTGTGAGCACATATTATTTGACCACTGAAGCTCAGGAGAATGCATATCATGCATACAGTCCCAGAAAAGTTGCTTTAAGACTGGAAAAGGCAGTAACAACATACAGAAATCCTTAATAATGACATAATTAGTTTAAAATATAAACACACACACACGTTATACATGTTTTTTAAATAAATATGTAAACCTATTTATATGCATGTTCAGATTCAAATACAAGGGCAAGCTCAAAAGAAACTCATTGCCTTAAAAAAAAAACCTAGTTAATGAACACAGACAAGTTTCCCATTGCCCTTCAACAATTCGGTGTTCCCATACATGATTATTATCACTTCATAAAACATTTTGGGTTTCAAAGGATGATTCCCCCCCTGCCCCTCAAGTCTTTAAGACGACCACAAATTCTGTCTGGCTTAAAGCACTGAGCAGGCATTGCACAGGATTGGCTTACAAGTGATTGAGAGAAGCAGGCACGCTCGCCCACCGCAGCTTGGACCATCCCGTCCAGTTGGGCCCCATTCCTACTGGTGCTCACTTTCTTTTCTGCAAGGCAGTCAGCACGTCCAAGCAAGTTCCATAACAAATGCTACGCACTGTGTTCTAAGATGACCATCAATGGACCTATTTAAAACAGAAATTCATCTCTGCGTAGTTGACCAGAACAAGGCTTACAGTCCATACACCACAAAAATCAGCATTTTTGCTTTTTTTTTTTTTTCCTGCTGCCGTTGTTACGCTTTTAAGACAAATTCCCCAGTCAGTCTTCCAATCAGTAAAATCTGCACAAGGAAATTGTTGTGGCATGGAGTTAGGAACAACTGCACACCAAGATGGCCATAATCCTGATTTATCTTCTCCCACCAGACGTGTAGACCCAGACACACACCAAGTACTAATACAGGGGAATATCACTTGCTTTTTCTCCATTGCCAGAGCCTGACAGTTGTGGTGGTGTCAATGCCTTTTTAGGATAACATGTGACAACTCACATGCTGTCTGGAGAGATTTGATTTTAAAAAAAATGATTTGAATAAAACTTCAAAATATCTAGGTCTAAAAAGCAAAAGTCTCATTACATGAAAATTTTTTTTTCAAGTAGCCTTGGAGGTATCAACATTTCCATTCTACGCTCATGTGTTTCATGTTTATTATTCAGCTGTAAAAATTTGCTGTTGGCCTGAAACTTTGCATAAAACCATTTTTAAAAAATTCATCGAAAGTCAGACTGCATATTATATTACATAGGTGGTTTTTTTAAAAAAGAAATAATTACTAGGATAAAGCTCTTCTGGGTGCTTGTGTAATTCCAAAACAAACAATTTTCTTTAAACGTGTCTCTAGGTATTTATGGGAGAGAAGGAAAGGGGGAAATTAAAACTGACCAAGCAATTTAATTTATAAATATAACTTTCTGCATATATTTTTTTCAATCAAGCATTTGTAAGGATTTTCAGCAAGCAGACTTTACACACATGTATGGAAGCTAAATGAATATGGATAGACCACAAAAGGTCCCAAGAGTTGTTACTGTCTATTGGGTCAATAATATGTAAACTGAGAAGGATTTACAAGCTGGACCATAATGGCTCCTCAGGACCCATTACTTTCTGAAGGGTAAATAATACATGTTTTCTAAACTATTGCCATGCCAAAATATGTGTTTGCCCTTCAGGCTGTAAAGGTTCCAAATAAACCAATAGGATTTATCAGATAAATAATACATGTACAGAAGTAAAATACATATTTAACTAAACAAATAATGCACTTAAACGCTGACCAAAAGATGAACAGAGATGCCCCTAGATACTGTACATATTTAGAAGTGTATCGGAAACCCATGAGCAAGAAAAAAATGGACTTACAGTAACTTAATACTAAATAAGTTAGTAGGAATAAGGGGGATTTTCCCCCTTTCTGGTATTTTCCCAGAAAAGTGATTTTTCTCCTTCCCCCCCAACTTTTTCTGCAAGTATTTGCAGACAGCTGTCTGACATACCTGTCAAAATCAAACCCATATTCAGACAAAGTAAAAGTTACTGAAACTGTGTGCATACAAGAAGCAATTACAGATGTTACAGCCTTCTGGGCTCTAAAGGCTGTCACACTTCTCAAGTGGTCTGCATTTCATGAGACATCCTGTCATTAAGCCATTTTCCTGACCACGTCCCAGGACACTGCTCTCACATCATACTTGTTGTCTGTGGACTGTCTGATCTCCTCACACTTTCCTCCCAGCTTTGGTCAAAGCATATGAGCAGTGCTGGGAGGAAAGCACCGATCAAAAGCGTGAGAAATAACCTGATGATGTTGGGAAATGCTGAACAGTGATCCCAGTGCTTGGGAAGGGGAGATAACGCACAGGGATGGTGCAGACAGCACCAAGGAGGAAGGAACAACAACAAAACCTGAAAGGGAAGAAGCTGATGGCAAAGACAAAAGGCAAAGGAGGAAAGGAAAGATGAAAGGACCACAGACATGAGACATAAAAAAGAAAAAAAGAAAAAGAAAAAAAAGAAGCAGAACAAGAAGTCCTGCATTTCATAATTTGAGATTCTACAGACAAAACTTTGTCTCTCCCAGAAGCCTCAGGAATTGTGAAACATGGTTGAACAATTAAAAAAAATAGTTAGTTCAAGTGTAACACTGAAACCAAGCTCAAGAAGTACTCTAATGGCCCGCCTCTACTCTCAAACACATTTTCTGGGGGCATTTTAAACACTGAGGTAGTTGTGTTTATTTTATGCTCTGCATTTGTTAGTATCTGATGCCAGGAACAAAAGAACATGCTACCACACTCCTTTATCTCACACAGGGAAAACACAGTCTAGTCATGACATTACTGGCAAGTCTTGATTAAAATTAACCAGTTACAAAACAGTGGCTTTGGAAGGAAGAATCAATCAACAACTAAATTTAATAAGAACTGAAATAGCAGCAACAACCAAAAGATGGACTATAGTGGGGAAAGGTGCTGTGCTTGAAGACTGCGTGAAAGGAGCACAGGTGATGGAGCCTCAGAGCCTCCACTTCCAGCAGAGCTCTAACTTCAACCAGCAGCAGGCAGCTAAAAGAAAGGCTGCCATGGCTGGCAAGGAATTCAGTGTTATTTTTGTCCTGCAGCCCAGGTAAACCTTTACAGTTAGCTGAGGAAGGGATAGATATTGAAGCAAGCCAAATACACGAACAAGACCTACATTTAGCCACAGCAGCAAAACCGTTCTTATTTCTCTTCCACTGTTTGGAGAGCACTTCCTAAAGGGAAGGTGGCGAAGCTGAAGCTTGTGTCGTTACCCTTTTCAAAACGGATCCTGCTGAATAAAGAATTTCTCTCATATCTGCAGGAATGACCAAATGAACAAGATTCTCCAAAAGGCACTTTGCAACCCTTTGTTTTTTACGTTAACAATAATTCTTGAAACAATATGTCAGGACAAGTCATCACTTTTTCGTTGCTCCAGATACAAAGGAAATTCTATATTCAATCTCAACTTCCTTCAGCAACATTCAAATCTTACCGTTGACATTCAACAGAATACGAAAGAGAATTTTGTCTTTATTTTCATTTAAAAAAAACTTTTAACAGTTTCTTTACACCGGAGGGCAATGTTTTAGCAGCTAAAGTAATTCATATTTTATAATAAATTACAACTGGTGATGCATTTGGGAATATATCCGCTTCACTAATCTATTTGTCCTGCAAAAGGAAAGATGACACTGTTTTGGTTTGCCAAGGTTTTTGAAAAGAAATTTAATGGGCATGTTTGGGTTCTAAAAAGTTTCAATTTGACCTTCATGTCCCACAACCAGTCAATAATAAAAATCAGCAGGGCAAAATTAAATGATGAAATAAAGTTCTGAAAAATTTATAAACCCTTTCTGGACAGCTCTTAAGTTAACAAGGTGTTAATAAAAATCTAGGCATATTAATGCAATGTCCAAGCATGTCTCTCCAAAGGAATCTACTACCAGCCACAGCCATCTTATTCAGCATGCTGAATCATGGACAACCAACCCTCTTGAAGGCTAACAATGTGCAATAAATAATCTTGAGAAAAAATCTCCTGCATACTTTAAATAGCTCACAAACAGTGTTCAAAGATGCATGAATTTAGCATTAGTTTCAAAATTAGAGGAATGCCTCTATCGGAAAAAAATTAAAATGCAAGATTTACACTCAGAATTAATCCTTCACAATTATAAGCTCACACATTGTAAAGGATGACATGATAACTCAACATGGGATCAAAAACTGGCAGGTTATAATGTTATTTATAATATGTACCCATTATCAGGCATAAATTATTTACATCTACACCCTTCAATCAGCAAACAAAGTCTGCTGGGCAGGGAGGTAGAAGATCCAAAGGTACTTACCTAAAACTCAGAGTTTACTCAGGTTGCATCGCCATATTTTATTTTGCAGTGGCCATGGCTCAAGGTGTACCAACCTGCTATCATACCACTTACCCCTGGTCATCTAAATACTCAAGACCTTTGATGACTAGGACATACCCTCATCCTTTAAGGTATACTTATTTAAAAGCACATTTGCCTTCCTGACATTCCTCTGGTGTTTCTGATGGGCCAGTCTTACCCGCAGAATTCAAATCCTGCTTAATATCCATTGCTGCAAGTTACCCACTATTTCCTCACATTATTAAACAATAACAGTTGCAGGTGAAACAATTAACTTAAAAAACTAAATTCAGGTTCCTGAGGCAAGTCCTGATCTACAATCCTTTTTCCTTGCTTCCAATTTCCTGTCTGGGACTATCCATAAGGAGGAAAGACTGTTGTGACTCACCTGAAGATGGTCATGTCTTGATGCCCTTTATCTGGGCCACCTACACTCTCCATTTGGTGACCAACTGGAATACTTTCTTTTATGGTTCTGTTTCAAAGCTTAGGATATCTGTCATTTTTAACTGTGTTATATGTATTTCTAGCCTAAATTAAATGTGTATTAAAATCAGTAGTGTTAGTTATATATGCATCAGACAAACTCATCAAATACATGGACCATCAAAACAAAATTTTAAGAGTGCAATGGTGAAAGGAAATCCCTACAGTCAAACAGCCACACCTGCCTTGAACACTGAACCATACAGATTAGAAAAAAAAACAAATAAAAATAATCTGTGTTCTACCAGTTTTTGCTAACCTTTGAAATATTACTAACACTTTATTCCTCAGAGTTGATGATTCGCACCTGCCTCATGTTTACCTCCTCCTGCCTTTTAGGTATGATTCACACCTGTAAAATGCATTTGAGAACCTGAAACAAACAGCAGT
>JAOXNG010000012.1:70905986-70919886 GCA_028566535.1 Scolopax minor
ACTGACCAGCTGTGCTCTAACATACATCTGGAACAATGTGTTATTCTTTGAAGCAAGAAACTATAAGGCAATTAATTGCCTTCATCAGAAAAATAAGTGCATACTGAATCAGTGAATGTTGCCAATAAGCATGTGAAGTCCTTTGAATCAGCCAGAGATAGCAAAAATATGTATAGCACAGCTGCTTTTCAGTACTTCTTAGACCACTTCCTTTGCAAAGGCTGCCTAATCACATTTATTGTGGCAGTAGTTATGCCACTCCAGTAGCTGGATGGGGGCGATTGGGAGGATACATTCCACAAACTCTGAGAAGTTACACTGGGCAAAATGATCAGTACTGAAGCAATGTATCAGGAAGTCTCTAGCTAGCAATCTGCCAGCAGAAATAACACATATTAAGTAAGAGGCATTACAAAAGTTAGAGCTGCCTGAGCCCTTTTTTTGGGTACAGGTTGCATACTAAAACATTACAGTTTAGTATTTTATGACTTTTTAAAAAGTCTTCTGGATCTAAAATGTTATTTATTACTCTTGCAAGGAAATGGATCAAATAATCAGTACTGCAATTAAAAGTTCTCCACTCTTCTACATTTCTTATTCATTTGCTATGTTTTAGGAAAGGAATGAAAACACAGTCTGCACAGAAAACACTTCTTTGCACAAGTTCAAAGACTGATAAATAACTCATTAACAGGATTTGCCATACTTCTGTCAAAGCCAGCCAAGTAAATTGTTTCTAGACTTCACTTGTATCCCATGCAAATGCTGAACAAGTCGAATATTTAACACTCCCTCCTCCTACTCTGTCCCCAGGAAAAACCTTCTGATGACAAACATTCCTCACATAGAAAGGCAGTTTTGGAAAGTTATTAAGAAACTGTTCCAGGGGAACTGTGAACCACAGCCTGAGACTTCGATTTGCCATCAAGAGGCCTGAACAGGCGGCGTTCAGAAGACTACAGTGTTTTGAGACTCAAAACACTCACAGTGGTGCAGGGATAATCGTCTCTTGGGATGCCTGTGGTCTGCAAGGTGAAGCGTTGTGCTGCAGCCTGCCAAAGATCAGTAGTTCGCTAGCGTACTTCACCCAGCTGAGAGACATAAAAGCCTAATGAGCTTCAGAGAGACAGCAAAGCCAAACTTGGCCGCACCACAGCCCCAGAGGGATTTGTTCTGACAGAACAGTATTCTGCTCCCGCCATTTTCCTTCTGCAGTTATTAACCTCCAGAGAACTGGTGCAGCTTGGGAATTGGACAGGGCATCTCTGAGCCCAAGGCCAGTGTACAAGGTAAGGGGGATGACAGGGAGAAGAGCAGTGGTCGGGGGCAACAACACCCCAGTCCTCATTCTAGGGAAGACCTCAGGTGCTACAGGCACCCACTGAGAATGAAGAAGACATTTTCAGCAAGTTGCACGATCTTTGCTTGGAAATAACCCTTCTGTAATAACCTCTGGCTAATACAGGAGGTGATTAATAAATAACCAACGTCCAGTTCCATCCCACACACCTCCCGCTAGCACAGAACTAAAACGAGCCCTCGCTATTCCATTGTTTTTTAATCCACACTAGATCCTCTTAACTACTGGGTGGTCTGTTAGTCTACCCCACCACCCCACAGGTTCCCAGCTGCTTGGGTTTGGGTTTGCTTTGCTGATCCCTTGCCTCCCCCACACTGGACCTCTGTTTTCTGGGGTCTCCAGGCCCAGGAGCAGTTTGTGGGAAGTTCAACAGTTTCACCATCAAACTTGGTTTCTGAAGATCAGGCATAGTATTAACCTTTTCTTCCCCCAAGCTGCACTAAATCTATGCGCTTTTAGAGGGCTAGATTCACCTCCATGAAGGCTAGATATTTAACTTGTGTTTAAGTAAAAAAGCAAACACTGAAGGAACGAGTGAATTAGTTTCCCCACTCTGAATGTGCTCTGAGCCTGCCCCTCAAAAATTGCTCAAATTCACTCTACCTTTGAATCTATTTTTATTTTCTAAATATATAAAGAGGAAAAAATAGAATGGAAATAAATAGAAATATAGGCATACACATTCACACTCTGTATCTATATTAAGGACATACCTCTTGCTGAATTACTGATTGATCTGGTCTGCTATATTAGAATTTGAAACAGATATGGTGACTTTTTCCAGAAAGGGGAGATGGCAAGGACTAGGGGTTTACCAGCAAGAAAAGGTCCTCATTCTGCTTCAAAATCCACATTTTGGACATTGCATATTTTAAACATATACACTTAGCTGTGATGGGGAAAATACCTTTTTGTTAAAAAAATAAATAAATAAAAAAAGCAGAACCTTGGAGCTATGCGTGGATTTTTTTTCCCTTAAACCTTATAGGAAACTAACCTCAAAGTTGAGCAAGCCCCATAATACAATGCCGTTCTTGTCATGAGCTCTGAATCAGCTCCGCAGCACATAGTGCACATATTGAAAAACAGCTGTTGGGTGACAGACTGCTAGCTGGGAAGTTGGAGCTGAGTGAAGTGGTTAACCCACATCCCTTCCCCACTGATAAAGTGCTTTGATAAGCAGGCCATACTGGTGAAAGCTAGCAGAAAAGAGCCAGGGCTGAGACTTTCAGGAATGAATGTAAGACTTGTTTGGTGGAAGCAACCTGAATCTCTAGCACAGCCTTCTCCAGTTGTTGCTTTTTACCCACCCATCCCCAGTTACTTTTAGCACACGCTCCTTCTTTCTGTTTGCAGTGGAAACCAATTCTTTGATATGTCAAAGCAATATCCTGTACATATGGGAAATAAAACCAGAAAAGTCTGCTAAAAAGTTTCCCTTACTGCAACGTTTTATAAAAGTGTTTTCCACAGTTCAGAACGTTACTAGTGGCGTAGCATTAAATAAAAAAAAAAAAGAAAAAGAACCTCGAAAAAGCATGGCTGGACTAACCACAAGCAAGAAACACATGGGCATCATTTTTTTTGCAATTTTATTAACAAAAAGTAATTCAAAGAAAAAAAAAAAAGGTTTCTTGGGATTAATTTCCAAGCTTCAACTAAGCACTTTGGAAATAAACTTGTTAATTAAATACAGATGTCATTCAGACTTGTACAAAAAACCTATTTCTCTTTTCACAAATCTTACATTTTAGAAATATGTCTGCAAACTGTACTTATTTAAAAATATCCTCCCAATAAAAAGATATTTTTCTCTTAGCATGTCACCTAAGTTGTTTAAGCAGGTCTTACATGTACACGAAATTAAATAAAGGTTTCTATCCTCCCAATACAGTGGCGTAAATTTCCAGTTCAGTTGGAAGCAGGCATAGCAAAACTGTCTCTCTCTCTCAAATAAATAATTACCTACATAATACAGCTGTATTATGTTAATTGTACTGGAGAAACACACAAGCACACTGTGAGTATTCCTCTTCCACTACGTTCTGGTCTTGATATCTCTACAGTTCTGGCACTGAACCCCCTTGAAAACTGAAGAAATAAATTACCTAGCAATTGTTGCTTTACCCCAGAAGAACCATGTTATTGCTGTAGATGAACATACAGTTAACTCAGCTGGATTTGCATCAACATGCATGTTAGCTTACATGTGGAGTAAGATATATTCTTAAATAATAATAAAAAGAGCTCCAGATACAAGTTCCTACAGACCCTTTTTATTCAACAGTAGATTTTCTGCTGCCTAGTATTCCACAGAGATAATGCTAATGTAAAATCAGCAGGAAGTAATTAAAAAAGTTCTAAAGACGCAAGTTTATAAGAAATAATTTTTTAAAGTTTGGGTTTTTTTTATTTTTTTTTCCTTAGTGTTTTAACATACTGCTATCCCTGGTCAAATTTATCAGAAATATTTTTTGTGTCTGCATTTGATCCAAGAAACAAGTAAATTTTAAATATCTACACTTAGAAAATTCACAAAGGGGGTCAAAAGATTACTAGATGGGGAATACAGCAATACTAGTAGCATTCTCAAAAGCCAATTAGGAATTATTTAGAAGAAAAATCCTTCTAATTACACTCTTCACAATAAGTAGCTAATGAGAATTGTCTGTTAGTACAAAGCATGTTGATTTTTCAGGAAAGCTAAGTAGAAATGTAAATGAAGAGCAATAACAGTCTTCCCTACTCTTTAATTACAAGCATACTGTTCTCCCCTTCAGAATATCTACAGTTTTTGTTTTATTCAGTTCTTACCAAGAAAAGGCAGTAGTCAATCATTTTATTTCTAACCTTTCTTAACTACCTTCATTAAAAAAACAGTTCATCAAAACTAGAAAATGTTTTCTTCAGAAATCTGAAGAGATTGGATTTTGTGCAGGCCTAATTTGAAACCACTTTATTTAGTCAAAATAAAACCCCACAAAATTTATTATTATTATTATTAAAGCCAGACAATTAATTGAATCAATTTTATATTTCACAGAGCAACAGAGGTCTCACTGTACAGCCTGCAATACCACAATGTGCTGAATACTGAGATCACCCATGGACGGGAAAAGGGTAATTTGGCTAAGGCCATCAAGAAAAAAAACCTACAGTCTCATGGTAAAGATGAGAAGAACGTTAAGGTCTACTATAGTAAAAAAACCAACCCTAAACCTCAAACCAAACTGAAACAAGAAATAAAAGACACCACTTTCAAAATCTCATCCAAAAGTCTTTTCACCAATACATTAAATAATTCATCTTAAATGCCCATGTTTTAAATAAAGGACTAGAAAATGGAGGAGGACTTGATTCTTTGGCTTTCAGCCAGCAGTGGCAGAAGGGCTCATAGAGTAAAAGGGTACAGGTTAGAGGGTAATAAAAGGCAAAGGAACTTCTGGTGAACTTTCTTCCATGTTACACACATATAGATAAAGCCCACACAGCTGTTGAAAAGCCAGAGTTGGTGTCCTTTCCATTGATTGAGTCTTTTAGAAGCTGTTTTTATGTGGAATCTAATTGAGTATATTTGCAAAAGCTGCAGCACTTGTAACACCTAGTGCTGTCAAATAACCCTATTTTCCCAATATGTTATCTTGTTTTGGAAGACCATCATCTGTTTCAGAGAAATACAGTAAAAAATTGCTATGTGTTTAGAGTGTTTCAGCACAAATTTGAGACATGTGTGCTTCTGCTTCCTGAGTGCTTCAGGGTCCAGGGAAACTTTCCATTTCAAATGAAGTTTAGAAAAATTCTAAAAGCAGGTCCCCAGAGCAAAATTGCTGTAGTCTGGATAGACAAGCTTAAACTGAGCCGGTATGGACAAATACGAAGCATTGAAAGTAAGTTTCAAACTAATATTTGCACCAAAAATCCTTGGACAAATAACCTTGATAGTAGACTTTGATAGACAGAAAGTTTGCTAGCCCAAAGCAGAAGTTTACAGCACCACATCTCTGTTGTTACTCATGCTTGTGATCCTTAGATGAGCCCTTAAGAGAGATGTATCCCCATCCTGAAAGCTACATCCTCTGCATCCCTGTCCTCACCACACTGCCCATCACAAAGGCGCTGACGTGATTCTCTGTGCTCAGGTACAAAAGGTGTACAAAAAGAATTTACAAAAAGACTTGCCAGGTTGAATTATTCCCAACCTTCCCCTACCTACCTCTATATAATTATTATTTCTTTAATGAGACAAGGACTAGTAAGAAAGTAAGGATCACAACCACTGCCTCTAACCAAAATAGGGGAATGGCATCAGACACTAGAGGACAACTTTAGTACAACCATCCTGGAGTTTGACAACTTCTTGACAGGAACCAGCTATGCCAGTGCAGCCATGGATGAACTGGATTGTTTTTTTCCCCATCATGGTATCACAAGTCAGCCACATAAAAAAGACATTTTTCTGTAGGTACTTTATGAAGCACTACTGAGCTTGAATGAAAAGCTCTGGTTTAGGCTACAAGCAGTGTGATGCTTATGCCTCCAGCTCCTAAGCTGTGCTCTTTGGCTTCTTGACAACTGCCAGCTGTTACTTGTTTTAAATTAGATTTTAAATTCTAGGTTGGGGTAATGTGTGTTTTGCAAACATATCCTATACCTTACTATGTAACAAATAATGAAAGCAGGCGAGACACTGTGCTGTTCCTGAAATTGCTGAACCAGGATGACTAGATGGTAGAAACAACCACCAAACTCTGTTTCTTGGGGAAGAAAATTATTGCTGTCATGCAGCACATGCTTGTATCACTGAGCCGGACTGGAGAAGACTGATGAGAGAATTGGTATTAAGGTCCTGCTCTAGCCTAATGTTCACCTGTGGAAAGACAAAGTGAGAGCAGACATACCTGGCAGTGCCAAATGCAAAGTTTTCTGTAGGAATTCTGTTCTCTGGCCCCTGTGAGCTGCTGTGAGTAGGTTATGCCTATAGCCTCCTAAAGTACTCACAAGCTACTTTTGCTCATGAAAATATCATAGTTATTTGCAGGGCTAAACCCAGAAGACAGTTTCCATTTCTTCTTACAAATGCGAACATGAACGCATGCTAGGAGACCCAAATTAGATCTCCCTTCAAGTTAGAGTCCTAAGGACATATTAACACTAGAACAAAGTAGAGGCCAGTCACAGTTTTAAAAGATAGCCCTACAACTCAGTGTAATAATCTGGGTGACTGGCAATGTACTTGACCAGCTTTATATGTTTATCAGATAGCTTTCTTGTGAGCTTTTTTCCTTGGACACTTGGTCATTTTGCTATCAAACTGATTCAGCTACTTCCACAGAGTTGGGAATTGAGTGTGCTGTAAGAAAAAAAAAAAAAAGTTACCTGAGATAGGTCTAACTCTTCCTTAAACAGAAAATGCTCACTGCTTGTAGCATAAACCATAGCTTTTCATTCAAGCTTAGTAGTACTTCATAAAGTACCTACAAAAAAGGGCTTACTTTAGTTCTGAGTTACACCCTATTATTATTAATAATAAAGGACTACAGATAATTCTTAATCATTGGGCCTGCAGAGTATATTTAAAAAAAAAAAAATCGAAAAATGAAACAACCCACACAACCACAAGTCCTGTCCTCTTCTCAAAGTAACTCCTACTATCACAAATGGAGACTGCGTAGGAAAATGTTAAGAGAAAAATGGATCTCTAAATATTTTACTGTCTCAGTATTTAATAAATTTTGAGGGATAAACCAACCAAGAAAGCAAAATTTCTGTTCTGAAAGAGGCAACATATTTCTATAAAAATATATTCTGATAGCTATCTCAGCCTATATTGTGTTATAAAAATTTAAGGCATACTATGAAGCAGGTTTTCCATTACACTAGTGGAGTGCACATCTTTCAGCTGCTAGGTTTGAAGTTGTAGGACAAGTTTTCATTGATGACAAAATTATGCTTGGCTGTGAAACCTGCCCTCTATGCATCATCTTGCAAAACAAGCCTCCCTACCTCCAATCCCACCTTTCTTCTCCAACAGCCAAAGACAAGCTACTTGCTTATTTTGACAAGAACAGGTTTCAGTGTTGCAACAATTAAAAAAAAATAAAAATCTCGTAAACAAAGTCCAAACATGACAGAATAATCCTTTTGGTCCATTTTATCAGAGCATGACATGAAAATATGTTGCAGCTTTACACATATTCAGATGGAGTTAGAAACCATTTATTTTAAGACTAGTGTGCAGAGATTGTGTAAAAGCTGTAACTATAATAAAGACATACCCAGACAGAGACACTTCTACCAAATTATGTGCCAGGAGCATCACATAACTGTTGGGATGTCCACAGGAATATCTGGAATTAAGACTCAGAGAAAAAAAAGTAATAACCAGCCACATTATATGAAAAATGCAGTCTCAAAGATACAACTACATATAATTAAAGTCTCAGTAAAATAAAAGAGCTGTAAATCTCACTTTATTATGTTCTCTGGTTGTCTCTTTCTGATCTTATGCAAAAGGGAGCACACAATGCAAAAGGAACATAATAGAAAGCTGATTTCATCCACAAAACAGACACAAAATAAACTGAATATATTCATTTAATCATCTAGTGAACTATATATATATAGCATTCTCTGTCAAGATACCATTATTATACATGATTTCCTAACTTCAAACTTAATTTCTGATTTTAACTTTTTAATTACATTTTATGCACTGAAATTTATATAGAAGTGCCCTTTTTGGCCAAATTAGCAAAAATGAGGACAGCAGCAGAACCAAGATCTCCTCGCTTCAAGTACGTTTTGATTTGTTCACGTATCCTATATAGAAGCGAGTCCACTGCCCACACTCTTGTTATTTCTTAAGCCAAACAGTTAATGATTAAGCTCTTTGTTACACTCTTAACCCTTCATCTAGAATTAAGGGCATGTGCATGTTCATATATAAAAATTCAGCTGCATCAGTACCTTACAATGACAGAATTATACAGGTCAGAAAGGAGCTGTAATACTGTGAAAGCAGGACCAACTTCTGTAAGGTCAACCATGGCTTTGTCCAGGTCCATTCTGAATATCTCCAAGGACAGACTATCTGTGTAAAGAAGATGAATCTTTTTTTGTGTCTTTGCAAGAACTGGAGAAAAGTGCAAGGTTTGCTACAAAGTAAAGGAGAAATAAGTACCTACAAAATGTAAAACCAACACTACTAGCAGAGATGCCTGGTCAGTTCTGAGATGATCAGTATCAATTTGCAGTCTGATGAACATCAAAGCTTCTGGCCCTTTGACAGCACGCGCCTGTCAGAAATTTATCTGAAGCTTCAGAGCCGTGAGTCTTATAAACACTGTGTCCTACACATTGCACATTTCTCAGCAGAAAAATGCTACCAAAGCAATTGTTTTAAGCCATTTTTCACAGGGATAAAGGGGTGCCAAAAAGGGAGGGGTGAGGAAGGTTGGAAATGACACCACCTTACTTTTATTACTCATCAGAAACAAAGACTGAAGATTACTAACACTGTTATAACCTATCATAATTACCTACGTTATTAATCAAGAGTCTAGATCCTAGATTCTCCAGGGTTATTTTTACAAATAAATGGCCCCAGGGAAACAAGCTTCCTCCTGAAATTGAGTCTTTGCTAAAATTCAGAAATGGGTTCAAGCATCAGACCTAAGTGTTAGGTGATGATATACCCCAACCAGTGCCACTGTTGACGCCCCAAAAGTGACCAGATTAGAGGAGGAGGATCTGATGGTAGCATCAATTGTCATACCCAGTCCAGGCTCTGTGTACTTCTCCTCACTTGGAATATGAATCCTTTTCATATTCCTATTTCAAACTATTTGAACCACACTCCCTGAAACGTTCAAACCTTAAGGAAATGGGAATACTCCATTTTCCTTAGGATTATAGAAAAATAAATTTTATTAGTAATGGTGTCTCTTAGCAGGAAACCAAGTTTATATCCTCAGCTGATCTATATGTGATCATACAGATTATGATCACATCTTGACATGATCATAAGAGATCAGCAGATCAGCTGGAGGTAACCAGAGCACCATGCAAAACATCATCTCTCTGCACACGTTTGTCTCTTCCCCTCGTCCCTACTGCTGATGAGCCAGCAACACAAGGACAGTCCTTAGAGCATGGCACACCTACACACAGTTCCTACCATCCCCGTGTCAGAAAGCAGACACTTTCTTCCTGCTCTCTGGTAAAACTTACATTTCACTTTGAGCTTTCCAAAAGCCAGCTGCCGCTGTTCTGCAGAAATCTCAGCATCACCACCATCTCCCACACTCCAACCTTCCTCAGATCACAGAAGAGCAGCGCAAGACACAGACTGGGCTGGCCATCAGGAACAGAGTAGGAAAGCAGATGCTGCATGGGATGGGTTTAGGGCTGCTAGGAAAGGAGTTGCTTTTCCCTACTTTTTGTTGCACACCATTGCAACGCAAAAGTTCTGTTGCCCTTTTCCTTTTAGGAGATGTATAGAAGTTGATTTAATCTTCCCTGAACAAATATTCTATTACATAGAAAGCAGCAGCGTGGAAAAGAATGGAACATCTTTCACAAAGCTTAAAACCAGTGAAAAAAGAAAAATTTCCCTGCTTACATTCTAGTACCCTTAATCTTCCTTGGTAATTAAAATCCAGAAATTTATAATAAATGCCTGTAAAAACTGGAATACTGGAATTTAAAAAAAAGGATGCTCTACTATATCAGTTAAGATAGCAGAATTTCCTGTTGGAAAAATATGTACAAATGATTGAGTCAGAGCCCTGAAATTATAATTTTCAGTCATGAAAAGAAAACATTTACTTGATACAACAGTATTAGGCTGCCACTTTACAGTGACCCCTAATCCCTGTACAGTTTAAAACTAATTTTACCTCACTTCAGGGAGATCGTTTTCCAACAAACACTAACATGGATTTTCAGTACTGCATCCAAAGCATGAAAGCCTTTTCCCCTCCCTTTCTGAGGGAAATCCCCAACAGATTCCTTTTCTAAGGGGAGAAAAAAAAAAAAAAAAAAAAAAATCAACCTTATACCAGCCTTCTAATTCTCAGTTACTGGCAAGACATGCAACAGAGTATGAATTGCTTGTTTTTGTTACATTTGGAAAAATTCCAAGAATTAAAAAAAAAAAAAATAAAATTCAGAAGTAGTTTGAATGTGTAACAGAACCAATACCCAAGTCACACCCCAGATTACTACCCTTATGCAATTGACATTGGCCAGAATCCATATAAAAACACAGATCTCCTGGCTCCCTGCTCTTAAACTTTCTCAGTTGAATTTGAAATCTATGCCTTTATTCTTATAGCCAGAGCAACATTACCATATCACAGTGAGAATACCTCTGCAGAAACTCAATATGGCACATTTTCAAAGGCCATCCTCCCTTCTTCACACCCAAAAGGATATTATTAAATTATACGTCTACTATAGGGCCAGTGAAATGGTTATAAAATACAAATTTAAAATATAGGGAGAAGAACACAAGTAGATTTATTATTTTTAATGGAATGTGCAAAAAGCAGTACCAGTTCTCTGGCAGCTATGTTTACAATGCAGCTTTTAAAAATCACACTTACTTTTAAAATATGAAATTATTTTTACAAGTATAAACTAATAAAACTTTCTAATCAAATGCAGATCAGTAAACAGAAGATTAAATATGCACATATGCTCACTTATTTTAAGTGTGAAAATTAACTATTAGCAAAACTGAAATATAAAATTTATCCTAATACTTATACAGGGATTTTTTGTGATGTATTGCAGACTTTTTATTTTTGAAAGCTTTTCAAGATATCAGCCCTATTCCTTTAAATACACCCCGCAACAAAAAAAAAAAAAAAAAAAAAATCAACCACCAACACCATATTCAATCCATGATACAAGTTCATCTATTGTATTTCAGATTTCTGAATCATTTTACAGAATATGAAATTTCTTTGCTGTGAACAGTAGCGCACATCCCTAATAACCATTAATTCAGTGTAATCTGTGTATCAGACTACTGTTTTCAAAATTATTATGTGTTACACTGAAAAAATTAGGCATTTCCACAGAAGAAAGCAACACAAGTATATTGCACATTAAAGGCACCATTCCAACATTTTTAGTCTTCCCAAAAATCATGTTAATGGGATATATGATTTTTACTGGAAAGTAAAAAAAAAATTGCTTCATGTGGGTTTCCTTGGAGAAATAAACAGATTCTTGTAAGCTTCCTTGGGAAATGTAAACATACTTAAAGACTCAGAGTTTTAAATATGTGAATGGCCAGTGCCAGGCTTGAAAGACACAAGAGTAATTTTCAGCACTTCTTTCTGCTCCTCCAACATGAAGATGACCAGAAAAAAAGAAAATTTTTGTAAACATGTAACTTGGAATATTTGTAGCGATTATAATATTTGTGGTCATCCCCAGTTGATCAAAAACATGGCAGTCATACATAAAACATTTACAAAGGCACATGCTGAAAACAGATTAAAACAAACAGGGAGACCAAAGATAGAGGTCATCAGTTGATGGGGAAATCTTCCTTGTGGCAGAAGGCCAGCTGTATTATTATTTTTTAAACACAGCAAACAAATAAACAAACCCCAGCTTATAATGTCAGGCAGGTACTCCATTTCCAAGCAGAATAACTTCTGTGCAAAGGCAAGAAAAATAATAAAAAAATTCTTTGAAAGTTTTGTTTCAAGCCACACCACATTTAGAAGCAATCCTTTGGAAGAAAAGGTCCTTACAAGTTGAAGCAACTCCACTCCGCCCTCAATGAACTTTTTAGAAAAGACAAGGAATACAAGAATACAAAGAAATGTAGTTCTGAGTGCATTTTTTGGACCTGTGAATTTAAATATAAGGACTCATTTCAGCTAAAGTTACGTAGCTCCTAGCACAACCAAAAAAAAAAAAAAAAAAAGTAAAGTTAGTAGCAGATTTCTAGCCTTAGTAAGTTATAGCATAGTAACGCCCTGAAAAAAGGGAGCTTCTCTGAAGAAAACATTTATGTCACATTGGTGCTGATACTTCTAGAACTTCTTAAGATAAATGCTAAAGGAAAAAAGAGACCATACAGGATCTGCAGTACTGATAGGGAAGTGTAATTTTACAGAAAATTTAATTTAATTTGGTCACTCTGGAATTGCACTGAAGTAGCTGAAATCAGAAAGTGACCCTACACACAAGAATGATGACACACAGACTTACCAAACCCAACACACTATGTGCTCTCAAGGCAGCCATGATCTTTGCTACTAAACCCAAGTAGTATTGTACAATGATAGGAAGGTCACAATTAGTGGGCAAGCACTTATTTTGCTCATAAAAGGTCCTTCTCAATCCTGTTCTTAAGCAGGTTTTATGTTTTAATATCTATCCAATCCTTCAATGTTTATTCCATCATTTAGCAATCATTGTGTTCTGCATTTTCAAAATGGGATGCCAAAGGCTTAACTAGTTTATGTAATGAGGGATGGAAAATCATCTTCAAGGCCTTCAGTAGTACCACAAAGTAGTACCAGTCTGAATTAAATTAATAACCGATCCAGTTGAGCTATTTAACAAGTTTCAGGTAAGATATATTTTGAGTTTTAGAACATATGCACATATGATTAGTTAGAAGTGTACAAACGCACACCTCAATACCACTAAATATTGAGTTCATTATACAGTTTGTAAGCGTGACTTAAGCAGTTTATAATTCAAAAAAGAACAAATACTTCTGTTCTAGGACAACCAGCAGAAAGTCTTTATTATTATGCACTATATTATATGTATAATATCCATATTTCAAAAACATAATCCCAAGTATCATATCCTATAAACTGGGGGGAAAATAGATCAATGAAAAATGCAGTTTTCTGCTATCTTCCACATACCAAGAACAACTAAAAATTCACTAACTACCTGACAACAACTTCTTGTCCTTCCCAATCTGCCTTCATTTAAGGGTCAAGACTTTCTGCCACCTAAATCTATACCAGCCTCCACCTATAGACATATACAGTAAATCCATGCTGCATGTGGTACCAGAGAAGGATATCCAATTCACAGTCCGGTAGCTGTAGAAGTAAAAACCTGCCCTAGTCAGAATTTGGGAAGAAGGTTACCAGAAAGGCTAGCAGGAAATTTGGTTGACACATGGTGCCAAAAAGAATATGGAGTGTGTGATAAACCTCCATTCTGGCACTTTGGCAAACAAAAGTTTGACAGCACTTGTGGTGCAATAACCTGTACTCTAACATATAAAGTTGCCTTTATGTGTGCCCTTCTCACAGGGAATTTTTGTAGGCGTTAAGCGAAAGAAGTCCATTTCTTAGTCTCTCAGTGTACAACAATCACCTTATTGTCACTTGGTCCACTGTGCATTGTAAGTCTGATTTCATGTAACAATCTTGCAGGATGCTGTCATGTCTGGGTATAATGACTACGGTATTTGCACTGTTCAAAATCCTACCTCAGGGATGACAGATTCCCCTCCCCTGCTTTCCTCCTTCCTCATTCCCCTTCCCTCCC
>JAOXNG010000012.1:70953012-70965643 GCA_028566535.1 Scolopax minor
AGAGTTCTACCCTACACCATATCCCCCAACACCACATCTAAACGACTCTTAAACACCTCCAGGGATGATGAGTCAACCATCTCCCTGGGCAGCCTATTCCAATGCCCGACCACTCTTTCTGTGAAAAATTCTTTTCTAATGTTCAGTCTAAACCTACCTGTTGGAGCTTGAAATAGGCAATGTCAGCAAACATTAGAAGGTATTTTACTTCAGTATTATTGAGAAGGTTAAATCTAAGCCAAATCAAATTGAAGGGTTTTTAAAAAAAAAATAATATCCTAATAGAAAACTGCTCTGTAGGAGGACACAAAGGCACATACCTAACCTGGCTATTGAATGGCACAAGGACAGACCTTGAAAGGATCACCAGATCCTTTGGGGGATCTCCAGATGCAAAACTCCATCAGGAGACTTCAGTTCTCTATTCTGGGATAAGTTATTTGAGTTTGTACCTCAACTCCTCATAGCTAAGTAGAATCATAGAATCATCTATGTACTCACTGGACACATGCATGGAAGTATCTTCTTCATATGAGACTCGCCTATACATACTTTTTCATAGATGAATTTCAGCTATATCGACTGCATGGATAGAAAGGGGACAAGGGAAGAGGATTACCCTTGTTAACTGATAAAACCTGCAGTAGAATGTCAGCAATAGATATTTTCAAATATTTGATTCAGTTCTGTGTCCTAAACAGAAGGATGATGGCTTCCATGCCTTGTCCCAAACACTGTCCCACTGCCTTCCTCACCATAGAGCTTCACAGCATCATCTCCACCCAGAAATTGTTCTTAACTACAGTTACAATTGCAGGAAGAATCATCCCAAAAAAAAAACCTGTGGTGGGAAATGAAAGAGACCACTGGGTTCACTCTCCTCAGACCTGGGGGAGTCTAGGGATGCAAAGAGGCGTTACAGCATGACAATACTTTCTTCAGACAATGAGAAGAAACCTCACATCTCTAGATCTTGGTCCTCACAAGGGACTTTTTCCATGCTGATACCTACTGTAGGGACAACACAGCAGGGCGCATGCAATCCAGCAGGTTTCCGGAGTGCACAGCTGACAAGAGGAAATGCTGTAAGCATCCAATTCTTACAGTCAAGAAAGAACTGGTCAGGGCAGATTTACATGCAGTGATCATGTAATGGTGGAGTTCAGGATCCTGAGAGAAGAGAGCAAAATAAGCAAAGCATGATGACAATCCTGGACTTCAAAAGAGCAGACTTTTGCCTGTTCAGGCATCTGCTTAGTGGGAGCCATGGGGAGCAGCCCACAAGAGTTGGCTTAGAGGATCTTTTCCTCTAAGCTGAAAAATGGTCCATCCTGACAACTATGAAATCAAGGAAAGGTGGCAAGACGCCTGCATGATGAAAATGGAGCTCCTGACTGAAACATAAAAAGGAAAAGTATAGGAGGTAGAAGCACAGACAGGCAATCCAGGAGGAATACAAAGAGACCATTCAAGCAGGCAGGTATAGAGATAGGAAAACCAAAGCCCAAGGATTTAAATGTGATGTGGGACATGGAGAGCAGCAAAACCAGCTTCTACGGGTCTATGAGCAGCAAAATGACAATCAGTGAAAACGTGAGCCTATTGTTGAACAAGGCAGGCAACCTGGTGACCAAGGACACTGAAAAGGCTGAACTATCCCACATCCTCTTCACCTCTGTCTTCACTAGTAAGGCTGACATTAAGAAACCACAGGTCCCCGAGACACATGAGAAAGTATAGAGCAACAAAAACTAAACTTGTGAACTGTACAAGTGAGGGAACAAGTTGCTCAGGGAGGTTGTGGAATCTCCATCCTACTTAAAACTGGACTCTGCAACCTGCTCTGACTCTGCTTTGAGTAGGGGGTTAGACTAGACAGTCTCCAGGGGTCTCTTCCAACCTTCAACCATTCTGTGATTCTGTAAAATTACATGATGTAAATTTTTGCTTGTGTACTTCAAATTTCCCCTCCCTGCTGCCATCCCAGTTTCCCACCACCCAGCATGCAAGCTCTAACTTCAGGATGCAGAGACAGAGATAAGCACAGGTTTTTAAATAAGTTGGAATTTTCCTCCAGGAGCTCTGATCACCTTTTCTCTTTTTTTTTTTTTTGGGGGTGTGTGTGTTTGTTTCCTCATCTTCCCCACTACTACTCTACCCTCCATGCAGCATGAAAACAGACATATCCCCATTAAAAGGTATGGTGCTGAAATCAGTTAGTAGTTGATAACATGTTCAGTTCATAGCAATTAGGGGTCAGTATTTAATGCAGAGAAAAAACACCAAGTAATCAGAAACGAGCAAGTTCTTTAATTTTTCCAGCATGGAGAAAAAGGAGACTAAAGGCCACACAAGACTGAGGGGCTTCTCTGTGGAGAGAACAAAAAATATAGTAGATAGACATAAAGCTGAATTCAGCAAGTGTAAAGAAATGCCTACTCAAGTGAGGGGTTATAAGCTAGAAATTCCTAGATTTTCACATTTCACCTTTCAGCTAATGTGGTAAGGTTTGCCTCTTAAAATTAAATCATACATGACTCCAAGCACCCATATGACTATAAGGACTTAAAACTAAATAGAACCTTAATATCCCATAAACTAAAGAAAAAAACAACCTTGTACGCATTATCCAAGGTAGGAAAAAAACCAGAGCATTTACTGGCTCTTTAAAATGTAGTTAAATGCAAGTAAGATTTTACTCTTCAATAATACTTCAACATATGCAACTTCAATACATATGCAACATTGCATATGTAACATCACAGAAGTCAACCCATTGTTTTTGTTCTCTCATAAAATACATTCACTATAAAATTTCTGGCAACAAATCAGTTGGCAAATTAACCTACTACCCAATACAATTCACAGGCATAAACTGCTCAATTGTGGCTATCTGCACTACAGCCAAGCTAGACTCGGGTATTTAACACACAACGACTAGGACAGGAATAGCCATAAAACCATGCCTTCAGATTGACTTCCAACTGCCCAGTGCAACAGGTTTCAAGTGCTGATAGAGAGAGATCTTTTAATAAGGGTACACACACTGCCTTTTTACTTCAGAAATTTACCAGCTTCACTGCTTTGATACAAGCCAGAACGAAAATAAGAAGTCTCACAGCACAGCTTAGTTATAAACTCATATGTCTTTGTGTGCATCTACTGAAACACTGTGTAAGAAGAGACATTTACAGCGCTTTAGCCAACCTAGCATTTGGATAATTGATTTTCAAGACACTGAACAGAGGGATATGAGTACAGAGCCATGGATAGCAGAACTCAGATTAAGCCACCTGCATGCTACCTATACACAATAATAGATTATTATTTAGAATTGATATATTGTAAACAATCACTCCCACAAAACCTAATTAAATTAAAACAAATCATAGTTCTGCACACCAGATTCTCAAAGCATCAAAAGCCAAAGCAGCAGGAAACAAAGACTGGATAGAGAAATGAAGCTAAACTGTTTACTTAACTAAGAAGTGAATGTACTACTGATTTCTGAACATCCAATAGAGAAGCCACAGTGCGGGGAGCTAATCCCTGTTTCTCACCAAAACAGGCAGGAATGCACGCTGGATAATTTGTTCCTACTGATGATATCATTCTGTTAAGTTTACTGTTTTTAATAAGGAGCAAGTTTCAGTATTCTCTCACTTTCTCCCATGTACAAGATCAGATCAGCCCCTCAGTGACCTACTTTATGACTCATAGTCCTCACTATTTATGATTCAGAAAAATGTCTTCTCTGACAGTATTTCCCAGACTACTGTGGGTTCATTTCAAGAGCCAATTTCATCTTCATTGGTTTCCTACAGGAAACCAGACCAACTTCCTATTATTTTATTTTCCTTCATTTCAGCACAGCTCACATAAACTAACTGGAAGTGAGAGTGATAGAAAACTTTATACTGCATAAACACAAGCCAACGTAAACACCACCAAAAAAATACTGAAGACGTCACTGATTCAAAGTCACCAGAATGTGAAGCAAACTAAGATTAGAAGTTCTTTTCCCTCCTTCCCCAAATATGATGCACACAGGCAAAAACAGTATGTTTACTTAAACAAGGTTTAATGTTAAGGGCTGTTCAGGTCTCTGGTGAAGCCATTCACCCCTAACAGGTAGCCAAGTTCTACTCCCTCTTCTAACAGCAAGATTTTTTTTTTTCAAATGGTAAGCACTGTTGGACTGCTTTTAAGCCGTATTGATACCATAGTCAAGTCATCCAATCACCTCAGTCAATAGATTTGGGGTGCCTAGGTTCTCTCCCCAACTGCAACAACTTAAGTATTACTGGAGAAGCCAGGAAGCATAAGCAGCACACCCTGAAGAAAGTCCATCTAGACTTCCAGTAGGACTTCTAACACTTCCCAAGTATTGGTTTGCTGCATTCAGACTAGCTCTTAAGAGACCCATTTTGATGTGGCCCTCATTGTGCTCCAAGGCACATTAGATCTCCCAAAGCCAAGACTCAGTGCCAGGTCTTCCTGGGCTCAAAACATTCATGCAGTAAGATAGCCAAGGAATAAACTTTCCCACAGTCCATGGCAGCGCCATGCAAGAAACTGTAGCAGCATCACCACCACCGCCACTCCTTCATGCCCTCCCAGTGCTGTGATTTGAGCTGTTAGCAGCTGTAGCAGCCACATGAAGATAGCCTGGGACTGGAATGTTAGTACCAAACTAACACCACCTAAGGGATAGAAGTAATTTCCAAAGAGATTGTTATCCAATGCACTAGTTCAAGTAAAGACATGCTGGAACATCTAGTTGGGGACTGCAAATACCCACCAAGGTTTGCTGGCTCAGTCTCACTCTGCAAAGCAGCAGTTAACTTGTCTTCTGGACCAAAGTTGCCCCTGGATTCATGTAGCCTTGTCCTTATACTGCTGTACCTGAGCTAATAAACCCAGACTCACATTTAGCAGAGAGCAAACTAGATAATTCAATCATTCAAGCAATTTAAAAGCAAAATTATTCTTATTTAAACTCTGTATTCTGCTATGTGTCTTGTCAGTACCTGCAGTTTTTCAACATGATTTTGAATTATGTTTTTGCAAGTAAATAGAAATCACCTGCTAGTAAACTGAGGTGTTCCATAATATGGCACTGTAGCTAAACATACGTAAAACATACATTAAAGTTACCCTCTCTACCATTTATCTTCTCTCCTTATGATGCAGCAATACTTGCCAGGGACAAGATACCTTCAAGTTCTTTTTGTTTCAACTTCAGTAACTTGGTTTTTCCAACCAAAACCCCAGAAATGTTATAATACTGCAAGTATTAACAAAGCCATTTTCTCTATTTGTAGATAAATTTCTCAAAGAATACCACCTCCATGAAAACTGGTATAGGCAAAGCCTTTCTAGAAGTGATGCTCAGAAACACGTATTGAATAAAAAAGAATAATATGGTTTTAAGTGATTTGGCCTAACAACACTGCACAGCTTCTCCACTAGGACTGATCAGCAAAAATTGTTTCACGTGGTAGAAAAATCAGATTTTTAAACCTGTGGATTTTGTTGATAATGAGAATTTAACTTCACTTATTCTGACACCTTAATATATATTCAGTTGCAAGACTTATCCAGTAATTGAGCAGCGCAGCAAACACAACTATCATGGTATAAGGCAGTGTGTACCTGTCAATGTTAGCATTTGTTAAAGCAGCTATAAATCCTGCAGTCTAAAATAATCAAAGCAGTATACCACCACCAACACACATTCTCAATTCTCAATGCTAGAAGCTACTCACCTTGACATGGCTCTGAGCTCCCAGGTTGTATATCTCAGTGGGTTTGACTTCATTAATGATCTTCACCAGGCAGGTGCTGTCTGTGAGATCACCATAGTGCAGCTTCATGTCTTCGGAGTTTAAGAACACAGAGTTAATACACTTTAGTCTCAGAACAATATGGTCCAAATCCTATCCCAGGTTCAAAATCCAAGTAAAGATTTACAGGAAAAAGGTTAAGAGATCATTGGCTGAGAAAGGTGTTGCCTTTTTTTTTTTACCCCCCTGGCTTCAAGTACAAAATGTATTTCCCTGTAAGAGTGATAAATACCATTGCAGATTCTCTTTTCAATAATCTGTTTTACATAACATTTACATCATTTGTTTAATAGTTTACACTTCATTAATCGAGGTTGTATAACTTAGATAACTCCTATACGGAATTTCATTCACCAAAAAAAGAGAAAAGCATAACTTCAGTTTAGTTTTCCAGTTTTAGCACTCACAAAGGTTTTTAATAACTTATTAAATTGTTACATTGATAGCTTTTTTCCCCTTCCCAAGACATTGCACATTTAAATTCCTCACTGCAAATAATTTCACAACACGATAAAAATGCCTGAGGTACCTACAAGATGATCATTTGGGTAACATTACAGTACAACCCACGGCAATTATAATCATTATTAATATCTTGTTTTAATAATAATTAATATTATAATATTTAAGTATATGTAATAATAATTAAAATTATATTAATAATTATTAATATCTTGTTTTTCCATTTGAAAATATAGATACACGCTGGACAGAGAAAACTGTCAATGAAACATGCTTCATGATGTTACATTGCAAAATCTCACATGTGGTTAGATACATCAGTCAAACAGCTGTTATTTATCCTTTGCCAACTGAATTACTTTCTAATTTGTGTGGGAAAAAGTAGGTAAGAGCAGAGACCAGCTCCTATCCAAATTAGAAGCAAGCTACAATGACTTGTTGCTTGACTTGTACAATTTGTCCTTGGTTTCAGAGCCTGACTTGTCAAGAAATTATTACAGAAGTGAAAGTCATTCTGATAAAACAAGTCTAATTTTCTCTTGTGAATAAAAATAAACAAACTCCAAAATGACAAAAAGCCATCACACCACTACAGAACTATTCAAATACCTATTCATCAAAAAGAAAAATCTTATCATAACTTATTATAACTGCTGATGAATTAACTGTTTATGTTTACTTGCCATATTTATATAGATTTTCATTTGATGTTTTAATCCTGAAACCAAGAAATACAAGCTTTATTACAAGAGACTATCACATGAATCCATAGTATATTTTTTGAAATGTTTTTATTTAAGCGGTTTTATGTATTTTTTTTTTAAACAGTTTAAGGCAGCAAGGAAGTAACAGGTCATGCATTTCTCAGGTGTTCAGCTTTGCACACTCCTATTTAACTGGTACTTGAGGCTCTTCAGGTTGATAAAGTGATGCAGCCCAGCAGATCATAGTATATTCTTGAAATCTACTTTCACATTGCTTGAAAAGGACAGTTCTGAAGAGACTTCTAGACCCAGTCAAAGCTGTGGCTAATAGGTAAGGGAATGATAATGCAACTGTTTTTTTTTTTTTTAAAAAAAGAGACAAATGTGATTCAATATGAGGACTAGCAAGAAGTTTGTGACCCTTTTTGTACATACACATCAATTATCCATGGGGTTGGCTGCCTTCATTTCTGTCACCAGTTCTATACAGTTTGTTCTGGAATACCACCACGCTTCCAGGTCTGGTCCACGCTAAGGTGGTCCAGACCACCTTAACACAATTGCTACATTTTTCTTGCACTGTTAAGTAGACACCTAACCAACTTACCTGATGGCAGGTACCTTGTTTTTCAGGACAACTTTTGGGTTCTTCCCTCCTCCCACCAGCCCACAAGCAACTATCCTTTCTGTCCCAGAAATTAAAGCTTCCCCTAGACAACAAGGGGTCTTCTTCCTTTGCATGCCTGGGCTGAGAGTTAAACAAAATCCTCCTGTCCTTTCAGAGAGGATGGAGCAGAGGACACTGGTACAAATGGAAGCCCAGGGAGCAGCAGCCCTAGACTCTGAAAGAGCAACTTGTTACTCTCCAGCCTAAGGAGCAGATGAGCAGGGAAGACATGCCACAACTAGACTCCCTCTTCCTAGACCAAAGACATCCAGTTCTGCTGCCATCCAGTTCATCTGCCAAGCATCAGAGATACCCTCCCACAATTACCTTAAACCTCCCAATGAAGAATGCCCATTTTGGTCTACCATCAAGTCTTCAAAGCTTGTCACCAAAATGGCTTTTTTGAAGTGGGACATGAAGCTTTGTACATTTTTTGATCCATGAAAAAAAGGTCTTTCAAGAGCAGTAGGCTAAGAGGAAAGACTTACTAGAAATAGGGTTTATTTGGTGCAAAGATTTATAAACACAGATCAAATGTGAAAGCCTTTTGGTTTTGGTAATATTATCCAATCTAAAATCCTCCTTAGCTGAAGGGCTTACTTCAGGAAACATCTTGTTTTCCTTCTTTTTCTTCCTACTTTTTTTTTTTTATTAAGAGATTCACTGTGTATAAAGATCATCATCTTGCAATGTATAATCAGCTTCTCATCGGAAGAGCACAGAGGGAAAAGTAAAAATTAGGGTTTGCTCACATCAACCACTATTGCTTCCTCCAGTACTGCCTGGAAACCCATTGTTTTCAAACAGATTCCATAGAGCAGTCTTTCCTGAGATTCCAAGGCCAATTCCTCCTCCTCCCATTCATATGGCTGCATTCCTCAGTTAAAGGAAAATGAGATAAGAAGTGGGGGAAAAACATTTAAGGTCTGCTTTCTTTTTCCTTTCTTCCATACCATTCCTTAAATGTTTGCATATATATTTATCATGATCTACATTGTCTTCTCAAATCACTTTTCATATTCACAAGATGGTCCTCACAATGAACAGGTTTCTGTTTGATTTCTTTGGCTTCATTTTACCTTGTGATACACGAATATAAGTCATGGGAAACAAAGTTCTTACATTGGCTTTGATGGAAGCACAGGTTTCAGTATTCTTCATGGAGATATTTTAAGTTCTCCCTCAATCAGATATTTTAAGCAGCAATATACAGTAAGCAGCAGCTATTGAAGTCATGTCAGAAATTAAATATTTTTTTAAAAATAACAAAGATCAAGTGAAGTCTAAAAGTTGCATTATATGAGACAATTTGATAAAATCAGACTGTTTAACCATGGTGGGAAGCAGACTTCAAAAGACATGAGATTAATGTACATCATGGAGATATTTAGTGTTAACAGTACCTGAAATTGGACTATTTAGGACAGTGTCATTCTGCACAACTCTACAAAGTATGCATAGTGTAGACAACTACATACTAGTTAAAATGCTCAATCCTTTTGCTGAATGTGAGCCATCCGACATTTGAGCTTCTTCTCATCAAGTGACCAGTTAACCTTGAGTAACATACTCAACTTTTTGCAACGTGTACACTAAAATTAATAATTTCCGCTTCCCAAATTATAATTGGTAACAGAGAACACAAATTGTTAGCAAGTTTCCAGGAGCAATGCCTGCCTTTCAGGAAAAACAGGTAATAGTTTCCTTGGATGCAGAAATTCAGAAGGTGCAAAGATTTGTTCTTCCTGCCATCAGTAAGAAGATCATCTCTTACGCTGTCGCACAGGCTGTCCCCAAACCTTAACCTCCAACAGGCACTAAGAAGCTCACAAGGAAACAGAAGTGCAATGCTTAAGATAACTGCCTCAAAAAAACCTCATTCTACTATTCTGATATCTCAGTGGTTTTAACCTCACATAGTTTTTTGCAGGCCCAGCCATTTTCCAGTTGCTACTGCCACGCTGTGTGTGAACTGTGCCAGCATCTTTACACAAACAGAAAGTGCCTTCCTTGGCCCCTCTCATAATTTGCCCTCTTGGTAATTCACACACACAAGAGTATCTATACTTTGTGTTATGTTTTCTTCAGAGAAAAATCATCACTTTTCTTTCTGAGATAGAGCAGCTAGCTAAGAAAGAGAAAAGGGAAACTTAGCTGTCAGGGTTGTTGTTTTTTTTTTTTTTTTAAATAACCAACCACAAGTCAAATGCAGCTTAAAAATAACTACTCCTTAATAATGTGTAGGTAGAGGAAATTGGGATTCCCTTCCTACTCCCATGGACCTTTTTCTACTAAACATACACCACAGATTAAAAGTGGAAAAAACAAAACAAAACAAAAACCCCCCAACAAGAACAACAACAACAAAGGCCCAACAAACAAACAAAGCAGAACCCCCCACCAAAAAAAACAAACACCACCACCTTAAATGTAAAAACAAAGCCTTACTTCCTTCAATGTGAGCCTGTGGGTTTTTATAGAGGTGTTCAATCCGGCCTGTATTAAAAGAACTAGACCGACGAACGATGCCATGCACCTGGGGATTGAAGAAGGAAAGATAAAAAAGGAAAGTGGTAAACATTAACAGAAAAACGCTCATCATCATCGCTCTTTTTATATACATGGGCCTAGCCCTTATATCAGCTCATCAGATATCGTCCCTATTCCTAAAGGCAGATGGTTATCCAAAGCATAATAAAATACTTGGAGATGAGCTCTGATGCTGTACTACTTTTCTTAGTGCCCTTCAGTGGTTTCACCTTCTCCCTTGTTGACACCTCTAGCAGCCCAAACACCAGATGCAGTACAAAAAATACACTGAATTGCCTAGAGCACTATCTCCTAGCGAGCGAGACTTGCCAACGTTACTGGAGTTGGAGAAGCAATATCTGAAACCCAAGACTTCTACCTGGTTGCAGAGTCTTTCTTCAGAGAATGCTGGGCATGGAAAAAGCAGCAGGAGGAGACAGGGCTAGAGAAATGAGAAAGAGGCCAGACAGCAGGGAAGAAAAAGACAAGGGGAAGGAAGGGGCAGCAGCTGCAAGCCCCAAATATATTTCAGAAAGCAGCTGTTATTCACTGTCCCAGGTGTTGGAAGAACAGCCAGAACAGTCAGTGCTATTTTGCGGACCTCATGACTCAGTGTTCTCCAGTGGGTTACAAGACAAACAGGCAAGCCTAAGGCTGAAAGGCAGCTTAGGAACTTCCTTTAACCAGACATGATAAATAAGTCAGTGAAAAAACCCCACCACCGGTTCTGACTAACATTAAAGAAAAGCCCGTTTGTGTCTAATACATTAGAGAAATTGTTCAAATACTGATCCTGTTTCCTCCTTATGTGAAGAAGCCCCACGCCTGCTGCCAAAATTCATGTTAGCATTAGGTTACCAGCTGCAGAAATTGCGCTTGCACAGGTGAGAGCAAACTTCAGCATCTGACTGTCCTCCAGATCTTCCTGCCCTTTATTATTTCTGAAACTGATCCCTTACAACTCGATGCATCCTACACTGGGTTGGGATGGGCCATGGCTTTACTCTCTCACTTCATATGAACCTGTACTTGCGAGACTATACCAGCTGGAACAGGCAGCATTTTGGATTTCAGTTCAGTTTTTTGGGGGGATTTTTGTTTTACACACAACTGAAGCCATGATTATTGACAGTTTTTATTCCATTTTAAGTGTGAAACTTAATAAAAAGGTAGACACAACTGCCGAGTGAGACCGATTTGCTGCTTTACAAATGACATTTCGGTGGCAAGATCTCTAATAATAGCTGAACAGCTTCATCCTTATGATTTTCAAGTCAAATTTATGATGCCAATTTCGTTGCATAAATTTTTATGTGCCCAGCAACACAACAGGCTCACAATGTACCTTATTCTACAATTCAAATGCTAATTTTTTCACAACTGAGTAAAACATCTGCAGTTTGAGAATCAATGTGGAACTTCAAAAGATGGCCCAAAAAGAAACTTCCATGAAATAATGAATTTATGAAGATAAATTTTCAAAGTTACGTTAAGTTTCAAAGTTAAAAACCCTATCAAAATAATTATTTATAAAATGTGGGGATAATTTATAGGGACATAAATTTCACTGTTTGTGACAATTTAGAAGTTCAGGAGTTGTTACCGTACTGTTACCAACATCCCAGTGATGGAGAAAGACCAACTTGCTGATGCTGGCATTTGACCTTTAGAAATGAGTGCTGTGTCCATGTTTACTCAAATTTGCTTCTCTGCAGGCAACATGGTAGAGTGGTGTCTACCCCAAGATATTGATTTGGAAGGTGTGGAATTCAAATCTATGGCGAGCGGGTCCCACAAAATCCAGTCAGATTTCATGTGAGTATGTCTGAGCTCTATTATTTCTTCTTTCTCTTAGCTATACATCTACACCACCATCCCTTAGTTCAGAGCATGCAAGAAAAACCACCATCTATCAAGTTAAGTTCCTGCATAAACATGCTGCTAAACTGTATCTAGCTGAGCCAAAGACACTCTTCAGATACTCTGAACATCCCATTAAGTACCAGCTGGCTGTGGGGGATCTGCTCTACGGCAGCTCTGGAGGTGAAGGTCAACTGGACTGTCAGCAGAGGCCTAGGTGAAGGGAGGGAATGACAGAACTGAAATGGGAAGGATTTTGCAGGAACTGGACTGGGAAAAAGGCTTTTAATTCTGCCAGTGCCTTTGGATTCTTTAAACATGATAAACAGTTCTTGCTCACTTGCTTCTCCACTAGCTCCTTCCTTCAGTGCTAGGAATTTTCTCCCTTCCCATCCCTTTACAAACCCAGTGTTGCAACGCAGCGATGCTTTGCAATGAATTGTGGTGTCGCAATTCCTCTTGGTCAGAAATAACAGTTACTTTCTCAAAGGCATCTGAACTTACCCTTGCACTCAGCTGGAGTCTGCTTCCATGTGCTGGCACCTTTCCTCCTTGGGTTGACT
>JAOXNG010000012.1:70975610-70986316 GCA_028566535.1 Scolopax minor
ACTTATGGTGTTTGCAATGGGAAATCCATAACAGTTTTAAAACCCACAAGATGATTGTTTTGCCCATCCCTATTTCCTCCTGCTTCCAAAACGTTATGGTATCAGATGATCTTTCACCTTTCCAAAACAGTAACAGCAGCTCCAAGTCAGCAGCAGCTTACATGTATCTGGACGTACCCATCCCCAGTATTCAGACAAACCCACCAGCCCCCTTAGGTGACTCACACTGCTGCAGCCCACTTGGGGAAGGGGGAAAACCCCTCTGTCCACAACACAATGCAAATTCACCCCAAAACCAGTGGAAACCCAAACGGGAGAACCTAGCTGGACAGACCAAAGAAACCAGGAAACCCAGGAGTAAGCTGCAAAACATGCTCTCAAGAGTAATTTTGACCTCAAGATTTGAAGCTTCAGATTTATCACAGGAACAACAAAAAAAAACCCAACCCAAATGATACACCCCAGAAATGGTTTTGGAAAAAATACAGTGTCTGTTACGTTTAAGACAGATGGGTAATTTTGTGAAGTGACAGGAGGAAAAGATGAAATCTCAACATGACATCTTTACCTTTAACATCCCACAGAGGAAAACCGAAACACAAGCAGTAACATGACTATTACTGTAACTGGGGAGGCTACCTAAACTTATGACCATAGCTCAACACATGCCCTACCACAAAAAAATGGGCCCATCTCACCCTCAGACAGAGCTGTGTGTATTTTTTTTGCCACAGCAGCCTACCACAGCTGCTGAGGTTAAAGCTGCTTTCACCAATGTCGCACCAGCCCCTTGCTGCCCAAGTTTGTTACTTTAAGTTTACCCAAGACATTGTTTCCTAACAGAGTGTAAGGTCAGTTATTTGAGAGAAATCAAAATAAACATCGCACTTGCTATCATTTTTGCCTGAAACCTAAGCACAATGAAGGAGAGGCAAATGAGTGGCGACAGGGAAAAAGGTTTTTTAATTCATTCTTCAGCTTTACATATGGACATAGCAATTTAGTCTGAAATATGATTTATTTACAGAGAAATGCAAAACCAGAAAGCAAGTACGTTCCAATTGGAGTAGAGAAGCAACACACAGTAAGATGACCTGTATTTTCTTAAATCTTTGCATAGTTAGAAATTGGTATTTCAGAGCTTTAAAAGCTCTCAGACAATATTTGCGTATGGAAGAAAAGCACCGATTCCACAATAATACAGTTTGCAAGTCATGGGAGAAACAACTTTGTTTCCCAGACATTTGAAGTTCTAGGACAAGATAAGTTGTGATGCAACTGATCATTACACTCTCAGGAATCACTTCTTCCAGTCAGCACGGCGGGGGCCCAGTTTTTATTGGCCTGGCATCTTCTGAGGCACAAATAGATTTTTCAGGAACTCTGCTTGTTTGTGCAATTCCCACCTTTTCATTTAAAGATTCTCACACTTCCCAGTTTTCAGTAACAGAGGTCTTTAAAAGGTGGCCTCAACACTATGCACATAGTTGTAAATATTCAGAGTGGCCAAGAGAGCAGCAAGTCAAAGTGTGATCATCATAAGGACTCCAGAGAGCTCAGATTTCTCTTTAAACCAAGAAGTGATATGAAAAGAATAAAATTTAATAGGAAAAATAAAAATAAAATAAAACCATCACCAAACAAAAACCCTATCACAGCAATAAGCTTCCTGATGCTTTTTCAATGGAATAGGAAAGGAAATATGATTGAATTTTCAAAAAAAAAAAAAAAACCCAAAACAAAAAACCAAAAACAAGGCAAACCATACAGAAATCTTAAAGCTAAACTCTTCTGAAAGAATATAAATATTTGGACCAAAGCATAACACCAAAGTGTTACATTTTTAGTAATTTAACTCTTTACTTGGTAAACAGTAACAGGGAGAAATGCAACAGGAGAGCTCTTAGGAGTTTGTACCCAAAAGCTCACTCTACACACATGCTTGTCTTCCCCCTAACAAAGGAAGCATTTTGAGGCCTGAATACATAACGCTACACCTCAATTTATTAAAAAAAAAAAACCAAACCCAAAAAACACACACACAGAAAAATATAGGCATCTTAAGTCAAGAAGTTCTTCGTATGCCTTCCAAAAAGTTGTCCATAAAAAAAAAAATCTAGAGAAATAATTAAGAAAGTCAGAGGCACATAGCCTACAGAGATTTAAATATGATGCTTTTAACCAGTTTTTCCAAAGATAACATTCACCATAAAAATGTATGGCAAAAGATGGAATGCCCAGAACCTGCTTCACATTTTGTCAGCTCGTATTGTGCTAGAGTTCTTTTTTGGGGGGAGGGGTTTGGAGGCATGGTATGTGGAAATGGTGTGGGGTTTTTTTTTGGTGATGTTTCTTGTTTTAAATTTCGGGTTTTTTTTTTTTTTAAACAGTCTAGGAATTTTTTTTTTTTTAATGTTCCATAGTAGAATTGTAACTCAATGAAATAAAAGAACTCTGTGGTAGAATCCCATTGAATGAACAGAACTACAAATCCACACAGTGCCTACATTCCTCTGTAAGCAATGACAACTGCTCGTGAAGATGCTCAACTATATAATAAATGCACTCACGTTCAAAACATTAAGTAAAGAATGACTGAAATTGGGCATTAGACCTGATACCTCTGTTCCATGCGGCCGCTCTTGCTAATCAAGCGCTCTGATGCCACATGGACTGAGCTTCCTGGTGGTGAGAAGCCAAGCAGGATAAGAATTATCTAGGCGATAGACTGCAAAAGGATGCAATGTTGTTCCAGAGAAGGTTGCAGAAGGTCATCCTTATATTTACAGATACCATACAATGCCTTGTGTACCAAACTTCACAGCTTTCCTTTGTCAGCTTCTAAGGGGGGAAAAAAACCCACCCAGTTTTGTTAATTGCCAAGGTTCCTGCCTGAGGGGAACTAGAAAGGAAAAGGGAGCAATCAACATGCACTTATCCTATCTGTCAGGAACAGGATTTGGAATAGACAACTACTACAAAACCACCAGCAAAAGACCTATTTCTCCAATTCATAAAGTACTAAAATTCATCTGCAGATTGAGTTAGCAATAACCCCTTGTATGATCTTCAAATGCAGTTATCAAAAGAATTCTTTCAGCTAGCTAACCTCCATGAACAGCTTCCTAATTAAGATTAGGACAGACATATCAAGGTAAAGCAACTGTATAGCTTAAGTATTCCCACATCAGTCTTGTTCCAATGAATTATGCTGTTTTGCACAGATCTTGGAAACCGAAAAATTATTTATAACTTCCACAAAGAAGCCTTTAAGAAGCATCAAAATAAATTACTTCAAGAGAGCTTGTTTCAAACATTTCTTTAACTTCTTCCATTTGCTGTTCCACAAAACCTGAAACTAGTCAAATTTCACTGACTTTAAAGCTGCAGAGAGACTTAGTACACAGGACACGTTTTAGTCATTTTGGTTTGTATTCATAGTAATTTCCTCTAATCTCAAGGTTTCTTAGCAGTTTGTTCGAATCGCTTTGCACCCCAGGAACTACAGGAAACACTAAGGAAACCTTCCTGTCTCTCTCACTTTGCAAACTGTTCTGTTACATTTATTCCTGGTTATATTAATAACTGCCTACCAAAGCCAAACAACACAGTATCACAATCTTACTCAAAATTTATAAAAATTCTTTAATTGACAAGGGTTGTGAGGGTACACTTTAACTGAACAAACAGCAGTTTTTGCAAAAAGGCAAACGTGAAGAAAATAATATCTATTTTTCATTATCTGAAGCATCACTGACAGTTAAAAATGGCCACATCTTAACTTCTTTAAGAAGAACACTTAGAATTTCCATAGCAGGCACAGGAAGAGAACTCTTGGAATTATTAACATCAAACATAAACGTAACAAAGTGCAAGAAGTCCTCATTTTCAGAAACATGAGGACTCTAAACGGCCCTTTTCTTTGAACAGTACTCTTAAGCCCCCTAGCAGATTATCCAATATGTGTATGCATAAGCAGTTCCTAAAATGAACCGCACGGGTCCTTCTTTTTGGACTGTTAAGTTACAGACTACCACCACCATGCAGCTGACTATTTAGAAGAGAGTCTTCCTGCTTCATATTTGCAGGTTCACCAGCAACCTGGCTTTTGCCTGGGGTAAGCTACAGATCCAGACAGTCCTCCAGCCACATACATACTGCTCCTGTGGCAGAATTCCAAATGAAAAAAAAAAAAAAAAAAAAAAATGACTTCATGCTTGCACATCTTGTTTGTCAATATCGCTTTGTTTCCCCATGAACACATTGGCAAAGAGGCAGGCCAGAAGGATGATAGTTGGAGCAAAGCTGGTCTTTTCGGCTGGGTGCACATGCAGCAGTCAGGCATATGTTGAAATTCAAGCTTATCTAAGCTTATCTGGACAACCTGTGATGGGCAACTTTTCTATATCTCTCCGAAAGTTTGCTTGTTTCTAAAGATGACAACAGTTCTAGATCCATAGGGAGATTCCATTTTTTTCCCCCACCCCAGATATTTCTATTGTACTCAAGACAGTGGTTTACTTGAAGGGATGTTGAAACTTGAAAGAAAACATTTCCAAGTATTCTCATGTCATTCTGTAAGGCAACCTCAACCCGGCAAACTAATTTAGCCATTAATTGACTAAAGTCTGCATCAGAAGTTAAACAGTGGGGGTCCCATGGACGGGGGTGAACAACTGTAAGGACATGCAGGCAAGGAGGTATGCTAATTCTGCTGGTGTGTAATATAAGAATTTCTCCAAAGTTACTGGAATGGGACCAGCAAAGGTTGAGCTTGTCACTCTCCTGCTGACATGCAGGAAAGGCAAAATTACCAATTGCATTTTGAAAGTTGATGCGCAGATCTATTCAAACAGTGCACGCTATGTTTTCCTACAACCATTGTCACATTTTAACTCTGTTCTGCTACTTTCCTTGAAAGTTTTTCCTCAAAGACTTTGGTGCCAGATGTCTTTCCACAGTCTTAATGCATTTCATGCCTTGAGGATGGCAAGCTATAACCCCCCCCTTACCCATGCTTGCGTACAGATGTTACGTGCAAGAAGCTCATATCTAGTCAGTAAAAAGCATTTCATCTTATCTCGCATAAGAACAGTTTTCTTAGTAGTTCTTTTACGTAGAAGCAGTAGGTAGGTACAGCACTACCTCTTGAAGAGCAGCAGGAATCATTCATACACAATTGTGTGTGAAATATAACAATTCAGTTTTCATCGAAGGACACACAGAAACAAGTGGATATATTCCTCATTGGATCTATACCAGCTTAGTTACTTTATGCTTCACTAATGCAGAATCCTGATTATTGCAGAGCATCATGCTGCTTCTTTCACGAAGGCTACTAAGTTGTAAACACTCACTTCATTTCTATTTAACTTTTTACCTCAAATAGGGAGAAATGAAATTCAGTGGTTCTAATATTTTGTGAAAGGTAGTTAGGAACCAAGAAGTAGCACAGAGACTGGCAGTCACTGTTGTCCACAGGAACTTTCTCCATGTCCAAGTATTTATGCTTTCCTAAAGTCTTCGAAGCTAGTAACATGATCACTAACATCTTTGCAAGATTGTTCTTCACTTTGCCTATGTTTATTTACAGCTTGAGGAAAATCTTAAAAATGCATCCTACAATTCAACTACAATACATCCCACAAATGCTAGACTAGTAGTGCAATATACTAACATTATCTTTCTTCTCTTTTGAATGCATAGCAACACTGAGTAAAACAAATTACTCTTGCTGATACCATGCAGTTGAAGTGCAAACTGCAAAGTCACTCCCAGTTTTTGTCTCAGTCTCCTGAGGAGAACTAAAGCTCTAAAGATTATGTTGTAACAAGAGGTAAAGATTTAGTTGCTCCGTCCCTCCTAGCTTAAAACATGCAAAGAACAGTCCTGCAGGGCCTCAACTGTTGCCTCTGGCATGATTTGTGTTTGATATCACCCAAGCAACTTAAATTTGGTTTTAAGCCTTTTTTGCCATAAGCATAAAATGAATTATTATGCATAACATTGTTTATAAAACACTCTCAAATACTATAGCAATGTATGCAAACAGTCCTGAAACAGGTAGCAGGAATGAACACTGATTGAAACACAAAAACAAGCACATGTCCCAGCAGAAATCCTTAGGCAAACTTACCCTGTTGTTAGGAGGAGGAAAGGAAGGTGGTTTTTGTTTTTAATTGCAGAAATATTTGTAAGCAGCACATTCAAATGTGTTTTTACTGAACAGGAATGAACAAACCAACGTTAAGAATGCTGAAAACAGTATTGTAGCTGCACCAACACATTTTGAATTAAACAGATCTGCTGAAGTCCAGAAGAAAAGCTCGAGTGAAAACAAAGAGGTTATTAAGGTAGCATAAACCTTACCAGCCTCTACTGTCCATGGCTCGTTCAAGTATTCAGTTAACTGACCCTTAATAGTGTTTTATGGACTATTTTTAATTAATTCCTAATTTTAATGGATGACTTTACTGACACTAATAATATTTTATAGATGGAGCATGGAAACAAAAGACAGACCTATTGGGTAAGTGAGTCAGGGAGCAGCACTAAATCAATTGAAAGGCTCAGAAAGAAACCTTCAGCTTCCCTGTCAGCAGTCATTGAGTACATTGCAGAACAGCTGGCAAGACCTTCTATTGCATCTCATCACTTCTTTCTCTGGCCTTCTCCTTTATAAAATCATTTCCTCTTGATATCACCAGACACACAATAACTGGGCTAAAACTTTAAGCTTGCTGTCTAAAACTATCCTCCCACTTCTTCTCTCCATCTGGAGTTCAAGCCTATACAGGAACATTGCAACATTTCAGGAGGGTTTTCATCATTATTTCTTAAGAGAAAAATATTCTTTTTGACTCTTGTGAGAAAATTGATAACACCCATGAATTGGTAATACTTTAATAAAATAAACCAGCTAGAATCAATATAGCTCTACTACTATGTATGCCATTGTATGCTACATTTCTTATGCCAGTAAAAATACACTTAAGGGCTTAGTTTATCACACACAAAAAAATGCTACAAGTTACTATCAAAAGGGAAGGGGGAATAGAGAGAAGTTTCAATGTTAGATGCTGAACAGGAATGCCTTATTGTTGGAATTTTCTCCAAGCTTCCAAGTGTCATATTTTTGTGTTCACAGAAAGAGTTGTGTAGTATTTCATAGTGAATTACGGGGAGGAAATGTTATTGTATGAATTATTCAGTTTCATTTTACCTCCCACACACTGCATAATTTAGAAGAAAAAGATGACAAAGTACTAAAGGAGAAAGCTTAGAATATATTTAGAATGAATGTTTCTCTTTTACATAACTATCCTGAACTGTCCTTAAAATTTCAGACCCATGGAAATGCTTTGCAGTGTTTTAGTAAGAGAAAGGCAATAGAAACCCAGCCACACATTTCTTGCTTTGGGAAAGAAAATTATTCAAGGTCTTTTAATTCAGTTATCCCTCCCAAAGATGGAATCTGTCAAAGGGTAGAAAATAGCTCAAGAATCTTTCAAAATTACAAAATTCTAGAACCACAAAGTTTTTACTGAGCCATGAACTGTAGATGCACAAACACAATCTCTACAGTAAAGTTCTGTACATGAGATCACAACATTAAACAAATTTTCAGTAATGACTGCAACTCTCAAACATACTCCCAGTTGATCAAAGCAGGTGGCTTGCATGTTGTCTTTGAATGATCACTTCAACAAACTGCACGTAGCTGCAAGACAAGTATTTTAACATTCCCAGTTGCTATTAAACAAATGAGAACAGTTTTAAGCATCACAGTATTCAAAAATGGTACAAACTGGTGGGGTCTCTGAAGGATACTTACCTTCATACTCATGAAAAGCCCCACCTGAAAAGGCACTAAAGGAAGGAAGAAAGAAAGGGGACCTTCACTTTATTTATTAATAGCATGCAAAAAGTCTTTCATCCCCAAACCCCATAAACTAGTTAAGAACCATGCAGTGTAGCACAAATACTAACATAACACTGGATCCTTCAGTACTATGGTAAATTGAATTATTTGTAGAGACATGGGGTTCCACCTCTGAAATAATCCAGAAATAAAATATCAATACCACTTCTTGCAACTCGCAGCTGAACGTGAGAGTGTACAGCTTTGGGTATCAAGGATATCACCAAGATGCAGGGATGGAAATGCAGAGCACAGCACACTTCACAGATCTGTAGAAGAGGCTGCAAGTACCTTCCTGCAAGGCTTTCATCAAGATATCATTAGTCTATTTTAAAACATGGAGAGACTTGACAAAAGATTATCTTGCATACCATGGAGAGTAAGACAGACTTCAAAACCAATGACAGTTTATAGCCCCCTAAAATTCTTCCCTGATAATCTACTGCTTAAAAGAAACAAAATAGGTGTTCTTATTTAAAGGATGGATATGAACACTACATCCATTTCAAAAGCAGAGAGAGTTCATGATCCCAATTTAACCAGTTACCTTCATACTGTTCTACAGTTACATCCTATCTTTAACCTCAGAGTTCATGAAACAATACACCAACATGATGATTCATCTTCAGGTAATCAACCAGCTATATCTTCTTTGATCTCATGCAAATACAATTTGTTTTGTTGTTTGGGGTTTTCTGAAGGTTTTGCTTGTTTGTTTGCTTTTTCATTTTAAGCTTCTTTCCTTGAACAGTGGTAGAGAGCCTAGGCACTGGAAAAGTTATCACTAGACCATGAGAAACAGCAATTGTTCACTGATGTGTCCCCAGAGCGCAAAGTGTTTGGCTACAACTTGATGGGACACCTTAAGTTTTGGCACAATATAACAATCTTTCAGTCACTGTTTGAAATTACAGAAGAACAATGTGCAAGTCAAAGTTTAGCTGTAAATTAACACTCACTTTAATAAAAAATAATTTAAAAATAATGACATCAGCTAAGCTACTCTTTTGTAGACATCTTCTCACACCTGCAAATATGAAATACACAACAGATGTTGGAGCAAGAGGACTAACTCTATCCTCCCTCACCCCAACTGAAACATGGAAAGCTTATACATTATCACTCTGCTGCAAGCTGATAACACTCATATCTTTTCTAAATGTTTGGTTGTGTTGGCGTGTATATATATATACACACATATTAAAAAAAAGAAATCAAACTTGCACAATAAAACTGCTCTGAAAGCCTTGATACAGATTTGCTCCAATTACAGTATGAGACAGGAAATCTGGAGGAGCAAAGGAGCTCTAACCTGGTGCAAAAACTTTTCACTAATTTGGCACTCGATCAACAAAATCAAAATATTGGATCAGCTCCAAAGAGAGATGAACTTCTACAGTTTGTAGTTGCCAGTAATTAAAAGTTGGGTGGATGGTTTGCATTAGCAACCAGTGAGAAGTAGCCCACAGCTTCTTCTGGATGTTTCTGGTAAACAAGTCATCAGCATTTAAAAAGGAAGCCTCTTGTTTCCTCAGTTCCTACAGAAGATTGACTGACATTTCAACCTCCCTGAACCTAGAGTGACAGTGGAGACCAGTCTCTCACAGTAAAAGGGTTTGGGGATTTTGTGGTGTGGGTTGTTTGCCTTTTTTTTTTTTTATTTAAGAAGACCCCATGCAATACCCCTGTTTTTGCAATTAACATACCACCTCAGGGACAATCCATCCTTAAGAAAAATGAGGTGTTAATGGCATACATATCATACCAAATGCTCCCTTTCAACCTTAATAGAGTAAAATTATTTTCAACTCTGGTAAATAACCAGTATGACTCAGCTCTCATTTTTACAACGTAAAAAATAGCATTGTGGTTATTGTAATCAGATTTTCATTGCACTGGGGACTTCTGTATTTTTTTGGGCCCCTGCCCCTAATCAAAGTCAATGAACTTCAGTAGGATTTAATATAACCATTTCCACAAAGGGAAAAGTGGGGCCAAAAATTTCTCAGGTTACTGTCAGTGGTATTTGCTAGAAGAATGTGTTTGCAAAAGTGTCAAGTCTTAAAATCGTGGAATCTAGGACTTACGGAAAACAAATTCTAAAGGAAACAAGTAATTTTTAGAAGACAGACTAAGGTTTACAGGCTCTAAGTCACTGCAATCTTCCTTTTCTTTCCAAGCCCTTATATCGTTTTACATGTCATGGTTCTCTGGTTCCAAATGCTCTTAAACTAAGGACTAAACCACAAGAAACTCTGACATTTTCAACTTCCACTCTTCAATACTTCAAGACTCTTCAATATTTCAAAGCATGTTTCCATAGTGGAGAAGAACAAGGCATTCGTTTGAAATCAGTAATTCCAAAACAATCATCCAAACGTGAAAAAAAAAAAGCAAACAGGTATTAAACCCATTTCTAGCTACTTCGTTTTAATTCCAAGAGAATCATAAATATATCCATAGATTTCAGCTGGCGTCATTATAACCTTCCATATTTGAAGATTTCATTTCCAAGAAAAAAGCAAAAAAATTATAATTGCAATTAATCTCACTGTAAATGAGATTAAAAAGTTAACACATAGAAGGTGCCAAAAATATCACCTCTTGGCAACAGCTTGCTGGAAATCTGCAGACAAGGGAGGCCAGGTAATTTTTTTTCTTTAAGCCTTCAATTTAGATTACTGATTAGGATTACCTGAGTATAATATCCTCTTACACGTTCTGTAAGAAAACTTACAGTTTTAGCAACCATCTGCACTATCGTCTTTAGAATATGGTTTACATC
>JAOXNG010000012.1:71009537-71020166 GCA_028566535.1 Scolopax minor
CATTACACCACCCAGACCTACAGCCTTCCTCCCCTAAGACTGAACAGGTGGTTGAACCCCTAATTTTGTTTCCCTTTGCTATATATTTGGAAAATCTTGAGTTACAGATAAACAAGCTAAGCTTGAAGAGCTCTTGGTGACATTTTCTACACTAAGTTTTGTTTGCCTCTATTGAGAGACAGGGTTGGAATTGATTTGGGAATTGATCATTTAAAAAAAAAAAAAAACACAAAGTGAGGGGGAGATGTTATTCAGTATCACAAAGCTGGAGTACATGTACTTTTCTACTGTTTTTTGATTATACTGCAGGTCACCTTTCTAAAGCTGCACCAGTATTACCAATACTGGTGCAGTTACTAAAACTAATAAGCCACTCATCTGACACATACTTCTTCAGTGCATTAAAAAAAAAAAAAAAAAGCATAGAAGTCCTCATAACCCCTAACACAATTGCAAAAAGATTGGCAAACACTTTTTCCATATCACCCAGACCTCTTAAGACATCGTGTTAGAGACAGTAATTTTCTTAATTCTTGCAAAACTTGCTTAAAAGCCTCGAAAAAACTGTCAAGAAAATAACCCTAGAAATAGAAAAATAAAATTCCCAGTCTAAAAGTGTCAAAACAGCATTTGCACAAGACTCCCACAGTGGACCTACTGTATTATGTCTGGTTGGAATTTGGCATTTTTCTCTAGAGCCAGTCAATAACAGGAACTTGATCATAAATGCCCTGCTTTCCGGAAAGCACGGCAGCCTCAGCTGCGCAGCCTAATGAGCCAGGGGCACACCAGTTTCAATAACAGCTGGAAGAAAAGTCCACCAGAGAAGGTTAAAAGTTTTTGGTTTGTTTTTAATAAAGCCATAGTCTTGGGGTTTTTTTTGTTAAAGAAATAAAACCACCTCTAATTTTGCAATGTTAAGTTATTGAAGATGCAGCTCTTCTTAGAGTCCTTATACTTAGAGCACTATATATCTGGTGAAGTTTACCACACTAACATGAACATATTTAACTGATTTTGAAAATTATAAGCCTTTCAAATGAGAAACTGAAATCAGCCTACTTTCCGTTAGCCTAAAAACATTACTACTGTAAAAAAAAAGAAGTAACCTCTTCTTAACATTTTACTTCCAATATTCTTCTTACTCATTTTTAACTTTAAACTGGATTTTCACATGGTTCATAAAGTATATTCATCAGTTTATTGGCTTTTGAGAGGAAACCTATAACACTGATGGCAAAAAAAAAACATTGTTGAGGAAGCACTAACATATAACTCACTGTTTGTACACCATATATCTAAGAATCACTTAAGACCTGAATTAAGTCTTGTACGTGAAGCTCTCTCCCCACAAAGAAAACAACCACTTGCTATAAATATAAATATCTGGATTTTTGATTCCTACTAAAAGTGAAAAATAATCAGTAATTTTAATATGTACATAAGTTTTGATATTAAAGATGTCTTCTTACTTACAATTAAAGCACTGAGATCATTTCCTATGAAAAAGCTGTTCAGGTTTAATTATTTTAGTGGTGAGTTTTCAACCTCAAACTGAAAATCAAGATTAAAGGAAAGGCATTCTCTGTGCTTAAACAAAGTCTTACTCACATTCAACATACTGCAGTCACTTGATTCAACATTATAAATCTACAAAAAGTTCCTGAACAGTACCAGAACTGATTAGGCACCTGTACACACACATCATTTCATTTAGGGTAGAAATGCCTGTAGCGGTCTAGAGCCCCTCAAATATTTGTGTGGCTAAAATCTGAGCTCATTTAAAACAAGATAGTTTTTGACTGACACCTTTTTGATTAGCCTGTGAGGTTTTTTAAGTTCACATTTGTCAGCTTGCAGCAATTGCCGAGAGGGCTTCAAAACCCAGCCTCCATCTGCACACAGCTACAGTGAAATAACCAACGGCGACCACACATGCCAGATTTAACCTAGAAAAGTGAAGTTTTATTTCGTTACTAAGGTGACAGCTCAATGCTTCAACTGGAAGTTGGCATCACCCAAAAGTATGCCCAAGTCCATACCTCATGCTCCGTGGAGGCTGACCCCTGCGGGCTCCCTCCAACCTCCCACTTTGCCTTGGCCTAGCAGCCAAAATAGAGCAACACGGCTCCAGCTGCTTCTGGCAGGGAAAGCTTCAGACAAAATTTAGTGGTGGGTGTTTGTCCCATCAGAGTGCTCTGGAGCAGAGCATTGGATTCACAACCCCAATAACACCACGAGCTACAGCATCACAGGAAACAGATACCAGATGGCATGCAAGGGAGGGAAGACCCTGCGGATCACTCCCCCACGCCAGGGCTGTCTCCCTGACCAAGGCTCTCCAGGCATCTTAAATAGTCTGACAGAGGCCATGATTCCTTTTCCCAGAAAATGAATGAAAGAAGAAAGCACATGCACCAAGGATAAGAAGAATAAAGGAACAGGCAACCTGAGGGAGAGAGCCTCAGCTGGACTCAACACCCACCTTATTTGAGGAAAAAAGTTCTTCCTCTCTCCCTTTCTTTCCACCTTAGGCAGAAGCTGCCAGAAAAGAGGGCTCTCAGCTTCTGAGGGAATAAAGACATAAAGGGAATTGCAGTGTCTTTCTTCTCACAATTACTCCCAAAGGGCTCCTGCTCAGCTGCTTAGACATAGCTAGCACCAAGAGGAGCAGCCCCAGCATGCTCTATAGTCAAAGCACTCCTGCTGCTTCAGGCCCTGCTTCTCACCTGCTGCTCCCACACCTTTTCTTCTCTCTCACATGAATAGTATAGACAGTGGTTAGGGGACTGAATCTGGCCAACAGCACATAAACAGCAGCCTAGTAAGCATAATGTAACTTATAGATACCTTATTTTTTTTTCTTTTGGTAACTATGTACAAGTGGCTTTAAAGTATTTATTGAAGAGGCACTCACTGTTGCTACTTATCAAGCATTTTAAAAGTCACTTTCAGATTTAGTTATATCAAAACCTAAGGCTTTTGCTGTGCTCCATACTTATTATATGTAAGAATGAGTGATTTTGCATTCTCAAAGTTCAAAGATATCAGGAGAAGATACTCAGGAACAGTAGCACATATTTATTACACTTGGGAGAAGTCCAACATTTGCAACACATTTATGTTCAAAACTGGAAAGGTCACTGCTAAGAGCCCCAAAGCATAAGATGACAGTCATTGTACTACAGCACAAAGATTGTATTTGACATAATACACCAACAGAGAACAGAAGGAAGGTTATCACCGTAGCACACATGGTACTTACAGAACCTCTATACTTGAACGGTGACAAACAACGTCTGTTTCATTTTTTTACCTAGCTCAGAAATAGAAGTTATTGTTTTTTAGCAATAAAAAACATTGTCACAAGCTGTTATTCAGAAATCAACAAGTCATATGTAAAGCCTATCCCAGGCAACCTTCTGATGTAAAGACTGCAGCTCTATTTTAAACTTCGGTCAAAACACAGCACTGGATAGCTTCCATCAGTCGTAACATATCAAAAAGTTTTTTAAAGGACTAATTTAAACATATAGAGTATCCATTGGACAGAGACATCTATGTCTCCACAGTGATAAATCATATTGAATTCCAGGTGTTTATTTTTGAATACTTAACGAGGTGGCTTTATATTATCAAATACCTCTGCTCTCTCTCCCTGACTACCACCTCCACTTCTTGCCCAGCCTCTTGTCTTCTGAAGGCTTTTAATCATCCACTTCAGCAGATGACCCCACCTCAGTTTTACTTCAAAATTTCCAGACCCCATTCCTCTTCTCCTACACAACTTTTCCACTTTTAACAGCCCCCTCATTTAGATTACAGCACAGTTATTCTGCCTTCTCATCCAAACTACCTACAGCACCAAAACCAGAAGAGAGATGCTCTCAGATTTCATTCCTGTTTCCCAGTCTCATCCTAGCTGACTGAGAAAGAGAAGTCAGCTATGACTGTCTGCAAAATACTTCACAGGCCCACAGGGATGCTGAGTCTGGCAGAAGAAAAAGCTGTAAGGACTGGAACATGGTCAGCACAGAGAAAACCTTCTCAGAAGTCAGACAGGCAACACCACAAAGTCCCTATTTGACTCCAAGAACAGACTTTTTCCAAGAGTTTATGAATATAGCCCAATTGGAGACAAAATACCTCATCCTAAAAAAGATCTTAAGGCCATGCTCAAAACCACTCACCCCACCCTGAAGCAGTACAAAGATTATGCAACACTGTAAAACATCCTCTCCCTTCCTCACACCGTTTTCTCTTATAGGTGGCTTATTTAAAGTGTTGTGAAACAGCCAGTGTAGGAAATTTTAGGATTAACTCTAAAAGCCTGGAAATTGACACAAATGGGAGAGCCTTACAACAGGAAGGCTTCTGCAAATGTAGGAAATAGCACTACCAAACCCACCCATCAGGGCAGTGGCAGGACCCTAGAAAAGATTCCCGATGCTCTGCATCAATACTACATTGTGTCATCAAATATAACCTACATTAATTCACTTATGGCTTTTTTTCCCCTGAAGGATTAATTCAGACATCAGCAATTCAAGCTGATCTAGTGAAAAGCTGCGAGAAACAAACACTGTACCCAATTGCAATAGCTAACTTTAGGCAGTAACTCCTGTTAATAAATATCACTCAGCAGTTCCCTCTAGATCAGCCATATTATAATTTTGTTTTCCCTATCCTCGACTGTTTGTCTGTAAGCAAACTCTTCTCACTGAGGCTGGAACACACAAAAATAGAAAAAAAAAAATCACAGAAAATAGCTTAGTTCACAATGAGGAATCTGAAAGTCCATACACCAGTGCTGCAAAACTTGGAAGAAACTGAACATACAGGAAAACTGTAAATACTCCAGACCTATGTAAGTACACAATGGTTTCATCCTACATGCATTAATTTCCTTCCTTAAAAAACAACAACCAGAAAATAGGAATGAAACTAAGTTTTCTCTCTTTGTCAAGACAACATAGCTAGACTCTTTAACATATGTATTTTCCACAAGAACCAAAGCGAATATAGTTTTTGCCAAAACCAGAAACATACTTATATTCTTCTTCAGGATCCAAGACTTCTAAAAAAAGGCTGCCACTATGCCAAAGCAATACATATCTTCTGCAGCAACAAATACAAACAAGATTATAAAGTTTTCAAAAGGTAACATTCAGCAAATTACTTCAAATATTCTTTCAAGACAATAAAAACAATTTTCTGCTTCAACAGAAACCTCATCACCTCCTGAAATTACCCTGAAATTCACCTCCTGAAATTGGATGCAGTAGTAGTTCCATAGCTCCTCATGCAGGGAAGATGTATGTAAAGCTCTGCACATCTGGACAACACTAAATCGTTAATAGAAAAAAAATCGAAATTGTTGTTGGCTAACTTTGTGGCTTGTTTCAAGCATGCAAAAATCTCAAGTCTGGGAATAAATTGGCAAACTCTCAAGTCCCAGAGTAGGACTGATAGAAGTATCATTAATTACTTTGCTCGTTACTCAGCGCTACATCACCGCATAGCATGCCAGCTGTGACACAGTGAAACTCTCTTTAGAAAGACACATACTTCATAACTCCATATCTGGAGAGAAGACTGCTCATTGAGGAGTTTTTCCTCCCTTCCCACTCATATTGGGAAGCTGAAGGGCTGACATCAGCTCTAAAGCTAGCCATCAGTTTCTCTGAAAGCTCAGAAAGAGAAGGTGGGAAATGGTGGCAGCTACAGCTGCTTGATGACAGTGATTCTGGCAGCAGTTTTCCTAATAACCAAAACCCAACAGCACAGGAGTTGGGCAGCTAATGTCAAATAAAAAAAAAAAAGAAGCCCAAAACAGTGAAGACACAGTGGGAAAAGAGGTCTGAGGAGAAGGTGAAGAAAGTTAATGTACTGGAGGGACACCATTTCTTGCTGCTTATAAATACATCCTTTCACTTGTGATCAGAAGTTCCAGTTTGGGCACGAACAGGTCTATTCTGCAAGCAGAGCTGGCTGGGAAGTGTGCTTATCAAAGTACCTTCTGCAGCCAGAGTAAGGTGTGGAGCTGCTCTTTAAAAGCCTGCTTTCAAATCAAGGCCTGGACAAAGAAAAGACAGTAGCTCTAAGCAAGTGTTTTCTTTCAAACCATACAGAGGCCAGAAAAACCACGAGGACTGCTACAATCAAGTATCTATATAGTGAATCTTCTCATTATGTAGGAGAATCTAGGGGTTTTACTGGAAATAAAATACTAAGTTATCAGTTACTTGATTCTTTCCCCTTACTAAAAAAGAGAAAAAAAAACCACAAACAAAAACCCAAAGAAACTCCCAAAACCAAGCACACCTTTATCATCACTATCTCCACCATGCAAAGTGCTGATGTTCCAAGCTAAGGCAGCCCAGCCAGCCTTCCTCCAGCAGCTGCCAGTGGCCCTTCTGTCTCCTCCCTCTAGGTGGAGAGCTTTACTGTGTCACCACCACACAGCCCCACAGGCAACCACACCACCCCTCTGTCACAGAACAAGAGTATCATCTCCCATTAAGTATCTGTGCAGAGGTCCATACTGCAGAGGAATTAAAAAAAATAATCAACATAGAGCAATGGAGGGTACTCTCTGCTGATCTTCACACCAGCATGAAATGTAGTTCTGCAAAAGGAAAATGGTCCATTGCTGCAGGACTTGCGAGTCATGATCCTCCTGAGCCTGGCAGGGAAAAAAAGACACAGTGCCTTCCCCAGTGCTGCTCCAAACAGTGCTCTGCTTTCAGATTTGGACTTTCTTCATCTTCTGCACAAACCATTTTACCCTCCTCCTCCTCAGCAACAGTTTCTCCTCTTGCTCATATCACGACAGCCACAAAGTTTCTTTTCCCGTCACAAATGGGACAGAAACTTGAAAAAATTTTCTATGCTCATTTCACGCTCACAGCACTAACACCAGTTTCAAATAATGGAGGAAGAAGTATGGAGCCAACTTACTCCTCTTCAAAGTCCACTCCCAAGAGGTCTAGACACCCAACAAGGTCCTCTTGCAGGTGTTGAGAACAGCAGCACTCCCCGGAAGCATTTAAGGAAGACACCTTCTCTCTATATAAAGTCTCATTACATACTAAATCAGCAAATATTACTCATTACAAAGCTCAACCACCAGTGTCTATACCTTGTCACGAGGAACTCACAGGAAATAGTTTCAAAGGGGGAGCCTAAGAAAAGTCAGGTACAGCTGAGGCTGCAAGAATGATGACCAAGTCACAGTAACAAAGCAACCAAGGAACCAAGTCAGAATTTGATTCAATAATCACCGATACAGAACTGATGGTGCGCAGTATTTACCTTCAAGCAGCTTGTTTTCTCTCACCTTTAACAACTAATTCAGGAGTATCAAGTTTATTCACAACATACTGCAAGGCCTAGACAAAGCAATTAATATATTTAAACCCATAAGCAAACTTTTTGGAAAAATACTTCTGTTCACAAACAGCATGCAGTTTCACTCGTGCATGCTTCCACTGAAAGGGGACATCCTACCTTTACCTTCCATTAACACTGCCAGCTACATATTCCTGCACTAGTTCCTGTGTGGCCAACCAAGGTCAACCATAGCTGAAGACCAACCAAAACACCCTGAAAGAAGGTTTTCAGCTGGAGCAAGTTTTAGGAGTCCTCATCTTTTCCTAGCTCTTAGTTTAATGGCAGCCTACAGCATTAAACACATTCAACACAAATAATCTTCCATTCCACTCTTGCATCCTCCCTCTCTCATCAGCTGAGGATTTTAGTTTGGCTGGGCTTGAGAGCAGCAATGGTGATAGAACCATTGGAACATCCTGAACCACAGGCAGCAGAATAAGAAACTCCCTTTATGATTTCTCCTCCTCAGTCTGTAGTTCCCCCCAGCTGCCCAACATTTCCACTGCATTAGTCAGCTTTTTTCCACATAATTAATGAACGAAGTGTGGCTAAATATACTAACAAAGATCACAGTATGTGAGGAGTGCTAGATCTGCAAGGCTGGTCTCCACACTAATTAAGCCATTCTTCCTATGATATCTCTTAAAAGCCTCATAACAACTTTCAGCTAAACCTAGATGAAATACTTCATTCCCTAAACTGTTTAAAGGTGCAACTATATACACGCACAGGCTACGGTGTCCAATATGTCTTTGAAATCTCTATTAAAGCATTATCATTTGCAAATAAACCTCGCATGCATTTTTCAGATGTCAACAAGCTCAGGTAGAGACCAGAGAGAAAGAGAAGTGTACCAGTACCGCGCTACATCTGCTAGCCATGATTCAACAGTGGTCCCAGAGAGGTTATAACTGGAGCTGAACAAAGACTTGTTTGCTTTATAGACGCCAGGAGCCACACACAGAAAATTGCTCACTTCTGAAACAAGTCACTCTCAGTTTAGTTTCTCCAGAGGTTCAGATAATTACATCCTGGTGTATTAGTGCATTAACCAGCACTACCTGGTAGAGGCAACGCGCCAGTCCTATGCTGCTTTGAAATGAGGCTCAGTGATAACTGTACCAGAGAACAACAGGTTTTACAGTTCACTCCATTTAGAGGGTGTTTCTCCAAGCTGTCTGAGGAGTGACTATAGCCACCTAAGCTGTTCCAGATTCACATTCCATACACAGTCACTCCTTTGTCCTCCTAACCCCACCGCATACACCAGACCCAAGGGAGGGCAAGAGAAAGCCCTGCATGGGGAACTCTGCCTTCCGTCATCCGCTCTGCTAAAAGCACAAGACATCCATATATAAAAATATATATACATACACACGCACACATACATCCAGCAACAGCTGAGGAAAGCCTTTATTATTGTATGCAGCTTTCCTTGCTGGTGTCTGAAACAGAAGCGTGGAGGCCTTTCTTCAGTTTCACTACCCAGTTGGAGGGAACACAAGGTGTAGGGCTGCAGCTACAGCTCCTATGCCATCCTGCCAGCCCAGCAGCAAATAGCAGACCAGGAAAACAGAGAGATCCATATTTTTTCCCCACTCTGAAGAGACTGACAACAGAAACATCAGATCAAGTGAGGCTGCCCACTATCACAGGCAAGATAGTTTCTCTCTCTGCTTTTCTCCCCCTAACACAAAGCTGCACTTGAAGAATTAAAAGCAATGAACATTTTCAACATATGGATTTTTTATGACCAAAAACCTCAAAAGGAAAAAGGAGTCAAGAGGTCTCTCTGCAAAAATTAATCCTGGAATTAACATGATTCATTTGAAAACTTACCAAGTGTTGTCTTACAAGTTATTAGACATGAACACCTGTAGGGAGCCAACTATTAATAGTACCAATGAAACTGTCATAGAAAAACAAGAAGTGCTACTTGTGGCACTGTGATTAAGGTTGTGTCAGCAGTTTGATTTTCACAACTTCAACACCCAGCTGTAAAAACGGCCTTTGGTAGAATCAAGCATACTGTGCCATTATCCATGGGGAGTACCGTTTCTGTTTTCACTGGGTAAAATGCAAGAGTCAACTATGCTTAAATACATAATCTCCAAATAGTAAAGATCCAGAATTTTCAACTCAGCTTTGGCATATAATCATTGCCAAATAGGACTACACCCTTAAAAGACAGTTTGGTAAATACTGCAAGACAGAAACTTGGTAGAGTGCAAGAAACTGAGAAATAAGAGTGTGTGATTTTTCTATTTTGGCATGCGTTCTTCAAGAACTAGAGGTATACCAAAGAAACTGCGTGTTAATACAGAGCTCAGAGCTATAGATCTCTGTAACTTGGCCACCATTTGCTTAGACACAGAACGGCGCTAACAGATCTATGTCTGAAAAGGCACCTCCTGAGATTCAAGCAAGGAAATCTATAACCCAATAATAATCAGTGAGTGATTAGCCCTGTACATGCACAAAATTAAAAGCCCCACTTATGCTGACACAGGACACACATCTGTCCCAAACAAGCATATATGGCAAAAATACAGCATTTGAATCAAATGTGTGTTAGCAATATACCACTGAAGAGGTCCTGTAATAAAGAATCATTTTTTAATTAAGGGGCAGAGTCAAACTGCAAATAGAATGCAACCAGAATCCAAAGGAACTTATTCCAAGCGTGCTTTGATGCATCAGGCATATTGCTGGGTTCTGGATCTTATTCTATTTAAGTTTAATTACAACAAACATTACAGACTAGATCAGCAAGCTAGCACCCTTAACTGCCTCAGCGTGGAAAAGCTGTAGTGTCTCTTAGTTGTAAATTTAGTAAGATAATTTAATTAAATACTGAGTTTTAATGATCTGATTCCCCCACATTCCTGTTTCTTCCACATGCAGAAAGCCAAAAGCAATACAGTCCTACTTTAAAGATAAAAACAAGAGCAGCTTTTCTCCTGGCCTTTTCTACCTCTTTTCCCCTTATCACATATTCAGATGAAGCCTCCACAATTAAGAAAATGAAAGGAACTGAAGGCAACACCTGACAAATTCTGCAGATTTATAAGCTCTTCCCCTTCTCCATCTTTCCCTTAGTCCCAAACACACTAGAGGAAAAACTAAACACAGACACACAAAACGTTAAACTGAAGGGGAAAAAAACAGAGCAAAAGACACACCTGTCTGAACTGTTAAGAATAATCTAGTAAGCCTTACTGAGAGGTCAAGTTTTGG
>JAOXNG010000012.1:71034389-71046366 GCA_028566535.1 Scolopax minor
ACAAGTCTTGATACTAAAACATAAGAAGAACCTCTCTAAGTAAAACCAACCTGTTTTAGTTAATCAACAGAGCATGAAGGCAGATCCAGTGAAATCAAAACAACTATGAAAAACTTCTGCATTTTAGGATTTCATGGCGAGAATTCTTGCATGTTAGATTATAGCAAATCATTGTTACATTTATATTGCATGTTTTTGTTGTAGAAAAATGCTCAGCTTCTTGCTGATCTAAATACGTAGTAATCTAAATACGTAGTCCTTTGGTTCTTTGCGAGGTAGTGTTAAGTATGCCTGAATATATTTCTTATTTAATATAATTATTTCTTTCCTCTATATCTTGGATAGAGAATTATCAGATACAATTTACCTCAGAATATTTTTCTACTTCAAATGTGTTTTCTATGTAAGCAGGTGCCATTACTATTATCTTCAGCTAGAATCAGAGAGCAGAAGGAAAAGCTCCTGGCTTTTTTCAGCTAAAGTTATCCTCAGATATTATGTTAACATTATGTTTGTTCAAATATTGATTTCTTTTTTGTTAATATTTGAGATAAACCTGAACTAGACCACTGAATCTTTACATGACAATCTATCTTTAGCCTTTTGGGAAGCTCAGGTTTGGACAAAGACGTTTTGAGTTCTCTGTTGATTCTATTTGTGGTTTGTATGTAACAAAGGAAACCCCAATAAAAGGAAAATAATTCAACAACATTAAACGATTAATTTCTTTAAAAGATACAAGTTATTGGGAAGCAGGTGCCTAAGAAAAAAAAAGGCAAATACAAAAAATAAAATTAGACTTTTAGAGGATATGTGAGTTCCTAAATTATGCTAGCTGAAGGATAAACAGTTCCTCAATACCTGGTAAAGAGTTGTTGGCAGCATTCAACCAGCTCTGTGCTGTTGGCAGGGAAATCTGTGGAGTTGAAGACATTTCCTAATAAGACGTGGCAAGGAACTTCTGGACCAGGGGTAGTCAGCATTCCTATGAAGTAAGTAACAATTTTCTTAATGAGCAATGAAGAGGAAGATAAGACTTGGGGATGTCAGTCTCTGGGTTATGGGGAGGTGAAACATTCTGGCTGACACAAAGCTATGCTGCATTTATAGCTGTGCAAGTAAATGCAGGACCTTTTCTTTTGTTTTAAAAGGAGATAGTTATGGTTTATTTATCTGTGCTCTGCTAGATGTTCTCCAAAATTTTCTATAAGTAGTAATATCAGCATTCATTGCAGTGATGGAGACAGAAAAATATGAAAGTGGCAGTTCTTTCTTGTACATAGCATTGTGGAACCCAAACACATTTTTAATATGTTCTTGTCTTGACTGGGGTGTAGAAAACACTTGTCTCTTTTTCCTTCTTCTGGGCATAAGGAAACCATTTGCCATGGCACAAGTGAATGGAATGTAATTTTCTTTCCAAAGCAGATTTTATTGTTTTGGAAAGATTTCCCAATGGCTGCTCACAAGTTTTTTCTTAAAGCCAGGATTGTGAAATGACAAATTTTAGTAGGACTTCCTGACTCCTCAGTGTTCTATAACTTTCAGATAACAGTGTGGTGTATCCTTAAAATGTGTATGTTTCTCTTGCTGCAGTGCACACAGAGGGATAGAGCAGCCGTGGTAGAAACATGCATACTGTTTTCAGCTACATAAAGCATGAAGATCTTTCTTTACTGGAAGAATACGAGGGCTTTAACCTTTATCATGCAATTCTGCATATCACTTGCTCAAAAAAGGAAAGCTAGGAAAGCGATTGTTAAATACCAGGGATAAATTTTACCTATTGAATCATATCAGGTCAATTAATTAATGTTTTGAATCACTAATATTATGGGTTTGGTTTTGGTTTGGTTTGGTTCTTGTTTTAATTTCCTCCCTAAAAATGCCTGCTGCATTGTGTCTCTTTACTCAGTTGAAGGTGAGAGTTTGAAAATAAGGATTTGTTGTTGAGTCTCACCTCAGGACAATTTCATTAATTTAAATGTTCTGTGGGAATACTATCAGCCCAAAATATCAGTTTGAAATTAAGGAAAAAAAGTTGTTCAGCTTCCTCGCCACTCCTTCTCTGTTACACCCTCCTTTCATTCCACTTCTCTGTTCTGCTCCATAATTACTTCTGTAATTACTTTCTGTAGCCAAATAATGTAATTTGCTTTGTTTATGAGTCGTGTGTTACATGTAGACCAATAACAAAAACAAAAACAAAAAAAGATAACACATGATAGAAGAAAGAAAATAAATCTGTTTTATATTCCAGTTTTCAGGGACCTTTGGTGGTATACTGACTTTTTAATCCTGCCCAACCCGAAAATACTGGCGTTGTAGTGCCCAGCTGTGCCTGTCGTGCCGACGCACTGCCACCCTGCGGAAAGAGAGAGACAGCAGAAGGGAACGGTACCTGCGACACAGGCTGTCATGAAACAGGCCACAGTCCCCGCAATCATTGCTCTGAAAGCACCACCCCTGGGAACATACTGCCTTTCAAGTGGGACTGTACTCTGGGATCCTGAATGCTTTTTGCATACTGCTCCCCATGCTCTCAGTTAAATCCCCTTCTTACAGCCTCATAGTCTGTGATGGAACAAAGAAACTGTAGGATGTCACAGTTACTCAGTTGCAAGATCTCATCCCAATTACACCATTTCTGCAGTATGGTTCTGAAGTCTTTCCCCAGGCATGTGCAGTTTAAGAAAGTTGGCAAAATTGGCTACTACTTATGCAAATTGATTTCATTCCACTAGTGATTGCTTTATGAGTGTACAATCTCCGATTCAAAAGAGGAGAGACACCACAAATAACATGAATGTCACTCTTTTTGGTTTTAAAACAGCACTGGAGTCATAACAAGACATAAAATTCTGCGAGTTTCAGGACTCTGTACACCAGAAATAAGGCAAAAAGCTTATTTTTATTTAAAAACTTAGGATTTGAGATTAGAGGGAGTTAGGAGCAAGTTTTCTTCAGTTATTTATTAGGTCATTATCCTGCTAAATCAGAGCTGCATAAAACAATGCACAAGCTACAACATAAAAAAATGTCCTTTATGTGTCCAGATAAGCTTGTCATTTTTAGCTTTTGCTGGCAGTCCATTAAATGTACTCCAAAGTAAAACTTTTGCTTTCTTCCTTCATTCTCCTGAAGAAAGTGGTGAGTAGGGCTGGCAGCCCTAAAATGTCCATAAGATGATCTAGCAGAAGAACCCCTATCACTGGTGCTTCCATGTGTGACTAAGAGCCTTTTTCTGGTTCCTTTCTCCAAACAGAATTTCTCCTACCCCAGTTATCCAATGTCCCACAAGAACTATTTTTCGGATGTAGCATGTTCCTTGACTGTGGTTCCCAAAAGTCCTCCACCCGAGGGGGGGAAGCCAGTTCACACCTTTCCTAATCACATATATCAGTTGAACACCAAACTTGTCCTGTGATTGTACTCTCAGGTGACAGACACCTTGGGCTCATCCCCTGTTCAGAGCAATACTTTCCCTCCTATCCAGCGTGTGCATTCCCTAGTGAATCGGAACAGAAGAAGACTCTGCAGCCCGTGTCAGTGTTGCAAGGGAAGCCTCTCAGCCAGGCTGTGCCGGGAACACTTTAGCAGAGTCCTTACTTGTATTTTTCATCCACCCTAATACTAGAAACAGGCAGATGAAGCCAGACAGGATGTAGCCCAGTTCAGGTTCCAGCTGACTGAAGCGAAAAAAAAAAAAAAAAAAGAAGAAAAAAAAGCCTTGTTTAAATTTCTATTCCATTTATAAGTCTGGCTGTGATAGCTGCAGACACCATTAGCCAGCTACCATAATCCTGCTAGGTCTGCCCCTGGCATGCACTGGGGCACATTCCAGGTTTAATGCACAAAGACTGTTCTGTCACCAAAGTCTTCCGAGGTACATTTACAGAAGAGACTGAAGGCTCAATTGTGGCACAGGTACTAGATTTTACCTAAGTTGGGCTTGTGTCGACAGCAATTCATGACAGACTGCAGCTAAAAACTGGACCAGCAGCCCCCAGGGGCCCTGCGATTAGTATTCACTCTGAGCACTGATGTCTTCTTGCTGCCTCCAGCAAGTGCCTACCATCGCATGTGCTACCTAACCTAAAGCTATGTCTGCCCACGCCATAATCGCTTTTTCACGCATCTGTGTGGGACCTGGCTCTGGCTGCTGAAACTGGCAAGGTCCTTGTGTGAAGAGGAGACAGCAGATTGACACACACCTGCACCCCCAGCCAGCCCCTGTAAGAGGAGATGCTGGTGCGAGCTTGAAAAGTTTTATGCCCAGCGAGTAAACAGACTGACAAGCTCTGGGGAGACAAAATGAATAGCATGTGTGGCAGAAACTCTAAAGCTGATACCCCAAGAACTGGGGAGAAAGAAAGAGGTCAGATGTGAAGAAATTTTCTCAGTTGTGGTGGATAAAAACTTACCACAGAGAAAGAAGGATGGACAGCACAGTTGATTGAAGATAAACTAGGGAAGGATGGAAAATGAATAAAAAGGAAGCAGAGAGGGAAAATTAAAGAGAAAATAAATGTTACTGAGATGAAGGAAGAAAGGAATAATAGGGGGAAAAGACTGAAGTGCATTAGATCACAAAAAATACTGTCTAAAATGTTAAGGGAAAGGTAAATGGAAGGAGAAGTCCACTCTGGAATTTTGTTATACTTGAATACACATACATTGCAGTCCTGATTATCTTTGAATGAAAATGTGGCCTCATTGCTGATTGGGATTTAGAAAGGTTTAAGAATCTAGTGTGAGATTGTTTTGTAAGTGCTTGCAGGAAAGAAGTAACCTTACTTTAACTTCAGAAGTAGAAATTACTGATTTAAAACATTGGTGTTATTCACTGTGGGACAAAGGTATACCTGGTATTATTTCATCAGTAGTGTCACCCATACTACAACTGCAGGAAAGGTTGATGTGATACCACCATCCTGTTCTGCACAGGCGTTAGAAATTGTTACTGGACCAAATGGAGCCCTCTTTCTCTGCATCATTCAATGCAACAAAGGGGAAAACTGGTTGTCTCTTTCTGAGGCCCTTCTGAATGATCCACATACAATAGTTTCGGCAACTTCTGCATCATGCTGCCATGAACTCCATCAAAGCAGTGTCCAGCAATCTGTCAAGAATACATTGGACTTGGTTTACCTTCAGCTACCAAATACTTTGGATGCTGTCCCTGGCTGTGAAGTCCATGGTGGCATCTAGGAAAGGCTCAAAATCCCATCAGAGCTAGTTTGGAGGCTGCAGAAAGGGAGCCAGTGGAGGTTGGATAGTATATCCAAGTGGACTTTCCTTCCTGAGGTGCTTTCTGTTTATACAAGCAAGTGAGTGAGGGGACTGTGGTAGATCCAGAAGATACTACAGAAAGAGTTTCTTTTTCTACTTTGCTGTTTTAAATTTGTGTCAGAAAATTGACTTCACAGAGGCAGAGAACCATGGTAAGGGATGTGGAAGAGGAAGAAAGAGTGAGTCCAGGGGAGATCCATCACAATGTGAAAGAAGATGCAGATATTGGAGTGAGAGAAAGGGGTTGCAGAGAGAAGTGTCAGATCTCACAAGGAAATAGAGAAGCGAAGAGTGGGCAGAGACAAGAGGATGAATGGCAGGGAAGTCTCATAATTGCTTTTCTAACTGTTGGCTTGATTATTTGAGGGCACATGGAGTGACCCAAAGCTTCAATGACCTGACATGGCGATGAGCAGGTAGAACAGAAACAGGAGGATTCAGGGGATGGTTCTGGACAGTGAGCCTCAAGGCAGGGGCCTGGAGATAAGCAGCGCATGGACATCCTTTGCCTCTCAAGTGGTTCTTGTGCATCTGACAAACCTTGCATTTCAGACCTCTCCCCACAGGCTGTCGTATTTCTTTCTGATAGGGCCTTCTCAGTGGCAAATGCAGTTGTGAGAAGTTGAGACATCATTGCTGCAACTCGGCATACAAAGGGCAGGGGGGAAAGATTCCTGGCAGGGCTGGAACTCTCCCAGCTGGAGCTCTTTGTGCTCAACATTTGTGGCTTGTGCCCAGCCCACAAAGTACTTGCAGCCTCCTTTTCCTCTTCGCAAGCGCTTGCTTACTTTTGAAGGGGTGGGTGAGATTGGCCAGATTTGCTGACTTCTTGGCAAAGATGCATCCTTTGAAAGGCCAAGACCTAGTTCCTGTTGGTGCTGTCATGATGTGATTTCTACAGCACTCAGCGCAGCATGGTGTTTCAAAGGCAAAGGCAGTGCCAGCTCCACATTCTTCTCTCACATATATCTCCAGTGCTACAGGGAAATGATGCTACCCTGCAATAAAACTGATGGAAGAGCAGGATCCAAGCTGAGCTTTATGCAAGCTTTACTCAAGCCTGGAACAACACCATGACTGGGCACATGAGTCTCAGTTCCCACTGTGCTTGGTGCAGGAATGGCACAAGTGGGAAAAGGTGGGGATGTTGGCTGAGCTTTGTGCGGGCTTTGTACTTCTGGACCACTGAAAAGGCTACTCTCCAGGCCAGGGGAAGGGAGGGAGCCTGCCCCACGTTCACTGCTTCACAAGGGAAAGCTGAGGCAGGCCTCAGCCTTGATTGCAATTTCTGGGTGGTCAGGAGGAGCCTTGCAGCAGTGGTAGGCTACCTCTGGTAGCCTCAGGCATGGGGGCAGGGCTGCGGGGAGCAGGAGACTGACCCCTCTGCAGCATCACTGGGGCAGGGGCTGATGGCTGGCCATGGTTCTGGCCATGAGAAGGATGGGGGGAGCCCAGGGGCAAGCCGGGACAGCCAGATCTGTGGGTGCCCTTGGGGCTTGGGCAGAGCAGTCAGGGATCCAAGCCAAGCCCTGACTCAAGAAATATTGTTCTGTTAAAAAAGAGCGTGGAAGTGACAGTCTAGTACCTCGCTGCTTGTGGTCTGCAAGCAAGCCAGCTCTTGGTGCAACATGTTCCTCAAGCATACGGAAATAATTAACAATTGTTCCTTTGTATCTCAGCCAGCACTGGAGGTACCCAATTATGGGCATTGTTTCTGTAAGAAACACCAAATAAATGTCCCTTTTCATTCCCAGAAGGGGGTAAATGAGCCACAAGTACAAAAAGCATCAGGTCCAGAGATGTGTTCACGTATGCAATTGTCCCTTACAGCTCTGTATGCCGGTGCAAACTGGACTGACTGGAGCCAATGGAGTTAAAACACCTGAGAGAAGAAACAGGTTCCTAACTGGAAGGAGAAGGAGAATTCTCTGTGCTGGACTGATTAGAAACATTTTTACCCTACACGAGTATTTCGGTATGTACGAGGAGTCACGAGACTTTTAAGGGAAATGTTGGCAGCTCTTTGAGAAGAAGTCTAGTGGTCAAAGTTTGGAAAGCTATAAAATCATAATTTTGCTAGAGCTGAAAATGATTTTTGCATATTTTAGAGAATATCCTAAAGAGGGAAGCTTAATCACAAACATCCCACTCCCCAGGAGGATCTTCCTGTCCGGTGCTTCTAGCAGGATAGTAGTGATGCAAAAACATACCTTATGGAACAAACGCTGTAAAAAATTAATTAAAAGTTTTGAAAAACAGCAACAGGAAATCACTGGGCCTTACCGGAATCATAAACCTCAATATAAAAACGTGGCTGGCTAAAATCTTGTTTGTAGGACTTGGTTTCTTTTTCCCTAAAGAGCATATCAGAGAATGAACTAAGCATTATGTGATAAACCTTCAAAGTCTATCAAAAGAGAAAAGAGTAACTACTGTAAGGCTAGTTTTTTCACAAATGCCACTACTCTCATTACACATACACAGTCACACCGTATATCTCCATCTGTGGCCTGAACTCATGTGCCAAGATTCATCTTTTTATTACTGACATTTTCTTTATGGGGAGTAAGTTTGAAGAAAGCAGAGTTTGTACCCTTGATGAAACTATTTAATCCACTCACTAACACAAATGAGGACATCAAAGACTGATTCTCTGGAAAGCCTTCAGAATATCGTAGAGGGGTTCTCTTCTTTCTTCTGGCCTTACACAAGTATAGTCTAATATACACCCAAACCCTTACATAAATCTTGTCCAAAATACTTCTAATCAGAAAAGAAAACAACAGGCCTGGATTTCTCACACTACCAAAAAGACCACCTTGGGAAAAGAACAATGCAGTCACAGAGTGGTATGGTGTCTGTTACAAGAGTTCACATGAAGCAAGCATTAGCTATTCAAAGAATTAACTGAAGCGGGGCGGCAAGTGAGCATCTGTTCCTTGTCACTGAACTCAGGGCAGGGCTAGAGCAGAGAAAGAAGTACATTTTTTCTTTCCCTGCTAAAAAGTTTTAAATAAAAAAAAAAACTACTCCACTGTCCCCTAGTCTGGATTATTCTGTTAGAAGGTGGGTCTAAATATCAGTGGGTGCTTTTCCAAGTTGTCACTCCAATCATAGAATGAATGAAGCACTAGTAGAACATAGGAGAGATCCAAGATACGGACCAGAGGGGACTCCTAACATTGCTGGAACTATGTTTTTTGTTATAACACATGATTTGGCTAGATTTATGCTATTCACACTTTTTATATATTCCTTTGCATTTTATTTGTGGCTAAGTGGTAAGGTAAGAATTAATGCTTTTATTTTTAATGTGCATATTTCAAGTGGGTAAAAGCTGTCTCACAGTCTTGTGTGCCTGGGATAAATCATTCTGTGATTAGTTGTGACCAAACCCAGAAGAATGATGCATAAAATTACTTCTTTATTACCCCTATTACAATGCATTAACTGTTTGCTAGGTGCTGACAGAGTCAGGCCCCCACAGCCCTTCTTTTGGTTTGTCACAAAGAGCACTGGCTCCAAATCAACAGAGGGATATAGTGGAGCTGGTCAAAGAGGAACTTGGATGGCAGTGACAGGGAAATGACAGAATTGACATTTCCTTGGGACTGGAAAGAAGCAATACTACAGTAAAAGCAAATGGGACTTCAGGAGGACAGAATTCAGTTATCCAGAAGGTCCTTAGGTACCATTTCCTGTGAGACTGATCCAAGGAAATAAAGGAATTAAAAAAAAAAATTTATAACATGAAAGAAATTATATTAAAGGTGCAACTGCAAACTTTCCAGGTGCAGAAGATGGTCAGGAAGAAGAGTAAGTGATCATCTTGGTTCGGTCACTTTAGTCCCAAACATAGGAAGAAATTATACAGGAAGTAGAAACTACATCAGAGTACTAAAGATGTATTTTCAACAGCACACAGGAGTAACATCAGAAAGGCCAATGAGGTGTTAGTCCTAGTGACCATTTGTGAAATTGTTCTATCAGTGCATTAATAACAGGAAAAACAGGGCTAGTGAACTAGTCAACAGAAGATTAAGTCTATTAACAGATGAATTTGCAAAACAACTTATGGAATGCTTTTTGCTAAGAGATGGCTGACAATTAAGATTAATTGCAAAGGAATAGGTCTATGCAAAGTGATGTTTTCTTTAACAGGTTAGAAGATGGAATAGAGAGATTTCCATGAAGCTGAGGAAATAAGTATAATTACTTATTACAGTAATAAGTAAGATTAGAAATCAAAAATTATCTCCAAAGATGGTCTTGATAAAATAAGGAAATGATCTGTGGGAAAAATCCAATTAATTCAACTGGGACAAATACAAAATACTGCATTTGTGAAGGACTCATCAGTTGCAAAAATACAGGATACGGAAAGTTGATATAGAAAAAACTATAAAGCTTATGGAATCAACAATAGCCTATTGTTGCTGAAATGGAAAACACAGAATAAATACAGGTGTATATTCTGTAAATACCTGAAGTAATCCCAACGTGTTAGTGTTAGGGACTCAATTGGGGCAACTGGATGTTGAGAGGCTGTAGGAGAGACATGAAAATTATCAGAATTCTAGAAAACATGACATGGAAGCAGAGATAGGAGAAAAGTGGTGTCTTTTAGCATAAGAGAGGATGATACTGTTCAGGAAGAAGGACTGGGACAGTCTTCAAATACAGAAATGGCTGCTACAAAGAGTTAGGGATGCTAACTTGTGCTCCTTATGGATAGGGCAAGATACAGTAGATTTAAACATAGGAAGAATTAATATTATGGATCTACAGCACTGGAACAGATTTGCATAAGCAGGTTGTGGCAACTCCATAGTTTAGTTCACTGATAGCAGACAAGATGACTGTTCATTAGGAATGACCTGCTACAGCTGACCATGCCCAGCATGAATGGTGTTCTACTTGATGCTTCAAGGTTGCCTGCAGCCTCACAGTGTTTTGATAGAGTAGCACCTCGACTTCCCCAGAGTCAATGCCAAACAGTCCCACTGTCTCCTCACAACTCTTCAAGTGCTGGCAAGTTCTCACAAATGGCACTAGCTAATCTACTGAGGCCAAAGTTTTATTCTGCTCTTAGAGGACTCTTTATTTTGGAAGGAAGGGGTTAAGTACGGGTAACAGAACTGTAGTCATAGAGTAGGAGAGCGGTTGCACAAATTACTCTTGCCTCACCCATTTTGCCACTTCCCTATTGCTTGACACCACACTGTTTTTTCAGCAATAAAACTGACAACTCAAGAAACACTTGTGACAATCCCAGTTCCAGGGAGCAGCAGGGATAAGGCTGGAAGATGAGGGTGCCAGCCAGACTGGCCAGGCATCCACCTCACTGACAAAGGGGTGCAGTACTACAGCACCCAAAAATGAAGAGCAGAGTAGGTCCCGTAATGGTAACCTGTGACGGATTAGACAAGTCTGGTTCACCAGCCAAGTCTGTAGACAGAGCCGCAGTCAAGCCAGGATGTCAAGTCTGCAAGCCAGAGCTAGTATCTGAGGCACGTGGCCAGGCACAGGGACCAAGGATGAGTGGCGTAGTTTGAACATAGCTCCTGATGGAAGAGAACCAGGCCCTGACTTCTCACAGCTTTTTCTCACCCTTCACTTTCCCCAGCAGTGATCCAAGGTCCTGCGACAGCCATTATGTTTCCATGGTGATCCTTTCTCCAAAGTTAAAAATAATCCTGTTCCGATGTTGAAACTTGTAGAGAAGTAGACCATATTTAATTGCCTACCTGCAGTTATCTGCCTCCTATATGTAGAGGTAGGTATCCCAAAAAGATATCCATTCACCTTATTCTGTTTTTTTCTAGTTGAAATGGCACAGTAACGACTGGGTTAAGCTCCTCCCCCCAGTTATTGTCAGTAAATCAGTTCATGCTGTATGAGCACAATTTGCTACATCTCCAAAATTATCTTAATAAACAATCCCAACGCATCATGACAAGACTTACATACTCAATAGGTTCTAAAGCAAATTTATTAAAATATAGAATGATTTTATGATGGTTTTATCATTACAGCTCCTGGAGTTTTATACTGGGTGTCCAAAACCAAGGACTATAAGCCCCTAAGCAGGATGCTGTGGCAGGGACAGGTGAACCCAGTTCTCCAAGGCAGTGTTCAGCTCTATGCACCCCACAGTGGTCACTTCTCCTGGAGCTCCTCTGGGTTATTCACTGCCTGGCAGCTTCTGGAAAAAGGAGTGGGGATCCTACAGATGAGAGCCTGCTTCTCTGCACAGCCCACTGCAACCTTTCTGTGCACTGAATTGTGCTGCATTAAAAAAAATAAGCAGTCTTCTACTTGCTACTATTGCCTTTCTTCCTGCTTTTCATTCATCTCCCATTCTTTCCCCCTTTATCCCTGGTGTGGATGGCAACCTCTCTGCCTTGATGTTACCTTGATTACTCCTGAGCTCTGAGGACGCAGAAGAGAATCTCCTTCATCTGAGTTACCTCAGACACCTGCTGACAAATAGTGTGGTGAAGTCAGTTGTCAAATTTTACCATGCCCATGCTAGCGGGCTTTGCTCCAGTTAGCCATCATTTGGTTTTATCTAGCCATCTTTTTCTAACAGAGCAGCAAAATGGATTAGAGGTAGGATTGATGGTTGGACTCGTTAATCTCAAGGGTCTTTTCCAACCTGAATGATTCTATGATTCTGAGAAGT
>JAOXNG010000012.1:71049720-71063439 GCA_028566535.1 Scolopax minor
TAAACCTGGAAGCCAAAGGAAAAGTTCCAGAATTACCTTCTTGCTAGGCAAGGCTCTCAAAGCTACTGGCAAATGTTTCCCTGCAGACTGCCTGATCTTATTGACACACTGCCCAAACACAACACAGAAAGAGGGAAAGTGAATATAAAATCACTGTGCTCTCTTTAAGAATTCTGGTGGCAGGATCACAGGATCTCCAGGGTAACCCAGCCAGTTTGAGTGTTCAAATCCAAGAGTTCCAAACAGCTTTCATTTTAGCTGAGAAAGGGTAACACAGGTCTAGTCCATTCCAGGTCCTGAAGACATCTCAGCTGTGGTGATGTCCTCTGGTGACTTATTTAGCTAATGAGGGCTGAGTCACAGCTATCAGGAGACTGACTGTGCATACACCCTCTCCACTTATCCCACAGGTGTTGACAGTGTCCCACGCCTGGGAGGTGCAGAGCACAGTCAACTCACGCAGGGAAATTTCCACATACTTTTGAAGTTGCACACTTGAGTAGAGCTTAAAATATTACTTAATTGCTTAAATTTAAACAAAATAGTTAGAAAACTGATACCACTGGAGAACTGAGCTCCCAGGCATTCAGGTCTACCACAAAGAGTACATTTTTAAAACATAAAAATGCAGTATCTTTTCCCTTGCAAAATATTTATTCTTGCTTTTCCTAAGCTTTGTTTTTCTCCGACATCTTTCAGATATTGGTGCCAATGTCATTTTGCAATGATTTTGGCTCAGAGTACCAATATATTAAACTCTTCCTCTCCACACAAAACAAACAAATGAAAAGAGAAACAGAAAATCTTTTATCTGTTGTCCTTTTTTTTTTCTTTCCCTTAGAAGTAAATAGTTATCCATTGTTATAATAACCAGAAATCACTCATTAATGCTATCAACAACATTCTGGGGAAAATGAAGAACAACATAAATGCCACTAAATATTTCATAGTTTAAAAAAACTTTATATGTTATCATAGCACTAGGCAGTGATTTTACTTATAAAACTTCATTTTAAAGGTCAAAATGCCTATTTGCACTTACAGTGAATTATGACATGATCCAAAGATGTATGTTTCTCATTACTTTTTCTCTGGATTTATGAGAAAATTCAGCAAACCTCAACTTGTTCAGCAGAATCCAAACCTGCAGTGTTCCCAGAGCACTTTACTGCTGCTTTTAAGAAAACATAACACAATAATTCTTAAAAATCCAGGTTGCATTGCTTGTCAATTGCTTGTATTTGATCCCACCAACTTTCTTCCACTGCATTTTCAATTCCCCAGATTCCATCCGATAAAAATCCTCTTTAAATAAGATATTTAAATCAGCGTGAGCTAGGCAATACATTTTCAGTAAAGGCTGTGGAATACAAGGGCAATCGCAGGAAAGTTTACACAGGTAGAGAAATTATTTCATTCTTAATGACAAGAAGGGAGCAGCGCACTTGGCTCTTTCCCTTGGAAGTGGGGTTCTTTGGCATTATGATTTAAATGAATTGCCACCCCACTGTGGGCTAGTGCATCATGCTAATGTTGGCTGTGAGCCTGAAGCAAATTGCCAACAAAAGCCTTAGGGGGTATGCAGTTATTCCAGAAAAAGAGTCTCCTGTCAGCTGAGTTTATTCCACTCTGAGCTGGTTTAAGCGATGCCAACAAAAGTGCTTGCTTGGTCAGGTGAAGAGGAGTTGCCAGTGTTGCTAAAACAGAAAGCCTTGTGCGTGCAGACAGCCCAACAGCGTTGGTGCTGCATGGCTGCAGAGGTGGAACAGGTTGCCATGGGAAGTTGTGGATGCCCCATCCCTGGAGGTGTTCAAGTCCAGGCTGGATGGGCCTTTGAGCAACCTGCTCTGGTGGGAGGTGTCCCTGCCCACAGAAAGGGGACTGGAACTAGATGATCTCTAAGGTCCGGGATTAATAACAAGAACTGTTTTATTTTTTTATTTTTTATTTAAATGGAAACCTTGAAAGGAGCATACGTGTGTGAGACAGAGCTGAGCCAGGACTGGTGTATGTTTGTGTGCGTTCCACTCCCTCCTCTTTCCCTTGCCCTTCTCCTCAGCAAGATGCAGATCATGTTGTGAATCTTGTCAGCTGGGTGACAGGCTATATTCTCACCCAGATGCTTGTGGGATCATACCTTCCAAGCTAAAACCTAGTTCTCAGATGTTAAAAAAGAACATATATGTACCAACATATGCATTCAATCACGTAAACAAAAATAATAGCTTTCTGCCTCTTTATCATTCAAATAAAGATTGTTTGCCTTACTGCAAGCCAAAACACAAACTGTGCTTTTGTCAAATAAAAGTTATTGAGCTCAACAGGGCAACCGAGTAAAATTTAATGGCCTGTGACTTACAGGTTACACCATATGATCTAGTCCCTTTTGGCCTCCAATTCTACAAACCTAAATGGAATTTAAGCCCTGCTTATTTTTTTTTAATTAGAACATTGGTGAGACTGGAGGGGCCTATCTAGCTTCAGCCGCACGTAGGTGTGGATGGATGGATGGCTGTATTTTCCTTGGTTAAAAGAATGCCCTTCTGCATTGTATTTGGCTTCATTTTTGAGGTGGCTGGATATCCAGTCCAAATAAAATTTGGCCCAGAATTAGTTTCCACTTCCTATCCTTCCTCTTTCTGCAACAAATAAAAACTGGGATTCAGGTTGCAGTACTCCTGTCTTTGTGAGCAGGGTCTGCAATGCCATTTATTAACAAAAGAGCACAGTACATTAGGAGCATGCAAGATGCATCCAGAAATTCTTTGGGATATTAATCTGACTCAATACCTCCAGTTAAGAAAGTTAATTATTTCCAAGTAACTTTTGCCAGACAGTCCTGCAACTGTTTAATTGCTTATATGCTGACTCAGGAGTGAGACCCAAGAGGCATTTCAGAGAGAAGAACATGAAAATAGATCAAAGCAGATATTGAAATGCACACCATATTGGTTCCAAATGTGGCTTCCAGGTCAAACTGACACAGCAGAAACCTTGGCAATAATGTACTTGGCTTTTTAAGTAGCCATCAGAATTCAGCTTCTTACCTGGGTCTAGTCAGCTCTTGAAATCTGATTTCCAATTACTTTGCTCAAAGACTGAGAATGACTTACTATGTGCCAACCATTAAGCATCTAATTTGGCCATAAGGCAGAATTTGCCCGATACAAAGCCTGCTCGGAGGTTAATGGGATACTTTGTTCATGGAGCAGTTTATTCATGACAGTTCCACTTACCTAGCAATAAGCAAGTGAAGAAAATATTGGAAGACTTGTTATTTGCTGCTCATGCCAATACATGTTCCCTACAGAAGACTCTTCTCTGAAAACTCCTGTGTCAAAACTACTGCCACAGTATATTAAAGTTGCCACATGCAACACCTAATGCTTCCTTCAATGTGGACCTCATTTTAAAATAAACTAAACTCATACCAGGTATTCTTAATGCTGAGCAGATCAAAGGATTACTCCATGTATATTACAAGTTTTACCTGTATTTCTGTAACCCAGTACCATGTTTTCCAGCTTTGCAAAAGCATGAGATGTTGATTCTCATTTGGTTTATCATCCATGGATACTTTCCATACCTTTTCCCAAGGAATGGCACTTGTCAATTGCTCTTTATCCTGTATGTATGCATCTGGTGAATTCTGCATAATATCCCATCTTGTACTTGCCTCACTGAATACCTTCCCATTTTTTTCCAGACCATTTCTGCAACTTATTGGAATTGTTCTGAATTATTAGCATCCCCAGCAGCATACCTCCTCTGCCCCCACCCCCTATCCTGCTTTCACTTGAACACTTTATTGACCATCTTGAATAGTTCTGGTTCCAGGGCTGATCCCTGTCAAAGCCCACTCAGTACATCTCTCTAGTTTTGACAGTCATCCCCTGAAAACTACTCCCCAAGTGTAGTTTTCTACTCATGAATCTTCCGTGCTAAGCTACTGATCTTTACAGGTTATTTTGACAGATATTTTAGACAGCTATAATTGCACTTTAACTCCAAAAGCAAAACTTGTCTTTAATTTTAAGAAACTGCCCAGAATACCCCGTCTTCAAAGCTAACCAATAATACATTAAATATTTAAATGAATACCAGTTTAACTTTAGTAGCTATTTGGTCAAGCTGCTGTGGAGCCTCAGAGGATCACTGAGGTTTGTGGGTTACAGATCTACAAGAAATGGCATATCTGTAATTTGCAATATAGATAAATAAAGCCTGAGTAATTATTTCATTTTTAAGATTGCTTAAGGGTAAGTTAGAGGTCTGATTTTCAAGTTTACAACTGAGACTGCAAAAATGCAAAAATAGAAGACACATATTCTGGTAAAAAGCAAACTCACAGTGTAGTTAGACATAAATGGACTATTACCTATAATGTTTAGAAGAAGTATGTAGCAGCTTCTATATATGTTACAAAATAACTCCCGATATATATACAGAAACATATTTTATCCATAATTTAAAAACCATATGTTGTTGTGCTTAGCCCTTTCTATTCACACTTGTGAATATTACCGAGACAATATATTCTGTTTGACTCAGAATTTCATTACAGAAAAATGTGTCATATTTAAAACCTTCATAAGGAGATTTTTTCCCCCCTCACGATATGCATTGCCTATTAAGAACTATTTTCCAGCAGTATTAGCCCTTATGATTTTCCAATTTTTCATCTAGAGACAGTTTGAAAAGTGTTAAAGTGAATAATGTAGAAAAGTGAAATAATAATACTGCAGATGCAATAATGAAAAAAAGTGATTAATAATTCTTTTAGGTGACAAAGTAAAAAAGATTTTTTTTACTGGAAAAAAATATTTGAAAAAATCAGATGGTCCAGCTGGATTGAATAGGTGATCTTCATCTGAAGACTCTAGTAGTCCTTTTTCTGTGAACCGGGTTAGCTGGGAAGTACTGAGATGTTATGGTGGCCAATGTAGCATAAAGCCTTACCCGAGACAGAGAGATTTTGTATAAACATCTTTGGAATGGTGTAAATTAATTAGGAGCATATGTTCAGCGTTCTTCAGTGAAATAGCTCCTTGTGAGGCCAGCAGCTGTAAGGTTAGTGGTGTTAGAGTCTTAAATGACTTTTGGAAATGGAAATCACTTACTTCTTAAAAGTACTGCGCACTTATTTAAAACAAAAATAGACTTGGGCCTAAACAAATGCTTAAATAAAGATAGACAAGAAGAAGTACCAGCTCCGTTTCCTTTTCAAAACAGCAACAGTTTTCCTATGTACTGCAATGTTTTTACTATTCGTTTTCTCTAAAGGGCTGACTGTAGAATATGTAATGTTTTCTCTCAAGTGATTTGTAGCAAGGGTTTGAACTGTTTTATGCAGAGGATATGGGTTAATTTCTGCTCCTGTACCTCCCATCCCAAGGCTTTAAGGAATAAAGCTTAGCTCTTTAATGGTGCACAGAGGTGCTACTAGCCCCCAGCTTCCTTGGAATTGCAGTAGGTGATGGACATGCAATGCACGAGCTCTTCAGGAATCCTGGAACCAGTGAATGCTGGTGGAAATGCTGAAGTCTGCTTCTTTGAAGGGCTAAAGGGGTTAGATTTCAAAAAGCTGGATTGTCCTTACTAGTGGGAGGCTTCCAGAGGAAAAAGGTAGTCCTTTGAAGACTCCTGTTGTTTATTATATGAAACTGCCATCGTGGTTCATTGCTCACAGAACTTCTCACTTCAGCTCTCTGCTGTCCTCCTCTTCCTGCCCCACAAATCTGGGTATTTATTTCTTTTTATGCCTTCAGTGCAAATAGAAATGTTATGCTCTAAATCTTGTTATTTCAAGATTTCCGGTAGAGCAACATTAAAGATGAGACTGAAATTGCAAAGTAGCCAGGATATGCTTCTTCCTACTCTTCAAGAGCTCTGCTCCCTGCAGGTACTGCACCCATCGGCCACCCAGAGGCAGACAAGACTGAAAAGTGCAATAGCCAAGGAAGAACTTGTCTCATTCAGCAAATAGGAGACATAAGAGGTTTATGGTCCATTACTGCCATCGTGCCAAACTGTAGATCCTTTGCTCTCAGAAATAGGCCCATTTCAGGGTAACATCTGAACTGCTTTCATGGCAGGAAAAAAGGTTCTCCCTCTTCATGCTTTGGTGTGACAACATTGCCCCTCTTGATCTAAAGATGCAGGGTTGGTAGAAGATGTTGTTTGCAGGTATTAAAAGAACTTCTCTTTGTCTGGAGGGAAACATCCTTTTGGTATTCAGCTTCAAGAGATGCCACAACAAGTGGTAGACTTGTGCAGACCTCTCTTTGCAGGGCTTAATGTAATGGGAGTTTAGCTAGCACAGAAAAGAGTATCTGCATTGACAAAATGGTGGTAGAGTTCTGCTCTGTCTCAGGAGTGTGAATTACCATTTTATATTTTGTTTCAGTTCTTGGTGATGGTGGCATTAGTATCATAAGTAGGTCTTCTCTGTATAGTAACCTCAAAAAAATACCCAAACTAAAAAAAAAAAAAACCAACAATAAAACAACTTAAAAAACCCAAACAATCAAACTTAAAACCAGATTCATTCAAACCTCTACTAATGTGGAGTTATTTAAGAGGTGATATTTCAAGTTTTAGTTTATATTTCCTTTCTATATTTTGTATACTGCTGTAATAGTTTGCTTCTATTAATTATCTTTCCATCTTGTGCCACAAAATGATGTTTCATGTACAAGATGATGTCTTGTAACACAGTTTAATTCAGGGTGGGCAAGGTTTTGGCCAGTGCTAAAAACCTATAGACAAGCAGGACTCCAATGGTTAAAGGAGTGATTGTACCCTCAGTTTGTCACCAGCTAGACATGTGAGGCTCACCCCTGGGGCAGTGTATTCTGCACCCAAAGATGTAATAGCAGCTGTGGATGCGAACACCATATCTGTGAGCAGTGGTGGATCAGATCCTAGGTCTATCCTGGAGGTCCAAGCAAAGCAGTAGGAGACAGGGCCAGAGACAGAACTGGAGACAAGCTACAACATGGTTCTGAGAGGTCTATCCAGAAAACAAGCTGTCTACAGTAAAGGCCTGAGGTCCAGCCAGGCGACATACAAGGCAGGACTGGAGCCTGACACAACCATGATGCTGCTCAGGCTGGAGGAGAAATGGGTCTCCCCATGGGCAGGGGAGTGGGTGGAGGTCCCAGATGAGGCTGGTCAGGGCAGTTAAGGCTTGTTGGTGCCCTGGCAGAGGTACAGAGCTAGGATATACTTGGTGATGCCATGCTTTGCAACAGTGGGGTAGTACAACTTTCCAATAATCCCACCACAGCTCACAGCTACCTAAACGTGGGCACCCCGAATACAGAGGTATGGCAAAGGAAGGGTAAACTAGAGACATTGACTGTTTTTTAGATTACTCAGATTTACAGATTACTCAGCCTCACTTCCCATTCTGGCATAGAAGTAGCTCCCCTTCCCATGTTTCTTTCCCACTTTAATTCTATCATCCCATTTGAAATGGAGCTTCCAAAAAGTATACCTAAGTCTCAAAGCCAATACAAGCATATTTACTTTTAAAGCTCACAGTTTTCCTCCCTGCCTTCCTCTGTGTAAATACAGGTGTTTTCACTTCTTTCCCCTTTCTGCCACCATTCTGGTTTCTGGTAAAGAAAGGGCATTTTCCAGAGTGAACAGTGGTTTCCCCATCATGTATGGGAATAGTGAGTATCTAAGTTGGCTTAATGAAACCCTGAAAAATCAGAGAATTTCCTTTTATCTACTAAACAAGACAGGATGCCAAAAGCAACATATGGACAATGCAGTTCTTCTGAAAGAGGGCTCACTTTGGTATGTGACACAAAGGGCAGTATCTTTAAAAGTAGCAAAACACAGATAAGATTAATTTGCTCATTTCTTGGGAATTACCGTTTCACAGAAAAGAAAAGTTCATGGCAAGGTTTGTGAGTGCTCTGGGATAAAGTCAACACTCCCACCTACTGGTCTCATCTAAGAAAGTTTTATCTTTTCTCCTTTTCCTTTTTTTATCCCCCTCTTTTTAAACATTCTTCATCTTTTTAAAATTTTCCTTTTAAGTTTCCTCTCTTTCTCTTTTTGTGTTTCTTTTCCTATGTCTTTTTTTTTCTTTTCTTTTATAATTTTGCTTTTCTTTTTTTTTCTTTCCCTTTTCAGATTGAAGTTCCTATTTTCCATCAAAGGTTCTACAGATTCACACAGATAGAAATAAATGCTCCAGCAAAGGCACAGTATGGGAAGACACACATTCTCATGACATACTTATTCTTTTCTGACACTTATGCATATTTGTTCTTTTCTGACACTTACGAAGTAACTTAGAGGTTCCTTGCTGTTGTGAGTGGAGCAACTTTCATCCAATCACTGTATCCTGATGATAGAACAAGTAATAAGGCAGAACTGACAATGTCTTCAAAATAAGACAAATCACCCTTTGGCTCATTTTTTTAAAGTCATTCCATCGTACTGAAAATCCTGCTTGCCATACACTGTAAGATAAACGATATAATTTGGGGAATTTATTTATTATTATTCGGTTACAGTCAGAATCCCCCCATGTTTTCTGGTTCATTATTCCACAGTGGCTCTCATTTGTTCCTAAGAACCATTTACAACTCTGAGTAATACACCCTGCCTGAGGAAGGGTGGCAGGACACCTTAATTGACCCCACTGACTTTGTTTTCTTTTGCAAGTAGACACATCTCATGTAAATATGGGCTATAAAGACTGTAAGGCCCCACAGAAATTATTTGCTCAGAATCAGAATCTCTCGGGTTCATCTGTTATGCATACTTGAATGTTCATAATGGTGCTAGTTGTCCCAGCTGCAAGACAATGAGTAATTCTTCCTAAGAAGCACAGCTCAGCAGAAATGCATTTTGCCAAGTAATTCTTACATATGCAGGATATCTCCCACACACCTTCCTATGTACTGTTCTTATTTTTTGCATACAGTAATTCTTCTGTGTTTTGATTTTCTTTGCTTTTGTCCCAAAGCCAGTAAAAATACTGAGATACTCTTTACATGAGGGAAACACAGTATTTTACCTCAAAGCACTTCAACTATTTTCACTCTTTTATTTCCTCATTTTTGTAACTCTTACAAGATTACGAATTATTTTTAGAACTGTGAGGGGAGAAACAGAAACACTGTTTAAAAAATACTCCTTAATCACTTGTTTATAATTTAATAGTAACTTCTATAAATGGCTCTCTATTATTATTTGTGTTACATTAGTGCCTATGGGCTCCAACCAGGAAGCACATGGGAATGAAATGACTTGCCCAGATTTGCACTGCAGCCAGAGCCAAACCAGAGACCGAACCCACAGCTCAGTTGCAGACTTATGGCCGAACCTTTGGACTGTGCCGCTCCCCTCCCAGCCAAAAAGCACATTTCCATCAGCCTTAATAGCCGGTTGCATGAAACCAGCCATGCTTTGGTTAATGAACATGTTTAGAGCAGAGTGCTGATGCCTAATAAACTGTTTCATTTTGAATACTTAACTGCCTGTAGAAGGTGGCTTAATCACCTAAGAGCCAGATTTCCAAAATCATTTAAGCATCTGAATGCACAAAAGACCATTGACCAGGATTTTCAGAAGTACCTCCCTGTTTCACTCCTCTGGGATATTCATTCAGCAGATTTGGGCAGCTCAGTGCTTTTCATAGTCTGTCCCTAAACAGAGACTGGAGTTTTTATAGGGAAGAGAGTGAAAAGGAGACCTCTGTATCACAAGTATGGTTCATATCTTCTGCCATGGGATGGTGGGGCTCCTGCATACTTCCCCATCTTCTTCACCTTGTGGCTGCCTCATGCTAGCCTCAACGCTGCTAGAATCGTGAAGATCCACATTTTTGACCAAGTTATGCTTTTTATAATTCACTATATGTGGTCGGGCTTTTCTGATGTGCTCTGAAGTTCATGATGCCTGTTTTCTAACCACGCTGTTTTCTATTTGACAGCACTGACTTGTTGAATGGAACAGGTGGGCTGCTCTGCTCCCATCTCCTCCAAAATCCTGGTTTAGTTTTATAACGGCCTAAATAAATGCTGCAAACGGGATATGACATCCACCATCCCTGCTTCCCACTGCCAGCTGTAGGAAGTCCCTACAGGGAGTACCCAGGGGTGTGCATGCTCCAGTGCTTCTTGTTGAAATGAGCCTTTGGTGACAATGCTGGTGCAGGTACAATGTCAGAGTCACATGGACATACCTTCTCTTTCCCACTTTTACAAGAAAACAGATATCAGCCCACCATTGCCTGTGCTGCGATAGTATGATCGCTTCTTGCCAAAGCTAGTTTTGTTCTGGTGCAACAGTGATGTGAATTGTTCTTTCATATCCTTTGTGCCTTTAAGTAATTGCTTGGGCACCAGTCTCTTAGTGGCCCAATACATGTGGTGTAATAGTCCCACCAAAAATCTCTAACCTCTGTGAACATTAAAAATATCAGTAAAATAAAAATGTTCAACCTTCTCAACAAATAAGAGCTCTGTTGGTGTCAGTAAGTCTGAAGGTATGTATGAAGGGTGTGTAACTCTGGGTGAATGTGGGTTCATTCTGCAGAGCACGCCCAAGAGCAGGGAGGCTGTAGAAATAGCATATGGGTTGTAAAGCACTGCAGGATGAAAGGTATCTTAAAGGCAAAATATTTTGTTTTATTGGATGGTCCTCCAGATGTATGAATAAAATATTGGTTAGCAATGTTTATACGTATAAGATTTATCATGGTAAGATTGACTCCAAACTTAGATTTATTGTGGAAGAAAATGAAGATAAATCAGTCACACTGTCAATGCAAATTAATTTCCTAGCACTTTTTCTTCTGAACCAGACAGCCCCCTGGAAACACATATTTCTTAACCAGAAATATCCTTCAAACTTAGCCCTGGTACAAATTTGAGGCTCAGCTTCATCACCCAACTTTTTGATGCTATGCAAAACACCAAAATTTCTGTCCTGCTTCCACTTTTGTGGTAGTTCAGTCAAAAGAGACTCCCTGGCCCTTTTTAAAAGAAAGAAGCTTGCCCAGCTACCTTTTCTGAATTTTTCATTCAAAAAAAACAACACTAAAAGCCCTAAGCATGGACTATTGCTTTAGAGTTGGCCTCTGTACTCTTCTGCTGTACAACAAGCTTTTAGCTCAGTACTTTGAAAAAGAAATATATATTGAGTTGTGCATATTCCACCGCAAACCTTTCTTTGTGAAACCACAAAGAAAGTTTTTTGCATTTATCTGCCAAAACCCAGGAAAAAGTTTGATGGTTCAAGGAAATCCAGACTTTACAGTACAAGCATGCACAGATATGGGTCACAAACAACTGTGACTTAGTCTTTCATTGACTTTCTGGGATAATTGATGCACTACCATACTTGCGGTTCTAGGTGAAATACAGCAATTTTTAAAGATGTGTGGATTTTTCATATCCCTCAATATTAGTGAATCTAAATCACTACATTTTTACTTATGGATATAAGGTATAACTACTGGGGCTATCTTGATGTGGGAAGTCAGTTGCCATTGAAATGCTAGAGAGAAAAAGACACATCTGAAAATATTATTCTTTATTTTAAATCTGCCCAGTTCTAAAACCAGCAGCTTTGCCTATATTCTTTTAGAAATGTTAAATTCAATGAAAAAGACTGGACACAGCGAAGTTACTTGCTGGAACTGACACATATGAAATTGTTTAGTCTTGAATCTGACAGGGATGTCCATCAGTTTTTCAGTAAACAAACATGGTGGGTATTATTTCTAGGCAGGATATGTCAAGTGTTATGCGTATGGGCATCTGCAAGGGCTCATTCGTCAAATTGGCGAAGGTGTAAAAGGTTTTAATGACCTCCTAAATCTCCTTCTCTGGCTGTCCTGGCAGGATGCCTTCCAAGGTCAGTCATCCAAAAAAGCAGGTTCACTTGTATTGTAAATAATCATAGATCAGACTGAATGATAATCACTGGTGGACCCTGGAGCAGAGACCTATATATATCACATTTTTGTCAGGGCAGTGCAGGTCAGCTGTGTTTGTTCATGGACATATTAGACTTTGGTTTTCCTGAGCCTCTGCATCTTTTACAGTGGTCTTGTTTTCCCATTGTATTTGCTGTCTGGACATGATGTTCTACCAGAGGAAGTGCTCCTTGTGGAAAAGGCGTCAATTACTTGTCCAACTGACCCCCATTGACACTAGCTGCCTCGCAGACACAAGGCTAATTTATTTATTTAGGTATGAGCTTACATTTGTTTTGTTGCTTTTCCATACAAGTAGAGCAGTAAGGCTTAAAAGCTGCTGACTAAAGCAAGCAGTAATGCAAATTTACATTTTCACAATATATCATCAGCTATTTATTTTTATATGATAGCTTTTGAATGGAAGAAACATTTAAAAGGGCATGGCTGGTCAACAAGGTTAATTAATTGCTGTGTTGTCAGGCAGCTTGCTTTGAGAAGGCCGGGATGCTATAATCATCTGAGACTTTGAAGGCTTTCTTGAGGAAACAGGTCATTGAAAAAATACAGTATTTTAAATAAAGTGTCTGATAAAAGCGGGTGGGGTGGGGCTGGTGGGGGAGAGGGGAAGAATCTTCTTTAGCAATATAGTGTAAATACCAGCAATCAGGAATATGATACATTAAAACACATACGTGCTTTGGGTTTTTTTCCTTCAAATACTCTATTCCAACGGATAGGAAAGCAAACTTAAGAATACCACAGGCAGTTTTTAAAAGACCTCTTGGTCCCTGGGCAGAATTCTGGCAGGCAGGGGGAAGCTCTGCCCTATCACACACAGCATGTGTTATGAACTGCATTTGATTTTACGGCTTTCCAAAAAGCTGTCCAAAAAGGAGGTTGGTTGTTTTTTTGGTTCCCCTCCTCCCCGCTTCTTTTTGCAAGGGGTCTCAGCCATCTTAGCCTGTGTTTTTCCTCCTCTAGTTTGACCCAGGCCAGGGAGGTATTTGCCAAGAGGGTAAGCAGCTCCCAAAGGCAGTGACTGGAGTGCAGAGCTTGCTGATCCAATTCGGATAGTTGGGCTTTTGCTCACTTCTGTCTTCTGGGTTCCTCATTCCCGGCCCCAGCATTTAAAATTCTCTTCCACCCTCCTTTGTGCTCCTTTCAGCAGCAGCTGAATTTGCCACTCTGCAGTGATAATGGCAACGCAAAACAGCTTCTTCTATGATGGCAGCTCTATGGATGTTTCTAAAGTGTGTTTGAGAAAATAAGAAAGCGGAAACCTGATATGCAGGTGATGCCATTTGAAACCTGCAACAGCTCAGAAAAGAGAAATCTTTTATGAGGTAAACAAGGTTCATAAAACCGAAGCAGGATATTCCACCTGAGTGTGTCTCACTCAGGAGGGGTGTCATTAACCTGTCCCTACAAAATTCACCCGTGCCTTTGACAGCACAGAAAGAGAGATTTCACCTGCTAAAGAAAATTCAGTCACAGCACCAGCTTAAATGGAAACTGCTGAAATGCTGGGCGACTTTAATAGTGGTGTTCGTTCACAGTGTCCTACATGTCATCTGTCGTTACCACATTTGAGGAACAGCAGTGGATTCTTGTCCTTAGAACACACCGGTGGATTCTTGTCCTTAGAACACCTTCCTCAGATCAGGAGGTTCCCGTTTTACAGACAGGACACCGGGGAAAAGTGTCTGATTTAAAGAAAAGGGCGTTTCCTTACACTGACCCTGATTTTGTAGTATCTTAATTATAGATTA
>JAOXNG010000012.1:71077484-71090472 GCA_028566535.1 Scolopax minor
TTCTTTCTGGTGTCTAATCTAAATCTCCCCTCTTCCAATTTAAAACCGTTGCCCCTTGTCCTGTCACTGCACTTCCTCACAAAGAGTCCCTCTCCGGCTCTTCTGTGGACTCCCTTCAGATATTGAAAGGTCGTTATAAGGTCTCCCCAGAGCTACATGCCCACAGGCAAAGATGCAGAAAGGAAAAGGTTAAAAACCGGAGAGTAACATAGGTTAAAAAAAAAAAAAACCACAACCAATAAATCCATTTTTAGATCAATTTAGCAACATCTAAGATCCTTACTAGTTATTTTTAGGAGAACGCACTGCCCTGCAGATGACAAATCTTTTGCTCCTCCAGCATGAATGCTCTGAGAGTGCAGTCCCCACTGCCCCGGCTTCCCAGAGGGACCAGCTAGACCCAGCACGGCGCTGGTCCCTGCACTGGTGGTCCCAAAGAGCTGTGGCCCCAAGACAACATCCTCAAATGGAAAGCCCCCACGACCTCTCCTGGCCCCACTCCCAACCATCCCTGCTCTGATTGCAACAGCCCCAAAAAACAGACGAGCAACTAACACCCCCCTCTTCCTCACCTACTTTTTGCCAGCTCCGGCTGAAGCTTTGAGACAAGGAGCACGGAAAAAGTCAGTGCTTGAAGGAATGGGAATTAGCATATTAAATGTAGCTCTATCAGCAGCATACCAGCTCTGCAAATATTCACACAGTCAGGCTCTGTGCAGTTAACTTCACACATAGGCAGTAGTTTCATCTCAGTTTCTTTGCATTATTCTTTAATGTTATAAAGGCAGGACCAGCCTTCAATGTGTATCCAATTAATATTCAAAAGTTACCTCTGAAATCTGATGGACATTGCAAAATTGGATAGAGGAACGGAGAGGCAATGGGATGTATCATCTCTTATAGGCACTAAAAACATACCTGCAGCTGCAGATCCCAGGGCAGCTAAGCCACCCATAACAGCTTGCTGTGCTGGAAAGGGAGACATAACACTGCTCTCCTCAATGCTCTCAGGTCCTCTGCAGGGCTTCTGCCCTTTTAGGAAGCTCCAGTGAGCCCTAGTGCTGGCATAAGGTAGGTGGCAGGAGGCAGGGACCTCTTAGTTTGGCATGAAACCAACAGCTTCAAATGTTTGCTTAAGTGGAGGCTTTTCATGTATATGTTTACCCAGATGGACCTGGAGGCTGGCAGGGCTTCTGCCTTCTGCAAGTAAGAAGAAAGCCGTATCTTCCAACTCTTCACTAAGCAGTCCAGCTTGTCAAGAATATAAAACAATAAACTTACTCAAATAGGAGGAATAAATTTTAAGCATGGGTTAGAAGAGCAGTGAGACCAAGTTGCTTGCTGAGGCCCCATATGATTTATTGTTGTGTGTGTGTGTGTTTATTTTCCTCAAAAGACACCAGATGCAAGTGATATTCACCACACAGTGACCTTGCACAAAGACCATGGTGATCATATTTGAAAATGGCTGTTAGGGCAATACAATAAATCCACATTCTTCACATTAACATTCTTTATACATTTTCTGCTATATTTAAAAGCAGAGTCTCAACATATTTACGTGTCTTTGAAGACAGCATCTCCACTGCATTTCCAAAAGCCCTTCCCAACTCTGCTCAGTCACAGATGGTACGGGGAGCACCCACAGCAATCCCAAGTCCAGTTTTGGATTCACAGCTGCCAGTCCCCCAACACTCCATCTGTCCTCCCTTCCAGCAGACACCATTTCAGTCCTGCATCACCCAGACCAAGTCCTGGCCTTAACTCTCCTCAACTGAGCTTTGCTTTCCTCAGAAGGTGCCCAGAGTCCCTCGTCTTACAGAAGGATTTGAGCACAAAGACAACTGCCACCACTCCATGAAGTATGCAGTCAGGGCTGCTTATTTTGGGAACCTGTAGGGGTCAACACACCATTAGAAACAACATGAAGCTCCATCTGTGGGCAGAAAAATGGCTGAGGCATTGTCCCTGCCAGGCGAACACTGTGAGCCATGATGATGCCCTGTGTAGCTCTGGAAACTTTCCTAGAGTGTGTCCACTAACCAACACCATTCACATGTTTCCTGCAGGCATCCCAAACACAAAGTATTGTGAGAAAAACATATCTGAATACAGGAAAGCACAGCATTAATATACTAAACCCTACCCCCCAAGAAAAAAGAAAGGTAAATACTACTGTTACATGTATACTCCATGAAGAAATGCTCATTTGATCATTTCTCTCCAACCTTTTTTGCAGAGAGTTTCTTTTGTTCCCAAACGCTTCACAGACAACACCTCTGCAAATGTATAGACTTGCATAATATTTTTAGGGATTATTTGGTTTAGAAACAGCCCGTGTGAATCTTATTCCTAATTCCTGTTGTGTAGCTGGTTAACATTTGTCAGTGGCTAACGACGTTTCTGGTCAGAGGAGATGTTTTTTCAAAACACAAAAATAACAGTGAATATAGTTATTTGATTTACAGGCTTCATACCAGGAGCACTCCTTCCCAAATAATTATCTGACCTAAAAAACAAGGGAGAGGACTTTCAGAAGTTCTTACTGACTTAGCTGTGGGCGGTTAAAACCTCACGTCTGTGCTCCAGAGCAGGATGCAGATGCCTGAGCAAACACTGGCTTTTGTTCAGTCCTTCCCAAACACCATCTTGCAGTAACAGCTACTTCTACATTTATTCCTCTCCAAACATGGTTTGTTTGATGTAAGCTTGCACGAGTCAGAGAACTGGCTTTGACAAGAAGAGATTGTCTGCTTTGAAGAGCTCGCTTGGTAGTTCCAAGCAGCACCCTCCCCCTTCAGTCGCGTGGGTCATCAGTAGCAAAGATGTGAGACATCAGCGTGAGAAAATGGAAGCCACCGAGTAATCCAAACCAGCAGAGATAGCAATTTAGCTCCAATTTACACTAAATGGAAGATGTAACAGATGGAGGCAGCTTTAGTGAACTTGTGACACGTTCATCTGCACGTGGTCACTCAGTATTCATACAAAAAGAGAACTAAAAGGATGAGGTTATTTTTGTCAGAGAAATCCAACTGGAAAAAAGGTTGAAGCAGAAAATCCCAAGTAAGAGGCAAGAGAGAAAAGTGCTCAATCCAAAACTCGAGCAGTCACAGAGACAGAAAACAAAAAATTTGGGCAATTTAGGATGAAAAAAGAGCAACTTCTCTCAGATATAATTGAGCTTGAACTTTCAGCTAGACTGTGAGGTAAAAGCCAGCCACAAATCACTACAGGAAGTGCATATAAAGAGGAATTTCTGGTCTGGGCATGCGCATGCTAGAGGACTTTATCCATTGGTGTGAGATCATCCAGAGATGAAATAAAAAGCAGGGGGGAAAGAAAAGGAAATGCAGTAGGTCAAATGGGCCAGGTGGTTTTGGAGGAAGGTTTGTATATGCACATAAGAAGCAAGAAAAAAACCAACCATAAAACAAATAATAAAGAATTAGGCAAGGGTGAAGCATAAAGCAGAAGCTATAAAATAAAGAAATCTGGTATTTAATAGAAAAGCATAGTGAAAAGGATTGAAGTGAAGACTGAAGGAAGTCATTCTCCACATACAACTATTTTCCATAGAAATCACCAAAGGTGGAGCTGCAGCAGAGGAAATAGAGGATTTTGCCTAGTTCACATCTGGGTGTCCTGCTCTTTGGAAACGTCAAGCAGATGGCCTGGATGGCTCGGATTCGGTCAACTTTTATGACAGCCTCGCTCTCCTTTTCTCAGGCACAAACATTGAGAGTCAAATGTCAGTTACTTTTAGATGTCACCAAACATCACTTGTTCAGCTTGTGTTAGTGTGCTCTTCGCTGTACAAATTTTCCAGTGTGTTGTGCCCCAGGAGTATCAACAATTCCAAATTTAGGCAAGAGTAGACAGTATCTTCTCAGAAGAGTTAAAGTTGATAAGGAGAGTAATAATGAATCACAGGGACAGCCTGTTCATGGATAACTTTGAATCTGAGCAGAACCTCAGGAAGGACTGTAGTATCACAGTCAGTAGACCTATCCCCAGATGTGGAGACTTTCTCTCAAAAGCAGAGTTTCTAGCCTCTTAATTTTACTTGTGGCTGTTTTCTCTGCCATTTCCAAACAGACTTCTAAAACATGGAAGTCCTGTAGCTGGGTGCAGCATCCACATGATCCCCAAAGACAACAGTTCCTCTTTCTGCTCTTAGTCAGGGTTTCCTTGCATAAATTTCCTCCTGTCCTCAGCCACCACTCACTCCTCAAGCTCATACTTGTTATTTACACTTCAGGATCCTTAGATTTTTTCTGTGTCTTCTTCTTCCAAACAATAGTCCTCACGGTGTAAATGTGAGTGCTGTTTTCCTGTATGTCATTTTGCAATTATCCATACTAAAATGAAGACATTGTGCTCAGCAAGTCGAATTCACCAAGCAGCCCAGGTGACTCCAAACAACAGAGTACTACTTCCATTTTCATTTTTCTGATCTACTGTTTTTTCTCTATGTCTGTAATGAGTTCACGGACTACAGCATATAGATTCTTTTCACAGCTTCTCTGGGACCTTTAGTCCTCTGAACCTAGGACCTTTAGTCCTCTGAACCTAGGACCCACTGGATGAACCGTTTCTTAGCCATGACAAGATACTGCCTGCTGGCTCCTGTGCTTAACAGTATTGTCCCTTGATGGCTATGTAGCAGAGAGGATGAGACATGCCCTGTTGCTTTCCCCCCAGGCACATGTGGCCTGGGCAAAAATGGCAAATCCTTATGTTTTATATCACAACTCTGTATATTTAGGTCATTGAATGCCTGTGGTTATTTTTTGAGAATACTTTTGAGTGGAGCATGTTGATTTGCTTGCCATTTGAAGTTAGGGAAATGCTCGTGTGATCTTCAGAGCCAGCTCTGAGGACATCTCTGTATGTCTGTTTTGCCTACTCATTCTCAGACACCACTGGCCTCCACATGAAATGAGAGATGTGATATTTAAGTTTGTATGAGAAAACCATCAGACTTAAGAGTTTCAAAATGCAAATGAGATATCCAAGAATTCAGGGGAATTTATAGGCTATAAAATCAAGCAAATCTGGACATTTTCTGAGCCAGGGAAAACGAGGCAGATGCTATTGACAAGAAACAATCTTATTTAGGATTTTCATTCATAATAAAATATTCAGTAATATAATCTGAGCCAAAAGAAACCTACACGTTTTTTCATTGCAATTATTTTAAGTAATGTACGTCATTTTTTCTCAGCTTGATCTTGGCATCAAGATAGAATTGTACTTGAAGCAGTAAAACACAATTAGCCATTTTATGTAGTAATGGTAGTTTCAAATCCATTCAGCTCTAGTAAAAGAATGTGGAGTTCTTGACTCAACAATAAATCACAGATTAAGATGCCTACCAGAAACAAATACCAGTTCTACATTTTTACAAGTAACACTTGATATTGTGGCTCCTCTACCTGTTCTTTATTCTCCTCCATACCCCTTCTCTCCATCAAAAGAGTTGATTTATGCCACCATGGTCAAAATTTCATTACCTGCTATTTAATACAGTGGAAAGAAACCCTGTCTTGTACAATCTGGAATATGTGAGGTGAAAAAATCAGTTTGCTTTTTGATCTTTTACTTTAGGATATTGAACAGAAACATCTTTTCTGTTCACCGTTCAAGAAGCTTCTGTTCAAGAAGCAACTACCTTGATTATTATGAATTCATTTTTTTTTTTTTATAAATTTCTTTCAGCAACAAGGAATGGAAGATTAAAGAAACGGGATATGGTTTATAAAACTTTTTTCCACGGGCGTGCCCTATATGACAGACCGTGTCCCTGGAACACCTCGGCTCCAATGTAGTAGCTGTGGGTGTGGTGATTATTTCCTGGCACAAGGAAAGATTTCAGGAAAGCACAGACTCTGCCTTCTCCACCCAGGCAGGTTCCTGACCTCTCCTTACAAGTGACAAGAGCCCTCGTGTGCATAAATCCTACCAGATCCTTAAGGCAAAACCACTCACAGTGTTTGCTTTGTGGGACTGTTCTCTTGAAAGTATAAATGTATGTGTAGCGTGCCTGAGGGTACACAGCTTTGAATTATAGAGTGCCTTGTGAGCAGTCGTGGCATTTGGTTTGAAGATACTCCCCCTGCCTCCCTCCCCACTTCCCACTTCTTATTTTAAATTCAGCTTTTCAAAAGCTTGTTACCAAAAATACTCTGATAGACTCGTGGTGGTGCTGACTAGCAATAGCTTAGCAAAAGAGAGTGAAAGATCACTTTATAGACTTCAGCTTCTTCCTGGAATTGCTGCTTTTTTCCTTTCACTTTTTTTTTTTTTCTTTCTTGGCAGGTATATTTTAAAAAGAGAGTGTATGAATTTATTGCTGTATGGGGCTGTTAGATGGGTAGCCACAGAGAGATCAAAGTGCTCTCTCCGCTGAACAGGTGTGGCATGGAAAGTGCCAATTCTCTCCTTTCTATATCAAACTCCTGCCCTGAGGGAATATATTTGTTGGGCAAGACATTGCACAGCCAAAGATGGAGAGAGCCTGAACTAGAAAAAGTCACACTAAACAGGGAGAATGGACACAGGACCTCTGTATCCAGATCAGGCTGGATTTACAAGTGACAGTAAGATAAGTCTACCTCTACTCCTTTCCACACAATATCTGGCTTCTCCTGGGAGCTTCTCAAGGCAACTGTTGTTAAGTAGATCATCACTGGGCTAGTGATTTGACCTTTGTGGTATGTCAGCAGTGGGTTGGACCAGGAACTCTTTTTGTCTCATATACAGACTTTATTGTTTTCTTTTTCTAGAAAAGAACAACATAACACCGAATGTGGTCAACGCCAAATAGCAAAACACTGTTCAACAAATGACCCTGCCCTCTTCTTTGTAGAGAAAGAAACAAGTATTCTGATTAATCTTGGTAAAGAGAGTCTGGTGCAGAAGAGGAGCCAACGAGAAAGAGGAGTATGAACTGGAAAAGGGCTGACTATATTTTAGGCACATACCTGAGCAAACCTGCCTAGGGGCTGCAGCTCTGCTCTCTACTGTTACCAAGTCAGTCATGATTTGACCCATGGGAGTGGAGCTGTTGCCAAGAGCTTTGAAGTCTTAGGAGGAGCCTGTGAGACATCTTCACCAAGCCGAGTGTGACTTGGGTCAGCACAGGGAATTCATCAAGGGATAAAGCAGTCAGCCAGAAAGCCTGGTCTTTGGAAACCTCTAGGTTTAAAAAACAGCTTGAAGAGAGCTCAGCCTCTGTTTAACCAAGTTCTGGGAAAGAGAAAGCCTGGAAAGATCAGGGCAGAAGAAGCTGGGTCTGAGAAAAGGAGGTTAGGGGAAACAAAAAGGAGAATGAAGTGCAGAAATGGGCTATGCCCTCTAAAGCATCCTCTTTTCCAAAGTCTTGGCTGGAACACAAGATTCCTGATAATTCCTCTGCTTCCCAGCAGGTATCTGTGAAACCCAGAGGAAAAAACCTGCTTGATTCTCCTTGGGTGCAGATCTGCACCACTGTCCCTGCCATACATCACACTAACTCATCTCCCCATAGTAGCAATACTGCTTACCGCTACCACAGCTTAACCATTATGAACAAGGAAACTACACAAAACCACCTCAACAGCTAACAGGACATAATAGAGTTTTGAAGTCAAGTGCCCAAAACCAAGGAAATCACTGTGCAGACTACACTATACAACACTTATTAAGCAGTAGCAGGCTTTTTAGCTTAGCTGAAAAGTTCTATTTTTTTCCCCACCATATGAGGCCTTTTTAGTTATGGAGCATAAACAGAATGCACCCAACACAGCACTTAAGCATATACATAACTTCGGGCATCAGTGGAACTACTCAGGTGTTTACAATTAATGGCACTTACATTATGTGTGTGGAATTGTCAAAGGAGCCCAGTGGAGAAGGGCTGAAAACTCTACTGAAAGCTAGTGGGAGTCGGGCATCTGACTCCCAAAACTCTCTTCTAAATCCTTTTAAAAACCCCCGCAATGCTGGGTTGAGGCCCAAGAGAGAATTTTCAATTCCATGCCAGTACGCTATGATTCAGTGGTTAGATCGGATGCTATTAAGTGAATGAGGCAGCCATGACACATTTATTTGCCATGACTTACAAGAAGAGAAGAAAAAAATGCTGCATGTAAGCGCTCTCAGCATTTACTTGGTTGTAAACTGGCTGTTCGTTAAGCCTGTATCTGTATTTGTCACACAATTACTCTATGAACACCTAAACTGCACACACAGGTTTTAATACCACCTTGTCTGTCTCTCTTCTTTGCAAAACATTACCTGCACAAGGAATGCGTGCCACTGTCACTCAGAACTTGGGAGATCATTACTAATTAAAGTAGAAATGAATTGAAAAAATACCAAGGAAAAACATAGGAAAAATAGGTCCAGTCACTGGTCTCCCAGTTTCTTAATTTGAAAACATGGGAATGATGATTCCAATTGCTTCTGAGCATTCATGAAAAAACTACCCCACACTATAATTAACTTCTTATTACAAAACAACTGCATGTAAGTGGAAATTAACTGTTGGAGTGCATATGATTTGGGTAAATAAGCATCTGTTTTCAGAAGGACATTGGAAGGTACCTTTCTGTTTTACAGACTGTTTTCTGCCAAATATCAGATTTTAATGTGCAAAGATTTGGCCATCATATGTATTTCAAAGAAAGCTGCAAGACTGGGGGGAAATAGTGGGAAAAAGTATATTTTTTGTTAGGTTTTTTTTTTCTTGATTCATGCTCAAACTTTCCATAAATAGTCACTCTTGGAAAGAGAACAACCCTGGAAAAAGTTCAGCCAAAAAGGCTAAAGTTTATGAAAATAATAAATAACTGAAACTGGGCCTTTAGAATGGAAATGTTTAGATGAACTTAATATTAGTGCTTCAACACATAGGTACTTCACTGGATATTTAAGGCAGGAAACGAGTGGGAGAAAAGTATTTTATTTTTGTCTCCTGGTGCATTTTTTAATGAAAACAGGAAGAAAATAGAAGAGGATGTCATGTACAGTATGTGGTAGTGATAGAGTTGACTTAGACCAATGACATCCTTGTGCTTCCGGTGACTCATCTTTGGTGGGTAAACTGAATTACAACTGAAAGTGGAAAAGTGTTATACGATTTATACCAAACATTGCAAAAATCTAGGTCTCCAAAGTCAATGGATCAGTTAGATCCAAATAAGATTAAGATCCCACTGAAGACAACGGCATTTAACATCATACTTTAGTACCCAGTAAACCCACAATGAGGTACCTTCTGCAGTTGTACAATGGGGGAAATTAAAAGAAAGAATGAAATCAAGTAAACATTTCAATTTTCCAAGGGTTGTGGACTGACAATATTGACAACATTGGTATCAGTAAAACCTGGAGACAGGTAAGGAACACCAGATAAAATTAGAGCTTATAAATTTTTTGAGGTATCATTTGATATGTTTCTACTGTATTTCAAAGCAACTTCGTGATTACTTGTGATGAATGCTGCTTGGAAATACCTGTTTGTACAGCTTTGTTGGTTACTTAATTTTCACAGAAATGCTCATGCCCCTCTTAAAACTAACAAACCCAGAGCTTTCAAAGTAACCATCCAAAAACATATGATGTATACATATTATGGCTCAGAAAATTCATGTTAGCTTCCTTCTCCTATCAATTTTTTACTGGCAAGTATGTTCAAAAACATTTACTGGAAAGCAAATAGAAAAGAAGTCCTATTTATCCTATGTTTATCAGTTTCATTGATGTGAATGCCTATAGGTATTTGCCTTGTCTCTGCAACAGTGTTTCATGTTCCACAGTTCAGCAAGAATAATCCTTCCAAAAGGAAAGACTTTGATGTTAATAACGGACAAAATGGCCAAGCTCTGGGTTCTTCTGTAGCTGTATTAGTGTCTTGAATTGAGTAACGCATGGTGGAAACCTGAAGAATTATGCATGTTTTTTGTTTTTCAGCCATTGGCCTCTCTCTCTCGCTCCTCACCCCCAGATGGAGGAGAGGAGAGGTCTGAGTGATGTTCCACACAAGCTCAGGAGCTGCTTGGGCAGAGCAGAGTATAGTATGAAATCTCAGTCACTGATACACACTGCCTCACCTCCAGTGACACAACCCATGTATGCAATAAGGTTATGGTAGCTATTTATCTTGTAATTGAGGGCACGCAGCTAAGACCGAGCAGTATTGTTATGAGCTCAGTTTGCTCTTTCCCAGGATTTTGAAAGAATTTTCACCTGTCTGTACAGAAACCATGTATTTCTCATGAGTCACCTTTTTGATTTCCATAGTGGTAGTCTTCACAGAAATTAACACTCTTAGTGAATCATTCTCATCACCTTTGGCAACAAGTGGAACTCCAGACTTCCCTCAGTGGCCATCAAGCTGGATCCCGATCTTCCCTCCACTGCTTTCACATGGACTTCAGCAAAACCCAATCTGACTCACAAAACATGAGATCAAACTCTGCTCTTACCATTAGCATTGGAAATGGTCTAAAACAAGAATAACCTTCCAGAAGCATCCGAAGGCCTTTGAACCTGCGGCCAAAATGGCAGAGTTGGAGGTCTGGCAGGATGTATGCACCCCTATGTAACCAGGGAGTGGACTGAAAACTCTGGCAGTCGTCAGGACTGCTCCCAGGCTCCAAGAGCTGCATGTGACTGATGAGTTAACAACTGGCACAGGGGTCCAGTTAATATTCTCCATTATTGGACAGATTTTTCTAGCTCCACTCTGAGGGCTCTGGGTTTTCTTAACAGATTTCTGGCAGCATTTTTCAGCATCTAAAATACATTTCCTCTGACGTGGAGATAACTGTTTCTATTTGTTACTAGATTGGTGATTTAACTGAGAATGCAGTTCATCACTTGAAAGATGATGCAAGTATGAAGCATTCAGGTCACTTGTCCTTCCTCAATAAGGAGGAGATGGAACAAAAACAACAGAAGGCAAATGTTACAGCTGGGGAAGCAGCATGATATTGGGAAGAGAATACTCAACAGAGTGAAAGACAAAAGAAGGAGAATAAAAAGGGGTAAGAGAGAAAACTAGGAAATTTCAATCTAGTAAACTAAGTTATTGAGTCCAGGAGAGGGAATAATCTGAATCCAAGTCCAGTACTGGCATACATTCATCCAATGCTTATGCTGCAGAACATGACACAAGAAAACTGTGATTTTTTGAAGCTTCTTAAGTGATGTGCGTGCACATTCCTGTGACTTTTATTTGGAGTTGAATGTTTGAATTTCCCTCAATGAAGCTGAAAGTCCTGCTCAAAGTATTCTGCTACCCTGACAGGCCCAGCAGCTCATGTGGTAGTGTAATGCTACATAGGTACAGTCAACAACAAAGAGTGGCAGAACAGTATTTTATGTTTGGGGGGGAGGGGAGGTGTCCTCCTGAATTTCATAGAAATACAAATTCTTCTTTCACTGGACTTAATATAGATTTAGGCAATCAGAAGTTAAATGTTAATATGCATACATATACATATATTTTCTTATTTACCTTTTCTTTCCTATTCAGTGGACCAAGATGTCAATGAAAACATCACTTCTGATCTAATTTTAAAGTAGAGCAAGCTACAGGGAAGAGTGAAAAGGCAAGATATTTCTGTGTCAAATGTTTCAAAAAGTCATGTTGTAAGCTTTCTCTGTGGGATTACACACAGCACAGGGGACAGAAACATCTGCCACAAATCTTAATTCCTGTGATACTGCTAAAACTGCCCACATGGGCATCTGACCTAGTGATCCCAACTTTTGTCCTGATCAGTAGCTGTTTCTACATCTGTCTGTGGAAGTCTTTTGCCTGGGCACTATGCATCTAGTACACAGGTTGCCAATCATTGCATTTACGTACATGTATATGCCTGAAGTGACCATTTGTGGTTGTGCACCCCCTGCCAAGGAGAAGGAAGAAGCTACCAACTCTCGCAAGTGAGTAACAACGTGCTCTTTTCCCTATTGCCTTTGAGATTTTATGAGGTCCAATCCCATCGCATGTAATTTTTCTTCTAAATGATACAGCTCAGCGGGGGCTGATTGCTTTCCCATTAGCTTTTCTACATTTACAAAACATAAATTAATACAGACTACATTAATACACAGTTCTGCTAGATCCATTACAAAACCTGAAATTCCTTTCAAGCCAAGAACTAGCACTTTATTTCAGATTACTGTAAATCATGACTGGCCTGTTTTGCCCTTTGGTTAATGGGATGTGATACAGGAGATGATCGTTGATTGGACATGGTCTTTATTTTGACTTTTGTTGCTGTTGGCTCTCTTTGCAGGAAGAACCACCATTGCTGCTAGCTTCTGAAGAAAACACTGTCTTCTCTGATGTTTCCATGGTATCAAAAGCTGTTATTTGCATGAGACTATGCAAAAGGCTGGGATCTCAGATCATGAAACTCAAGCAAGTGTCTCTGAGAGAAAAGGAAATAAAGCTGATACACAAGACTCAAACCCAACAATGTAAACACGTGATTTTCAACTGTGTCTCATTCTCAGCTTCCAGAAAGCCCAGACTTCTACTGACATCATTTGGAGATAAAGGTGCTCAAGATCTCTGGAAATAACCACAGTGTGTCAATTTTCTTCTGTAAGGTATAGTGCAAGTTCAAAATAACTCCTTAAATCCACAGAATCTGCAGTCAGAGGCAAAGGTTGTAGCCAATCCTTAGAGCCCAAGAAGTACCATAAGACTGAGTAGACAAGTCTTCACATTCACTATGTGTTAAAGCCTCTAAGTCTTGGTTTGTGTTCATGAATGTCGCATGTAGTGACAGCATGGAAAAGAGATTGAATGTGTATGAACTCTGAATTCTAATACAGATTGTGATGATAGGAACACAAGAAGCATTTTTATTAATGTGTGGATTAAACAGAATGATTACATGAGTGTAAGGTCTGTGTTTACCCCTGAAGTGCAACTCATGCACAGCTACACTGAATGCAACACAGACCTTGTTCTATTTTCTGGGGG
>JAOXNG010000012.1:71115714-71126340 GCA_028566535.1 Scolopax minor
AAAAGATTAATTATAAGACCCTTGGTCTACTTTGGTACCTTTTTAGGTAGACCCACTCCAGCAGGTGGGTTGGACTAGATGATCTCCAGAGGTCCCTTCCAACCCCATATGATTCTATGAAAGTCATCCCTTAGTGGGATAAAATAGAAACACCTCCCTCTGTTCTTCTTACAGAAGTTTACAAACTCCAGTTTGTGTCCCCCCTCCTCTATAAAACCGGAATTCTCTCCTGCTCCATAACTTTGTTACCCAATGAAATCCTGGAGAAGACAAAGAAAAATCTGCTTTCTCTTGCTTTTTGATGCTCAGCCTACTTCTCATGGCAGCAGAAAGAGGTCTAAGCAAGCGTGCAAATCAGAGGAGTTTGTAACTCAGCACATACGTACCCACCGCTGTTTTACTGCGGGGACTGCGCAGTTTCCCACCATGTAGAAAGCATATGGTCTAAATAAGGCTGATAAAGATACATTAATGTTTCTGTTGCCTTCCTTGTAAATAAGATTTCCCTGTGGGCTACCAATTTATCAGACAGTTTCTCTACAGCTTACAACCACGGATCAGAAAGCTGTGCATAAAATGTTAAAATCTGCTACATGCATTCACCATCTTTTCCCCTTTGTCTTTCTTTAGGCTGATGCTGGGCACGTGTAGCTGCAGCAAATATTCTGCTCCAAGGATTCTGAGTTTTAGGAGGAAGCCTACTACTGAGTGGTGCAAATCTAAGCAATGGATTCATTTGCTGCTGAGCTCTCCAGAAGTTTAGATTTGGAAACAAGTCTTAGATAATCTCATTTATAGACCTTTTAAATTGAATTTAAGTAATTTCACAAGTCCCCACTGCTGACTGAATGTACATGAGCAAAGTACAGAGCGATCCTGTATCATTTGGAGCACTACATCCAACTTTGGAGTCCTCAACACAGGAAGGACATGGACCTGTTGGAACGGGTCCAGCGGAGGGCCATGAAGATGATCAGAGGGATGAAGCACCTCTCCTATGAGGACAGGCTGACAGAGCTTGGGTTGTTCAGCCTGGAGAAGAGAAGGCTCTAGGGAGACCTCATAGCAGCCTTCCAAAATCTGAAGGGAGCCTATAGGAGAGCTGGAGAGGGACTCTTTATCAGGAAGTGTAGTGGCAGGACAAGGGGCAATGGTTTCAAATTGAAAGAGGGGAGATTTAGATTAGATTCTAGAAAGAAATTCTTTCCTGTGAGGGTGGTGAGGCACTGGAACAGGTTGCCCAGGGAATTCAAGAATCCCCTATCCCTGGAAGTGTTCAAGGCCAGGCTAGATGGGGCGCTGAGTAACCTGCTCTAGTTACTCTAGAGGTGTAACTCTAGAGGCAGAGACATGGGAGGTGTCTCTGCCCATGGCAGGGCAGTTGGAACTAGAGGATCTTTAAGGTCCTTTCCAATCCAAACTATTCTATGAAACATTAAAAAAAACCCAAAACACTTCCTAATCCTTTCCAGGAGAACAGAATGATGACCTCTACGTAACAAAGATCCTGAGTTAAAATTTTAACTTTAATTTCATTAGTTTAAGAGAAGAATAACATGCAAGAAAGAAACAGTATAAAACAATCTGTCTTGTGAAAAATCTCTGTAATCACTATGAAAATGATTGCAACAAGGTTTTAGGAGGTAGTACCACCTCAATTTAGAATCAGTAAGCATACCTGACCTTGACTGTTGTCATTCCATTGCCCTTCCTTGGAAAAAGCAGTAAGAAATGCTGAAATAACACCCCCTAATTCTTCTTATTTCCTCTCTAGAATTATTCTTTCAGTCAATCTGAATAAATCTTTAGAAGTCACCTTTCTTCCCTCAAAACCAGTGTGTGGTTTCCTATTTTCAATGGTTCTGATTAAGTGAAATACCCCATGATCAGCTCAGCTGCCCAAACGTCTGCCTTTTGAGATGCCATCAGGCATCTTGCCTAGCTTCCTGCTGCTGGAGGTCTCAGCCACACTTTGGACTTGTGTAGTTGCATAAACTCTCTAATGCACTTAGTGGGGTCAAATCCACTTGGGAGACATCACCACTCCTGAACTATTGAAAATAGATCTCCACAATCACACACCACCATTCAAGAAAGGATAGCCTTGGCATGGTCGCAGATCTCCCAGGCTTTGCAGACAAAATGGCCTAAAAACCTGTGTATTTCATCTTTGCCTTTAAAAATGATGAAAGAGCCACCCTTGTGCAACCTTTTGGTTCTTTTTTTATTATACATGGCATTATGGAACAAGACAAGAAGCCAGTTTTCAAGGTGGATACTGAACACTTGCAGCCAAAGAATCATTAAAGTGATCATTTGGAGGACCAGCTCAACCCACTCCAGAGAAGAGTACTTTATTTCTGAAATGTGGAGACATTAAAAATAATTTTTGCTTCATGTTTGGGTCATTCCACGCGTGGCTTAAGACACACAAAATAAGACCAGGGAGAACAATGCTATATAAATTAAATTTAAACATCTTTTCTCCCCAATTTTTTCTTTAATGAAATGCCTGATCTCAATATTTCTGAGCAATATGTCACCATCCTCATCCTGTCATTAAAAAAGGCTCTGATCTGCAAAGAAAAACAGACTTATCATCCCTCTACTGAGGTTGAAAAGCTGGATACACAGACCTGAGACTATTACACTAGTGTCAGTGTCTGTGACGATATGGAAGAATCATGGACCAGGCTAGATGGTCCACGAGGATGCAATACAGGAAGAAACAGTTTGGTCTGAAGGTAATACGCAAAATAGAGCTGTGGTGAAAGAGATTTTTTTTTCTTTTTTTTTGAGAATGGAGGTGAAAAGCAATCACATCACTAAAGAAATAAACCATTTGTAACTAATTCATTTGCTTCTTTTTTCCAAATGAATCTATGTAAACTAGAGACAAACTTTCCTCTCCTGCCAGTTCTGAGAAAGTTTGTTTTCCAAGAAAAGGAAAAAAAAAAAGAAAAAAGCACAGTAGAGATGATTATTCATGAAAGATGGGGATCAGTATGCCATGTCTTATCACCCATTTGTAACATTAATTGCATCCAAATGTAGATTCATTTTTTGTAAGACCCTGTTCTACTTTTATCGATCCTGACAGGTTACGTGATATGAGGCGTGTTGCCCCAGCCTGACACATGAGGTTGAAAGGCTTTCTACTGCTTGAAGATAAGTCAAAAGAGTAAATGTAAATCTCATGGTGGAAAGAAATAAAAAAGATTTGCTTGTGGCTAGATACAGACTCAAGGCAGATTTCATACCTGCCCCACTGCAGCACTTGCTCTCCAGCGACATTCATGCTCTCCAGGATTGCCCTTCCTTTTCACTTGTTGACAATTTCATTAGAGATTTTGGACTACGTGCCAGGGGAAAAACGACAGCTCAAAGCTCTTTTAGTCTTGGTCAGATGCCTCCCAACAAAAGGAAAAAAAAAAAATAAAACCTGTTCTTCTCAACCCAGATGGAGAAGGTTGCTCCCTGCTGCCTCCCTGACCTGGACCAGGAAAGCCCTGTTGCAGGTGCCTTCTCTGAAGCAGCATTCCACACAGCTCATGGGAAGCCAGCACAGCCAAAATAGCACACAAAACATATTACAAACCAAGAAATACATATATGAGGGTGGAGGGAAGCTCTTACAGTGCTTTAACCCAGGCAAAAGTCAGAGCACCACCCTTCTATTCTACCTTGGATCAAGCCAGACTTCGAGGGCTACAATCTGCTCTGTTATGGCTGCAGAGAGAATTTGAATTTGAGTTTTGGTCTGATTCCAGGCAAGATGAATGAGGCTAATTATTGACAGGTTTTTGCAATACTTTTTGGATTTATGTCACAAGTCACCTAGGTCTTCTCATCTGATTCAATTTTCATGATGTTCTGATTGAACGTTAAGAAAGCCTAGTGGATACATAAAGTTTGAGTTTTCAAAGATGCTCTGTTTCTCACAAAAAAAATACCCATAAAGCTAGAATAAACACAGAATGAATAGCAGGCAAGAGAAAAAGAGTCATCTTTGAACTCGGGAATTACAATACACTGCAATCAGACACAGCATGGGATGATTTAACGAGGTTTTCAGATGTGCAGAGTGGCTGCGCTTTGGAAAGTCCTTGCTATTTTTAGTAACCTGCTAGAACACCAGTATCACCACATAGGCTAGCACATATTTTTGAGAATAAACTTGTTTCCTGCAGGTTTTGGGAAGATCTTTTCCTCCTGAGGGGTGCAGCACCTTAAGGGCTGGGATATTTTACCAGTTCTGCACCGGGATGTTAAGTAATAGTTGTTTGCTGCATCACTCCGGGGGTCACACAGGAGTGCCCTGCTCTGCTGATTTCTGTGATCTCATCAGCTCTTCCACTTTGCAAGCATCTTGTTCACCCACAAAAAAACAATGTATACACAGTCTGATCATTACCCCTTTCCAGTGGCCTGTATTTTAATCACTGCTCCATTCCTAGTTGTTCTGTGATGGGATCAGGCATAAAACAAATCTGCTCCTGATTCTTCTTGTCAACAAATGAACTAAAGGCCATAAACTATCCTCTTCCTAATCTACTATTTCAGCATATTAGCTAACATAAACCTGTTCCAGTGACCCGTGTAATAGCCACACTGACATTTTATGCTTGGTTTCTCAGCCCCATATGTAAATGATTAAAAACTACAAGGGTTTTCTTTATACAAATCTATTAATAGCTTGAGGATTTTTTTGTTCAGTTTTTAGGGTAACGTATTTTGAGCTCGAAGCGCAGAGTGCAGAGCAGTGGCTGGCGTCAGAAGCTGCTGCAATATACATTTCAATTTCCTTCAGCCAGCCACAGCAAGAAAATTGATGGCCTGTTCTCTGGGGCTCGTGTGTTCCTCCTTGGCTGCTGTCTCCCACGCTGCTGGTGTATTACTCTGTTTTCACTGGAAAAGAATGCAGGACATTCAAGCTATTCCAAGCAGCATCCTTGATGTCTGGATTTCATGGGAATGTTTCACACCGCAGTTATTGCTAACTGTTAACTTTCATACCTCGGACTGTTTTTTTTGGCAGCTCCCTCTGTTTTGCTAGCCGGACAGACGTAAGTCAAGGCAGCCTTCACTGCAAACTCAAGACCCATCGCCGTCTATCATACTGTTGCCAACTGGGAGACCCAGCTGATGGCACCCTGCTGTGTGGAAGACAGGAAGGAGAGAAAAACAAAAAAAGATTTTAAAAATAAAGAAAAAAAATCCATCTTTTCTCTGATCTCCAGGAAAGGATTTCAACTAATTCTATGGAATAACTTAGAATTCCAGCATCTTAGTGCAGTTAACAGGCATTCACACAGCAGTGTGTGCACAGACAGGAGCAAGGAGATCCTGGCTGTCTCTAAGAAGTTCTGACCTTCATCATGATCTTCTCCATTCTCTAAGGAAAGCTTTTTAAAGCAGTTCCTCTCTGAGGAATGACTGGGAAAGCTTGGAAGAGATAGGGGGTCTGTAACACATACCCCGCCATCTCTACCACTCACACATCTCTGCCGCTAGTGCCGTCTGCTGTCAGGAGGTCACAAGCCGGGCTGGGTTCACCATTCCTTACAGTCCTACAGCTGGCAGCATGTCAAAATATCCTCAAGACTGGTTTGACATTGCAGGAATGAAGACGGGGCATGGGAAGGGAGGGATTATGTTTGAAGCTACTCCTGTAGTTGGTTTGATTGATACCAGAGAGATAATGCAGTACTTGGACTCAGACCCAGAGTTTCTCAGAGTTCACAGGTCTTCAGATGGAGAGCTTGGTTCAACTCCTCGTATTAAGAGCTAAAAAAAAGTTCAGATGCCGATCCGGTTTGCAAATTTTCCTCATGTAGAATATAAAAAAATTTAGACTTTGGACCAAATTCACATACCGCACAGAGCATAAACTATTGTTAATGTTACAACGAAAAAAAAGGATAATTGTTAGTAGGAAGCTGAGTCTATGTTCTATTCAAAAACTCTGAAAATCCCACAGACTGCGGTGAGTAGAAAAACACAGCAAGACAGGAGTCTTTCAGCAGATTATTTAACAGGCTTTTTATGCTGTTTTTCTTTTCACTTGGAGTGCTTCTACATAGAGAGCTGGTTGCAAAGTGTCATAGAAAAAAATCTGCTGAGCGCAAAGCATTCCCTCGAAGCATCTTGAACTCAGCAGCATCGTTCAGAGAGGGGTGTCTGTCTCCAGCCCTGGCAGGTCCACTGCAGCCACAAGCCAGTCTCCTGCCTTCCTCCTATCAAGATTTGGAGAGCTATCATCCTGATGTCCCTCTGCAGGAGAGGTGCACACTTCCAGAAAGCAAAATGGATGTTCAGCTCTTTTGGAGAGTGGTTCAGCACACGCTAATAACTCAAATACCCTCTGAATTCAACAGTTATCTGCATTCCTTAGGAATTCAATGAAGATATCCCAAAAGAAATTCCATCCTTCTGTAAATACTGAATGGATTAGTCATCTTTTTCAGCCAACAATTGGTGTAAAAAACAAAGAACATGAAGCTGTAAGGAAACTACAGGTTTGAGAGTGTGAGGAAAAAAAAGAAGGGAAAAAAGAAAAAAAAAAAAAGAAAGAATTGGGTTCAATCCAGTTCAGATTTTCCTGCTAGTATAATCATCATCTTACTGACAGAGAAGAAAAACACAAAGGCATTAATGGTTTGTTTGAGGCCACACAGGAAGCCTGAGAGAGGGCTGGAAACTGAGACCGTGTCTTCAGCATCCAAATCCTTAACCACAAGGCCATCCTCCTTTTCATAGCTGTCCATCTTGGGGAAGAGAAATAGAGTAATTCTGAATCCCGTGGGCCAATAAATTATATTACCATGACATGCAGAATCAGTGCTTTGTGCTGGTGTATTCTTTGCTGCTTGCAATTACCTTACCAGGGATCACTGGGCTGCATTTATTGGAAGACCAGTACATAATTTGGTGGAGATAATATGTCTTACTGTTTCGTTAGACCTATAATGAGCTTGGTGGTCTCTAAATCTGTTGTCCAGTGACTAATGGCCCATATTGCAAAACCTCTCCACAATTTATCATCATCTACAAAATGTTTTGAATTGATTTCTGACTGGAAAAGTAAAGGCTGCTGCAGAGGCTGAGTGACACAGCTGGCTAAAGGACGATCAGACTTACTGCCAATATGTCTATCTGGCAATACTTTCTCATGTTTCTTATCACTCCTTCTGCTTTTAAAGATTGTGATGGGGAGGAAGAAAGGAATGAGGTTTTTGTAATTTTTTCTTTAAACATAGCAGTCTAAGGATCAAAGGTGAGCTGAGACAAGGCTGGTAGGAAATGGTAATGACTTATTTTAAGCACATAAAATAAAAACATCTGGCCTAATAAAAGATACTGACTCTGCCCTGTCGTCTGGCCGGAGGTCAATAAGAGAGTGCTGCTCTGGTCTGGTATGTAGCCTTTGCTAGCTGGTGTTGCAGCCACGCACACAGGAGGTTCTTCACTGGCCCTCGCAGAGCTCAGAGATGGAAATAAATAGCTTACTGTTTCCTTCAACTCTTAATGGGAAAATATCGAGCCTTCCTGTGTAAGATGTCTTAACTGTTAAAGCGAATCAATCTGCTGAGAATGGAGGATACAGAACAAAGAAGTCATGCATCTTACTCTGGACTTATAAATGGTGATTTGGGAATTGCTTTTCATGGCGAGGAGTAGTAATCGTTATTTAAAAATTGTTCCATCATTCAAGAATAGTAGGTATAAGAGGAGATGAACACAATAATCCATTATTATGAGCAGGAGCCACACTGGATTTCAGTATGGGTGATCTTTTCCTTTCTCGAGGACAAGCGACCAGATTATCTGCACTCTTCTGAAGGGGTTTGATGAGAGAACAGCGGGCCCTGTCTCTTGCAGATTTTCCATAAGCGCAGAATGAACAAGGTGAGGAAGCTGCAATTGGGCTCCTCATGCTGACAGTGCTACAAGCACAGACCCTCACAAGCAGCAGAGGGTCTGAGCCCATTCCTTTCTACAGGTGCTAATTCCATCAAGACATTGCTGACTAAGCCCGAGTACAGCCATGCTGCCAAACTGCTCCACACCAACCCAACAGACCATAGCACAACTAATAAAGGAAGGTGGTCATCCTCAGGAGCAATTTGGGATACTAGAAAAGGCTAATTACCTCACTACCCTGAGTCAGTCCTTCCTTCCCCTGTGGCTCCCACAGCAATCCTACAACATTTTGGAAAGCAGTGCTGTGGCTAAACGGGTATTCTCAGAAGAGGTAGGGTGAAGCCCTACACACATTTCAACACATATATCAAGAGGTGGAATTTCATCAGCCCATGCTGAAAACTAAGTATGTCAGTGCTACTCATGAGAATGAGGTCTTTTCTTCAACTCTTTCCAACTGTCGACTTAGAAGTCTTGTGAAACACTGTCCTTCAATTCTAGATGATGAGGTGCTATCCAGATATGCTGTCCTCTTAGTTCTTGTCCTTGTGCTACAATAATTCATAGATATTTCAGGACCTTCTGAAAACTGTAGAGTTGATGTGACTAGATTTCATGCAAATACACATGAAACAGGGCTAGCTGCTAGCTTACGACTGCGTCCTCTTACCAGTGAGAGAGATTAAACAATTTAATTCTGTCATACATCATTTCTACATGTTTAAAGTACTAAGGGAAACTATGTCAAATGCAATGAAAGAGATTGTGTCAAAACTTTACACAGAGGAAGCACCTTATACTAATTTCAGGTGAAATAGCTGACCTTCACATTTCCTAAGGCATGCAGGGGGTGTACTCTACTTTTGTAGCCTTCACCTCTCCAGTCTTGTGCCTGTTTCAGGCTCAGGCTGCAAAGCTGTTCAAGAAGAACCTGGCCAGATACGGAGATTATTTGCTAAACATCCTGAAAATATGCAGGTTTGTAAAAGTTGTGCCTGGCAGCTACTGCCACACTCCCTTGCCAATGGAAAACAAATTTAAGTGCCAGAGGCTGTTCAGTAAAAGTTCACTAATAAACTTTGAACTGTGTGTTATTGGTATTCTTGTTAGCCAGTGCGTGTTATGTTTGGCTGTAGAAGTACCTCAGCTTTCATTTTATGCAAATGAACCAGAGACATTTGACAAAATCTTGGATGGCCTGGCAGTATGGCTTTCCGGACTCTCTTGCCCTTTGGAGAGAGGGAGCATGTGTATATATAACCAAATTAAATTCAGAGGTTGGTTTCTCTAATGATATGAGCTTCATGGCAATGGAAGGTTCCCCTTTGAAGGTGCATAGAAAGCAGACACATTGACACATGCTCTGGTTCCAGGTTAAGAACATTTCATGTTGAATAGAAGCCACCACACTGCCAGTCTACTGCAAGTTTTACATCCATATTTCTCATTAACTGTGTGATATTGAGGAAAGCCTTATAAATCCGAAGCAATCTATAAAGGGATGGTGCCTTAAATAGTTGTAAAATTTACATCAACATAAAAAAACTTAATCCAGATGTTTGTGACTGGATTAATTACTTGTAAGTGTTCAGGTAGTGTTCGTCAACAATTTCTTGCTTGTAAGTTGTCCACAAGGGAACTACTTTCTCCATGCACCATTTCTGCTGTGTAATTCATCATTTAGGCCCCATAATCATGTTTCTGATTCCTGGCTGAGTAACTAAACATTTTTAGTCCTGGGGACACGTTTAAACAGGAGCATAAGGAAGAAACAAGTGAAAAAATAGGGAACAGACAAAAAGCACTTTTTAAACACACTAACACCCTCAATTAAAACAGCTGTCGCCCAAATATTTGATAATAAGTCTTTGTGCAATCACTGACATCCGTATCATAAGTTAATGACAAGTTTGGTGAAGCTAGACAAGAACACAAAGAATTTGGTTACAAATGGCACTCTTACTAAAATTAACATACGCTGGTGTCAAACTTCAGCACAGGATGGTCAGTATAGATATCTTTAGGCAAAGCGAGAAAAGAAAATAATTGCCCTTCTCTTGTGTAATTCTCTCTCCAATTAGACTATGGCAGTTTTTGTTATGCTGATTGAAAGGTATAGTTAAGAAAGGTACTGCTTAGGGCTTGTTTCACTATAAAAAGCCCCTTGCATAAGGCTAGCTATAACTCTTCTAAACTATCCATTTTGAATGACTGTCATTAGGAAAGAATTTAGTGGCTTTGCATTTCATCTAAGGTAATAGTTTCTAGAGGATTTGGGAGCAGCAAATAACAACTTTAAACAGTCTCAGGAGAAGTCTGGATGACGTACAGCATTCAAAGCACCTGAGAGAGTCTGTCTTTTACCACCAAGTTTAAAGCAGCTATTACTTACCTTCTTGTTCTTGTCTAAACCAGTTCTTCTGACATAGATAGGAACAACTTGCCCAGTATTGCCCTGCCATTACTCCCTCAGTTACAGCTCATGCTAGTCCTACCCACGTTACTACCTAAGGGATGCAGGAGCTGCAAAGAAATACAGTGGACACCCCTGTAGGAATCCTGAGGGCATTTTGAAAGAAAGCAAATTTTCTTTATAGTACTGTATCTTCAGTGGAAGTTTCACAAACCAACGGCTTGTGTGGCGTTCAGAGGGAACACTGTCAGAAGATTTGAACCCAACTCTTGTGATGACGTCAATCAGGA
>JAOXNG010000012.1:71339433-71352371 GCA_028566535.1 Scolopax minor
TGCAGTTGGTGTCTCAGTTCTGCTTTTGAAGGCCTGTGTTCATGACTTTTATGGTAATGTTATCTGCTAGTTTGCTTTTATATATGTAGTTCTTACTGAAGTAAGGTAATAGGTATAGACTGAAGACAAGAAAATGTTAGAAAGCTGAATCGGTAGTTGGGATGAGCTATCCTTTTTTTAGAGTTTTTTTTCTCTGAGTCCTCTGTTGTAATAAATACCATCTTTCTTCTCTTTGGTCTCCTTAGAGAAGGTCTTGTTGTCTCAAACGAATCTTCTTCTCCTGCAGTCTGGTTAAAATGAAGAACCTGTGATGATGATAGATGTTCATAAAAACAGCTTGTTTTTTGAAGACAAATGCACCTAAGGGTTATATAATTCTGTTAGTTTTCTGTGGTAATTCACCAGTCATGCCCAATGACCGTTACTCTACTGTTGATTTGGTCTCTATAACTATGTCATTATTATTTAGATTGTAGCCACATTTACTTTGTAATAATAGATCAATATTATGCCTCAAATTTGAATTTATTTAGATAAATGGTAAGTTCATAGAATTTATTTTCAGATCATAACCAAGCACAAAAAAAGAGTATAGTGCACTTCAAAGTCTTACTACTGGGGCAGAAATGTAAAATTTTACATTTAATATGTTTAAGTAAATGCATATAACCTAAAAGAGTACAAGACTGAATACTTTTGCTAAAGTGGCCGTAAGTGAAATTGTATTTTCAGTACTAGCATACCTCCATTGTTCATGGGAGGATTTCCATATTTATGGACCATGTCATAAGCAAAGGTATTTGTATTTGTCCTTTGTAGCCAAACACATGCTCAGAACTTACTAACTTTGGGCTGCAGTATGAGAAAGCAGATCCCAGCTTCCAGATGGGGTCTAGAAGCAGTCATTTTATCTCTGGCACTCCTTTTCCTAGATTATTGTAGCTCCTTATTAATTTTGCTAGTAAAGCTGCCTCTTTATTTCAGCACTACATCAGGTGAACTATTCTGTTCAAAAGACAGTTAAAAAATAGAAGGCAGAGTTCCAGACAAGACCTGCAGTAGTCTCTAATGTCAATAGCTTACCTGTGGCAGATCACTTGCAACGCTCTGGGAACTGTAAGTGTAAAGTAAATGTAGGGATAGAGCAGAGCAGGGAGATCTTGGATATAAAGCAGAAGAACAGTGACTGCAGGACTGCTGGCCCAACATTATGGCCGGTCACTATTCTCCCATGCTGTTCCTTTCTGTTCCCCATAGGCAGAAGAATAATGGAATTTATGTTGGAACTACCTGTATGGTGATATAATGCTAATTTCAGAGCTTACCTCAGCCATCTGTGTTGCAGTGTCACCTTTTGCACCCAGGTAGACCATGGCGAGAGCAGTTGCAACGCTCCAAGGAGAAAAGAAAATGTTTTGGCCTTTGGAAGTTTCATTCAGTTTTTTGTAAAGGTCCAAAGTGAAGCTGTTGGTGGACACTGAGAGAGACTCCATTGATACAACCTGAGACAAACAGAGAGAGATGTTTCTGAGTCTCTGAGTGTCAGAGAGAGGTGATGACTGCTTCTTCACTTCTTTCTAAAAATATAAAGGTGCTAGTGGGAGGTTGCAGAACCCTCTCAAAAACAGTGTGAGGGTGTCCCTGTAATGGGTAAAATGCTGCACAGAGACCAAGTAGAGTCACACATGCACTATTTCTCTCCCTTCCCCATCACTCTCAATGTTCTCAGCTTTTTTATTTATTCTTCATCAGATGAGCATGATCTTAGCTAGAAATGTTTTCACAGACCAATCTTGTTTCAAAAACCCATTTGCTTAAGTTTCATAGAGTTGTTCTTCAATTTTGAGGGAGTGAAACAGAATCATTTCTTACTGTGCTGCTTTGAGCTTTTTTCTATTACTTTAAACTTCCTATGTCATTATATTATGATGAAAAAAGCATGATGAATTCATGCAATTCATTATATTCTTATAGGCTTCTTAGATTCTTATATGTTCTTTGTGTAAGTAAACTCATATTTGGAGTATTTGTTAGTTACAGGTTTTCAAGTAAACTCTTGTATCTTACATACAATAGTTCCTGTTTTAAATAAGAAATTTTCCCTGGTTTTCTGCTGCCTTATCAGAACCTGCAGACTTTCTATCCTTGTTCTGCTTATTTTTTGAGTATGTTTTTATGGGGAAAAAATCACCAAAGCTAACAAAAAACTCACCCCAGGATTAAACTGGTTTTCCATATGTGGGTCCAGAACAAACCTGTGCTTCTTATGAGCGTATTTTAGATCAATCTAATACTGTTGACAAATATTAGGATAAACTTAGAAATTTCCATTATTTTCAACAGTAAGGACTACTAAAATATGTCCTAAAGTCAATGTAAGATGGCATCAGGTGAAAGATTAAGCATTTGATCCACAAAAGCAACTGGATATTTAAATCTATCTTCACCGACAATTTACATGCTTAAATTGAAAACTGCAGTCCTCAAAGCCACGTGGTGTTAGAGATGCCCAGAGACTCTGGGATCTCGAGTTTTGATTTCCTATCTTCCCAGGGCGCCACAACTGCTTTGAAGCATTCTCAGGAGCTCTTCAGAGGTGAATGCCCTGCAGCCTAGCTCATACCTAAGCATTTTTAGAACCTTCAAATCAAATCTCTTTTACTGCTGTGCCTGGAGATGCTGATACTCCCAGAGCATATCTCGGGAACAGGGCTGAGCTGAACATTTTTGCCTGAAGAATTCCAACCAACATCCCCATCTCCTGTTCCCCAAGAGTGCCTGAACTGAATCTGCATGGAGCAATCAGGCATTTATCAGACTTGAGAGAGAATGTGTGTGTTTCTGTGGAGTTCACTTGTCTCCTAGCCACTTCAGTCACCTGGGAAAGGAAAAGTCTGGATGCCTGATCCAGTAGTTATTTGATATCAATAAAGGAGAGGCTTGAAGCAATACAGCCCACACTGAGCATCCAAAACAATGCTACAGAGTAATGCTCTCTTGTGTGTTCAATTCCAGGATCAGGAGGTGTGTATTATCTCCTGCAGCCTGTTCTCAGTCCTCAATCGACTGGTAGCCTGATGATTAAGGCATCCGTCCTACAGGTGAGGAAACTTTTTGCCTTCCCAGGCTGTGTAGGTTTTGCCCAACCTGGACTTGCATTCTTACCACTGCGCCTTGGCACGTGGTTTTTTCCAAGGCTATACTTTGCACTAAAAAATGAGCACTCCCTTCTCCTGCATAACTTTTTAAGACTTCCAAAATAAAGCTAGTTATTTTGATATGAATATTTACACTACCTGAAATCCTAAGGGAGGGAAGAGTCTTCAGAACTGTCTTCAGTCAGGATCTGTGGCGGTCTGTGATGCAATGAATACTTTTGGAAATGTAGAAATATTTGCACCTCCCTTCTCTTCTCTACATCCTCTTCTTGTATTAATGTGCGTGTTCCCCCATTTGCCTTCTTCTCCTCTCTATCATCTGCTTTCAGAACTTAGAGAGAGAGAGAGAGAGAGAGACCCCTTCTCAAGTCAAGGCCACTTTAGTGGGTGTATGTCCTGAAACATGAAGGCCAGTATACCTTTCTCCCACAAGTGTCCTCCACAACCTTGGCACTTCATCTGCAAAAACTGGGAATTGCAGAAAAAAATTGAAGCACCCTATGTTGACAAGGGACATGTTGAAATAATTTTAAAGCTTCCTTTTCTTTTTACTCTACAAACTGGGACAGTGAGGAGAAATTAATCTTAGAGATACAGCTAAAAGGGAATATTGAAATAGGTTATTAGTCTCATTTATCCTGTGGTCAAGTTTGAGAGGGAAGGATTTGAATACTTGAATACATAAAGCCCTTATTTTTTTATTAGTTTTCCTTGTCTGTTTCAGAAAGCAGATCACCTAAAATAAACAATGAAATAAGAGTGAACACTGGATTCATTTGAACTGCTGGATGTTGCTTTGAGACTGCTGCTCCCTAGCAGAGAAGGTGCTTTAGATACCTACAGGCCCTACCCTGTACGAGCTTATTATTCCTCTCTGCTGAATTGAGAGAGTTTGGACAACCTATCAAAAGCTGAAAAACTGCTTGGAAGGTCTGCTTGTAATGATTTCTTTTACCAAGAATACTGTTTGTTGTATTAGAGTAGGGAGCCAAACAGCAGAATGTGTAAAATTGGAGATCAGGAAAGGTGTAATGCAAACCAGTTAGGTGTACGCAAGTGTTTTACCAGGGTAATTAGCAATTCTACTGTTTCCTCCATTTTTATCTGTGTGACTTACACTGCATTGATAAATTTCCTTTGCAATCATGTCTTTCCTGCTGCATTTACGGTTAATTAGGAATGGCCTCTACCTAGTATGACACATGCAGAGTACCAGCATCCACTTGATTTATACAGAAAAAGGATCAGTACAAAGAGTACAAGTCTCTATTTTGAACTAGAATTACATATTTGTGCTTACATTCAGTTTGAATCTGAGTGGTACGTATGCTGTATGAGGTTTTGGGAACGCTACAGGTGCCTCCCTTTTTTCACACATACTGTTTTTAAGTGTGTGCACTTTTTGTGTCTGGAGCATCCATCTTACTTTCTTGCTTCAGAAATGGATTAGATGCTATTATGTTTGGTGATGTGCTTAAGGAATATTTCTGCTCTGTCTATGAAGCCGCTGTCTAAATTTTAGCTAAATAAATAGAAGAAAATAAAAGTTAGTGGTACTACAAGCTATAAAGATTGGCCAAAAATACAGGAAAATGAAGAAAGGCTACCCAAACTGTGTAGACACTCTTTGCGGTATATTCCCACTGCTGCAAGATCCTGTTTAGTAAGAGAGAGTGCAGTTTCAAAAGGGTGAAAATTAGCCAAAGAAGAGGTGCTCTTGGTTTTGCTATGCCAGATAGAAATAGTGAGAGGAAATGCTGAATTGTTGCAACCGGAATGGTAGAAACAAGGTTTCACAGCCTGACCCATTGACCTCAAGTGGCTTGACCACTCATAAAACACTCATCAAAAGTCTTTTGATAAAACCAATCATATTCCTCTGGCATAATGCTGAGGTCATTTTGACCTTTTTCAAGCCATCTTTCATCCCCATCTCAGCATAGGTGTAAGGTTGGGTCTTTCTGCCTGTTTGATTGTTTTATTCCCATACCTGTACTTTGTAAATGGTCCACTTTGAATGGACCATTTGGATATTTCTTGAAGGTCAGTTCTCTTGCAGTTACCTCGAGTAAAAATCAACACAACTGAAAATCAGTGCTAGACTAAGTCCAATTACAGATTTTTTATTTATTCTCCAGGAAATCCCATGTAGGTATGTCCTCCAGGAAGAAAATGAGAACATTTATTACATCTGTTGCAAGAGAACTAAAGGATTGGAATATAAATAACATTAAAATCTCTTTTAAAAAGATTTTCTTGTGCCTGTTACTGATGGCAGAACAAAACCTTAAAAATTATGGATGCATTTTCATTTCAGTTCTAAAGCAGGGTGTTTTTTTTCCTGTGTCCTCATCGTGAATACTAACAGTATACAAGCACACTGGATTTTATTACTGTGTGTTGTATCTGCCATTTCTGCTTGTCATGAGGTCAGCTACCACAGAGGTGCCAGGAATTATTTTATGATGCTGAGGTTTGCACTGGGAGAAAAATGCCCCATCTTTCATTGTAGGATAAGCAGCAACCCTTTCAACGTAATGTGTCTTGACAGGCATAGAATCACTAGGTGACACACAGTCTATGCTCACAATGTGTTTGTATTGAATTTTATCTCAGCACTGTCCTGTAGATACTTCTTTTTTTAGTTTTCAAAGTCCTTGGGCCTTTCAAGGAGGAGCTTGTGGGTCTGAAATTTTGATGATACAGGACAAACCCAGGCTTTCTTGAAAGCAGTTATTTGGAAAAGCAGTCACATAGCGCCTATTACTTGGCTACCTTTGAGTATTTTAGAAAGATGAGTGCAACCTGCACTAACTGACCCTGCTCACGTAAGGGGTTGGACCAGGTGATCTCAAGTGGTCACTTCTAGCCTGAATGACTCTGTAGTTCTGTAAGCATTAGCCTGACTCGAGAGGCAGACACTAGTTACCATAAAAATAGTAGAGGGAGGCACAAATGAAGCAGCTTGCAGCGTTGCTTGGTCAAAGGGTGTTCACCTCTGGATGGATTCTTTTCCTTCTCTTTCAGCATTTTTACCTTCATCTTAAGTATGTCTCATACTGGAGGGTGTGCTGTTTGGCATCATCTCCCAAGCAAAGCTGAGACTGGGAGCAGCTTTGTACCAAAACCAGCCTGTTTGACCCTTTAGAGCTCTCACCAGCTGGCAGACACCAAGCTGTAGTTCCTGAGAGGTACACAGAGCCCTGCAGTGTGGTATGAATTAACATGGGAAGACCTTTCATTTGGTTTGGCATGGCACTCTTCCCACCTTTTTGGACAACTTCTGCTCTTACATGAAGTGTCACCTCAAACTGGGTAAACACAGCTTAGGAATTTAAATTTTTTTTAATTGTGATTTTTTACGTCCTCATGCAAGTGTTTCTGCTTCTGAAGCCTTGCTATGCTGACTACTCCATCCTGACAATAACTTCTCTGTTCATGTTTTTCCTTCTCTTTTTTTTTTTCTTTTTTTTTTTTTTTTTTTTTGCATGGTCTTCACTTGTGTGCTTTTCCACACCTAAAAAATAAACTTCTTAGTAAAGCTGAGTCAGTAGCACACAACTGGGCTGCAGCAAAGTAGGTCCTGGATGACAGATAGCTGAATCCTGTGCTGCAGGTTACAGGCAAGGGAGGACACTGATATTAGAAGCAGCACTTTGTAGACGGAAGAAGATGCAGGTATACTTTGTTGGGTGGAGATGTATTTTTAAGTAGAATAGGTTTTGTGAAGGTGGAGTGAGTTGTAATTATAGGTGGAATTTTGCTGAGGGTAAATATTTTTATAGGACCTCCCTCCTGCATTCAAATCTTGTTGTCTTAGATAATGATCTCTGACATGTGGTTATTGAGTACCACAACAGCTACAAATCTTTATATTATTCCTCATGGCCACAAGAAAGCACAAATGCTGCCCTCCCAAGCCAAGAGAGGGAACTGATGTTGCCAGTGCAGCATAGCTTGTTTGCTATTCTACGGGGCAAAAGGGATGTTTGGAAGCTGCTCTTCTGGGCTATAGGCTCTAAGCAGACTTTTTATTTCTCCTGTGTTGTGACAGGAAAACAAGCCTCCTGAGTAGGTCCCAGGGGGGGTGACAGCGCAAAAAGCAGTGGTCAAAAATGGGAAATGAATTGCTTAAAAAGGAAAGTCCAAATGCCAGTACAGGCAGGATGCAGGAACAACCACAAAACCATGGATAAAATGCAAAGAGTAAATCTAATTTCATTACCTCACAAACTGGGGGATCACTGTGAGAGTCACACAAGCGGGGACTCAGGCACGGCTGTGCTCAGTCCATGCTAAAGGATCACTGAACCTGCTGTTTCCACCTGTATATCAGGGATTCACACAGGCATATCTTACCACTGTGTTTTGATCTTTCCCACATCAGGGCAGGAACATCAAGCATGTTCAGTAGGGTGTCTCTAAGTCCTATCTGTTTTATCTAAACACAGATTGTCCAATGTACAAGGCTAAACAACAATTATTATGATATATGTATTTTTCTACACCCCAGCTGCAAGTCAATTGAGTGTTTTTACAAACCTCCTCACCAAACTTCCATTATTTTCCCACAAATGCCTTGACTCAGTGAGCAAAAACTTGCTCATCACAGTGTTTAATTTGATGTGATATGTTTAATAAATGCCTAGGTTAACATGCTGAACATTGTTTTTGGGGCTGTTTGAAGACTAGTGAGAATAAAACTAAGTATGTCAGCTCTGTCAATGCGGATGATGTGGTGGTGAAATTGGAATGGCAGGAATGGAAATGTGTGATATCACAAACACAACTCCAAGTTCATTTATTGGATTAAATGCAGATCATGGTAAAATATGAAGTAAAGCATCAGTCAAAATCTCACTGATGTTTCTGTCAATACCATGACTATCTTTGTTGAGATGCACTCACAAATTACATGATTCATCATAAATCATTGCATAAATCATACATTGATCAATGATACAGATAGCAAGGAATCTTTGCAGGTATTAGCCAGGATACGGGTATAATTAGGTTAAATTAAAAAGAGGGAGAAGATTTGAATTCTGGATGTTCTAGATTACACATCAATAGGAGATATCAAGAAGCACGTTGCTCATAATTTTCTTAGTATTTTTGCTGGTTTGAACATTCTAGATTGCATATCAATAGGAGATATCAAGAAGCACGTTGCTCATAATTTTCTTAGTATTTTTGCTGGTTTGAACTCCCAGCAGCCTCAACCTACAAAGTTTAGAAAAATGAGGAAAAAATGCAAGGTGATTAGAAGTTGGAGATTAAACACTAAGGGCTAGACCGTTTTCCCTCCTTGACACATTTTTTCATGAGGTTGCAAAGGCAGGAGAGAATGAATGCAATGTGTCTGTATACAGTGAGACAGGGAAGGCGAGGGGCATTTTGAGATTATTCTAGGTTTGTACTAAATTTTGTTAATTTCCAACAGTCAGGAATATAAGGAAACTGCTTTGTAATGCGAGTGCAGGTTTCCCATTGGGGGAAAGAGAGCGTATAGATTTCTGCAAGTTCTGTTTGGTTTTGTTTTTTTTTTTCCTTTCAGGGTTTTTGTCCTCTCTGGGAAATTCAAGAGGATGAACTTCAATTTCCTTGAAGTCAGCTCTTGGCATGGGGCTAGATGATGGCCTGTGTGCAGACAGCTTTTATGGCTCCACCTTACTCTTGGACAACAAAGCAGCTTTGATGCAAGTGAGCAAAATTCTGCACTCTCTTTTTTGGGGAGGACTGTCTCATTAGAACAACAGAAAGGAGCAGCAGAGGGATGGTCTCTGAGGCGCAGGGTGGTCTCCGGGTGTTACCTTACTTGAGGCAGGGTGGGGAGGAGTGGGAGAAAAGGGACATACACTTTCACTACGTATTGCTACGTGGCTTAAGGTTGAGCTTCTAAAACTGCAGATCACGTTGTTCCATTGAACAGTGAACCTTGGGTACTGTCTAGAAGCAAGTAATAACTCATTCTAGAGGAGAGCACAATCTCCCAAAAAAGAGGATGCTCTTGGATTTGTTGTGTCTGATGAAGAAGTGGAAAGGGTGGTCAGCCTTAAATGTCAGAACCAGGCTGATATTTGCACTCATAGGTACCATACTTACAGTAGAAGCAGCAGCTGCCTCAATGCCTTTCTCATCAACTGCAACAAAAGACTTGTGAAAAACTTTGGAGATCATCACACCACCCTTCTCAGCTATTCCACTGAAATCAGCATTGCCGCTGAAGGCACTGTGCATTCCCGTGCTTATCAGTTTATCACTGAGATCATATTTTTCTTCCATTGTGACCTTAGGTAGGTACAGATCCACAAGAGTTCTGGTCATCTTCTTGGAGTCAGTCCATTCGGACAGTTTCTCATATGTCAGTTCTCTTTCCAGCTACCATTTAAAAAAGAAAAGCAATTGATGTTTGCAAGGGAAAACCAATTAACTATGAATTAATCAATTTCCTGGCAATTTAATGAATTAAACAGTTTTTAAATGACAAATTTAGTATTTAGCTGAAAGCATGAGATATGAATTGGTTTTACTGATGATCAGAGGCAGGATGTGCAACAAATATTTGAGGCTTGATGCTGCAAGGTTCTGAGCACCACCCTTGCCAAATTCACTGCAGAAGAAAGACAGGACACTCAACTCAACCCAACCTGCAGCTGCCATCCCCTGAGGTAGTTCTTTCCTCTCTTTTAATTCAGTCTTGAAGTGAAGGAAATTGCTGGGAGATTGCCAACTGTGTGCCACGTGGTTTGGTCCGGTTCCATAGAAATAGGTGTTAATATTGCACGTATTTCCTTAGCAATTTTAAAACAAACCACTTCCAGCAAAATCTTTCACTGCTACTCTGTGTCCTGCGCGCTATGTCACCAGTGTTCAGCTCAGATCAAATGGAGGAGAACAACGAATTGCATTCTTGACATGATAGATGCCAAGAATTTAACAATCTTGCAATTGTGGTAACCACAGGGGTAGATCTCATTATTGTAGCAAATGGAGTCTCACAAAAATCCTAGGTTTTCAGACAAATGTATGTGGGGGCAAACAAAATGAGAACAAGATGGTGAATAAACTTCCAGGCTGTGGAGAAGAGGCATCTCAGAAGATATCTCAGGAAGAGACCATGAGTATTTGTGCAATACTGTCCTTCTGAGATGTGAAGGGAGATTTAACCCTTGCAGATCATGTCTGGGGCTGATGAAGAGCTAAGCATCTGATTATGCACAGTCTTGAATGTCTTCAGTTCTTAGGAAACTAAGGGCACTCTGTGTGAAGGAACTTTCTTGGGGTTGGATAGGTATTAAAGGAAGTTAATTCAGCCAGTGGAGATGAAACAGCATGTCCTCAGAGGGAGAGATACAGTCACCAGCCCACCCATTTTTATTTTTTTTCAATGACTGAGTGGTGATACAAAATGGATGTAGCATACTTTTTTACCCGTTCGAGACCCGTAGTGCTGTCCTTGATGTCATCGGGAAGGAGGATGAACATACTGAGTTCATGTTTCACATACAGCACCTCAATCATTTTGAAATTCATTGTTTCCATGATGAGAATTGGAAATGTATTTCTCACGTACATCATCTTCACAGGCTCGGTCTTGTTCTGTAAAGTATTTACTTATAAGTAAGAAATCATTCCTTGAAAAGAAGGATGATGATGACTCACTTCCCATTCTGCCTTGAAGTAAATGGCATTTACCAGGATCACCTTGGTGGAGTTTAACACATCTTGTGAACCCAGCAAGTTCTTGATTTTGCCTTTTGAAATGGGGAAAGTTAGGTTTCATTCCAGTGTAGCACAGTGAAGACATGAAATGATTGATTTTTATCTCAGTTCAACTCCTTGGTGAAATACCCCATGCCTCAGTGCCCTACTCCCTAAAATACTCCCCTGATATAAATCAATTAATTTTCTTATGGTTTCCAAAGGTGTTTGCTGCTAGCTGTTCTCCTGGCTAGCTGACAGGGATTGACTCCTTCCCCCCAGAATGTCACAGCTTCATGGCAAGCAACTAGAAGCAGGAAGCCACGTACTGCCTTGCCACCTGGTTACCCCAGGTAAAAGGAGGCCAGTGCCTCTGGCCAGTGTGGGATGGTATGGCTAGGTAGGCATCCCCACCTGCCTTGGAGCACATTGGCAGGCTCTGCCTGTGGTACGTGGGTGCAGTGCCAGGGCTGCAGCTGTACTTGAGGACCAGGTGATGCAGAGCACGGCGGAGTCAGCGGGAGTCTCCCCCAGGAGCTCACCAAGGGCTGGACCAGGTATTTGGATCTGCTTAAGGCTGCTGCTCTTTCTCTGTCCTCCCACTGCTCACTGCCCACATCAGGAGGCTCGACCTGGCTGCTGCAGTAGCAGGTGGGGAAGCAAGGGCACCTGCCCAGGGGAGATGTCAGGCTGGCTTGTGTGAAGGAGAATGAAGATGCTGGAGTTGAGCTCAGCTTACCCTCAGTTTGTTTCTCAACCCAAGTGTCGATTTCCTTTCTGGATTGTTCCGGTGCTGTAGTAAAGTTAACCTTGTGTGGCTCCGCTTTGTAGTAGTTCTTACTGAGCTGTATGTATGTCTGAAAAATAGCAAAAAAACCCAAACCAACTTCTATACTATACTGATTTTTCAGTCCCAAAGGGAATTTGTTAGTTCTTGGACTTTTTGATAGCTTCTTGGGGCAGGAGGACTGCAGGATCTTGCTTGTTACTCTTTGTTGGACTGTGAATTAGCAGTTAAGGAATAACCAAAGGACAGAAAATTCCCTTCTTTTGTTCCCACTTTTATTTGGAGAAGCAAGGAAGGCTGTTCACATCTTACAGGTGTGTTTATTTTAATGTCTCATTTACAATTATATATATTGGGGATTCTAGTAATAAAACCATATTGCATGAAAAGGAATCCCTACACCACACTCAAAGGGCAATTCATCCTTAAATACTGTGAGCAGACTGACTGGTATTTTCCGGTTAAGTTTGTCACTGGAATCCAGTCAGCTTCAAACCTGTTCTAGTGACAACAAGTGATTAAAATGAGAAATATTTTTTTGCACCTTTTCATACTCCTCTCTGAGGTTTAACTTACAGGCAATAATGGGAAGGTTTTATTTACAGAAATGCGGTTGGCACTTCTCAGTGAATAGCTGCTTCTGGGTTTGTTGATGGCAGTCAGGAGCTCTTTGAAGCCAGAATGGATATCTTCAGCTGGCTTGTGCTCAGGATCCTTGGAAAGAGAAACCACGCATTCAGCAATTGCATTTTTGCATAAAGTTTTCAAAACATGCTAAGTGATGTATGTGGGATTTGAGTTCCTCTTTCTTTCTTTTTATTTTTCTAAGTTTACTGTCACTGCAATTTGCAGGGCTCTATTTATGACTGGATTTGACTAGATTTGCCATATAACAAACATTCCAGACTATCCCAGTGACTTGTCCTTCCTTGCTTTTTGGAGTCTAAGTAAGTGAAAGGAACTGAACATGAACCTGTTGTGGTGTATGTTGGGGTTTGTACTTTAAAGAGAAGTGCAGAAAAGAAATACTGGACTTCTAATGCTATATCTGGACATTGTGATTCTGGAGATACTTTATCTTTGGATTTCAGTTCTAATAGATACCATTTTTCTTCTCTTTGGTCTTCCACGAGAAGGTCTGGCCACAGAAGAAGAACCTTCAGCTCTTGCTGCTCAAGTGAAATGAAGAACCTGCAAGCAGAGTTTCCAAAGGTAAGAAAGAGGCATGAAGCAACTGGTGTGACTTAAAACCAAATGGGGATCAAATGGTTGCTTTTTTTTTTTCTTTT
>JAOXNG010000012.1:71355610-71366796 GCA_028566535.1 Scolopax minor
AACTCCTGGAAATGCCACCCAGACTTTGGGGCTGCAGGCTTTCCTGGCCCTTCTAGGCTCCGATCCAGCTTTTTTCTAATTTTTTTCTGCGGCCGGGGCTCCGAAAGTGCCAAACATCCGGAGCTGACACTCCCAGGCAAGGAGCCTGCCAGAAGAACTCTAGCTTTCTTGGGGCTTCTCTGGGAACTCCTTGCAATGCCGGGTCAAGTGTTCAAAAAGTGACAGAAATCAATGTTGTGCAAGGCAATGAAGAAATGCCAGCAATTAAACCAATTTTGGTTTTAGTATGATAAGTTCTCAAGAAATTGGTATAGGAGAAAGGTCAGCTGAGTGGTTAGGTGGTGGAAAAGCCCAAGCCAGGAGACTCCAAATCCCAAAGAAGTATTCTGTGAGTGAGCAAGCCTCCTCACTTTGCTAGTCAAGATATAAGGATGCCAAGCAAGATAAGAAATGGAGGTGGCAAGGCAGAATGGTTGACAAGAGAGAGAAAATCACAGATATTGATTGAAACGGACATTCAGAGGTCAACCTCCTGTTTGGAGCAGGGCCATCAGTAGATAAGGTCAGGCATAGTCCTTTGGAGAATGGAGAATCCCCAGCCCTCTTGGGCCACCTTCTTTAGTGCTGTGCTGTTTATGCTGGGAAAAAGAAAGAAAAATTCTCTAATGTACAACTTGCCCTTCAAGTGTTGTGGCCATTGTCGCTTAGTAATGATCTGGCACTGCCAAGAGGGACATCAACTCTGTCGTCTTTGCAATCATGCTTTAAATAGTTGAAGGAGACAGAGAAGGCAGCTCACATTTCCATTGACTTTAAAGCCCTGTGAGTGAGTTTGGGTGCGTGTTGTCATGGCTTTGTTCCTCCTTGGCCTCTCAGGCGTGTCTTTCCCATCTTTATTCCTGAGGCACATCAGGAATACACTTGGAATACACACTTGGCCATGGGGGCGTGAAGCCCTTGTATGTGAAGCAGGGTAAGGCAGAATTGCAGCTGAATGCACTGGGCTCCTATGTTATGTTTTACAGCTGAGTTGGACAGAAGGCAGCACTGTTGAGTTTCCTATGCTCCTTCCCGTTTGGGAGGCAGAGCCAGAAGAGACCCTGGAAGCAGCTGGTCACATGGAAGAAAGGTCTCAGTGACAGTCAGCAGTCTCCTCTCTGTCAGTAAAGAGCCCTGCCATCCCAGGTAGACATATTTCTAGTAGTATGCTGGTGGTGTCTGAGTCCTGTAAGAGACCCAGTCCTTTGCTATCTGTTCTGAATTCAGAGAGTTAGGAGCATCACCTGCAAATGTGCATGACTGATTAGGATGTTCTCCTCCTTAGGAGAAAGAGCTATGATAGAAATAAATGTGTGCGGGGCATGTAACCTTGCGGAAGGCACTCAGCGAGTTAGTACTACAGGCTTGATTCTCTAATTTGTTCTTGTCTCAAACTAGAGAAATAAGTGACAAAGCAAAATAAGAGTAAAGCAGTTCAGTGCTGGGCTGGCAACAGTGTTGAATGCGTGAAAAGTTACAAAGGAGAAGGTTTTAGGCACATAGGTTTTATTTTCCTCCAGTTCTATATTGTTGTTCAGTATTTTCCAATTGCTGTGGAGCAGAGATCAGAAAATACACGTTAGCCCCTTTGCATGCACGAAAGAAGCACCGGTATCAGGAACACAGAGGAGTTTGCAAGTTTGTTTCATTACCAGCTATACCAGGCTGCAAAGTTGGCATAAAATTGATGAGAGTGTGAGTGAGGTAGCCCTGCTGGGATGATCAGCTTAGAGAGCTGAAACCGATGGAGATGCAGCAGCGTTCTGCAGGAAGGAGTTTTTCCTGTTTCTTTTCTTCTTACCAAAGCAAGGGTGTTGGGAATTGCTGGCTTAGATCACCTTCGTCTGGCAGGTGGAAAGATGCATCAATGTTATTCCGTGCACAGTTTTATACTTACAGTGTAGTGATAACCACTTTGGTGTTCTTTGGCTAGGAAACTTGTGGCACTTGAGGCACAGACTCCACTAAGTGGTGAAGCGAAGATGTTTATTGTTTCACTGTTCCAGCGTATATATTTTCTGTCTTTACATCAGGCGTTGTGCTCTTTACACAGATAGGTTACAAGCAGATGTCCATACACTATTTGAGCAATACAATTGGCTACATGTAAATATTTATCCTGCCTAGCTACCAAAACATTGCTATTTCAATGCACTGCTGTCTGTTTCACACACACACCCCAACATATAAGTACATTGTTTTACTGATCTCAAGTTTACATCATCTCAAGGCCTCCTTCCCATCAACACAAGAACACCTGCCGGGCTCTCACTCAGCAGCATGTCTCCAACTTTCTCATTCACACAGAAAATGAGCCAGAGGATTGAATTCCAGGTTATGTTCTCTCTTCTAACATTGAGAGATTTGCCAACAGTACAGGAAAATGAAGTAGCAGCACACAGACTATTGAGATGCTCTTCACGGTGTGCATTTTGTTTATCATTATTGTTGCGAGAGGCTGTTTAGTAATAGTCAAGTTTCTAGGGGGAAGAGAACCTTCCCAAGAAGAGGATACTCTTGGTCTTGTTGTGCCTGATAAAGAAGAGGAAAGGGTGATCTGCTACAAAAATAATAGCAGCACCAAGACTTCGTGATGCCAGTGCTGCTGAACTGGCAGCTGCTGCCTCTGTGCCTTCTTCATTGACTTCCAGATAACACTTGTGAAAAACTTGTGACAAAAACAGCTCGCCCTTCTCTGACATTCCTGTGAAATCAGCTTGACCTTTGGTGAAAGCATCTTGTAGCCCCATCCTGCTCAAAGTAGATTTGAGATCATATGTCTCTTCTAATGTGAACCTGGGCAGATAAACCTCGGTTTTTGTTTTCTCCATTAATTCTGGCCTGGTCCATGCAGACAAGTTTTCAAAAGTCATTTCTCTTTCTAGCTGCAGTTAGTAAAAAGAGAATCAGAAAATTAACAGAGTGTTCAAAAACCTGTGCACTAAAGACTATTTCTTCTCTTTCCTTAAATGCAGAACTTTTCAAGCTGTTATAGAGTACAAAAAAAAGCAGCACTGAAAGACCAATTTGGAAATCCACAGTAGGTAACCACAGTGCTTGAACTATTCTCAGTCATTGTCAGGGAATATAGTGGGATTAAATAGTTGTAGAACAAATACATCGGTGTCAAGTAACTATAGTCTAGTTGATTTGCTGTTCACATTCCAGCCTTCCCTACATTTTAGAATTTACTGAAAAGAGCTTTTTTCCTACAGAACACCTGCTAAAATAAACGAGAATTTAATAAGAGTTTATTATCCAAAAGCAGGATCCATGTCTTTACAGAAGGTGGCAGTGTCCATGTATATAATCTCTGGACTTCCAGGAAAGTAATGGAAACTCTCCAGTTTGTGGGGTTGGTGGGTTTTTTTGGAATGAAATCCTATCTCTCTGAATCAGTACAGACAGTGAATCTCAATAGGGCTGGCTTGCTGTCCTCTTTTTTGTTCATCTGGAAGAAGAGCCAGTCTTGTAGGGTATGGGTTACCTATTTCCAGGACTGATCAACATTAAGAAGTAACAGCTGCCAAGAGTTTAGTCTGAACTCCAGGAGTTACGAGTTCACAATGTTACACCAAGTTTGGGGTTTGCTTTTCCTTGAGCCTGATCCGTACCCTCTTTTCTAGAAAAATGACTGCACCCTAATCTTTTACCTCACACATGCACAAAATAAGTAAATAATGACATTCTTGGTTTTTCACATGATTTATGTTCTCAATTGCTTTACCTTTTGTAGGCCGGAGATGTCACTTGGTAGCAGGATAAACATGCTGAGGTCATTATTGACATACGGAAGCTCAAGAATATCAGTCTGGACTGATTCTATGTAGGTCCAGTTAAATTTGTCACTCAGGTACATCATTGGCACGGGTTTAGTTGTATGCTGCAATAAATTAAATGAGATGTTTGCCATCTTCACTGAACAGTACTGGAATGAGCAAAAGTAGCACAGTGAAAGTTTATTATATTTACCGTACAAGTTGCCCAATGTGTCTGAGAAATCCTTATGATTCTAACTGGCACAGGATCTACAGGTGACTTCTGGCCTTCTGGAAAGGCACTTGGAGGCTAGGCAAACTATCTAAGCTGTCTTAGATGACAACCATTACAGGAAGCTCCATTCCACTCTGATTTGTCTTACAGTTAAAAATGAAAATGTAAATAAAAAAACCATATAGTTTTGTTCACCTCTTTGTTTTCCCTGCCTTCAGAGAATGGAAGCTTGTTTGAAGTCAGTTTCTGACAATTTTACTTGTGGCTCAAGTGCTAGTATGTGTGTGCAGTCTTTGTGCTAAAGACATGGTGAAGAAAATATACTGAATGCATTAAATTAAATAACTTAAATGATTAATTTCATGTGGATTCAAAGACTGACAGGAATTTCTCTCCCTCATCTCTTTCACTGCTTTTTCCACCTGCCAGATATAGGTCAGTGTATTGCCTTACCGCGTTCACCCTAAAAGGCCTTTGCCTGGTAGCTTCAGCTTTGAATTGTGTTGCCCAGTTTCCTTTGAAGTAGAGCGCATTTGCCAGGACTAGTCTGGTGAGTGAATCTATGGATCCAGGAGGCAGCAGAGTTTTGATTTTACCTAGAGAAAATAGAAGGACATTTGCACATTTGTGCAGTTTTACTGTTTCGGCACAATTTCTACAGACATAAGCCAGGGAAATGTTAAGTGCTAATAGAGCATCCTTCTAGCTTGAGATTATTCTCAAATAAGTGATTGCTGGGGTAACCTTGATTTACAAGGAAGAGTAAACCACATTCCTCACATGTTCTGGTAGAAGAGACTAATTTTAATAAGGGCTTGTCTGTGGATGACTGATTTAGGAAAGCTGATCTGATTTACCTTTCTGAGGTGAATTTTTTAGCTGCCTTGGGCCCCTTGGTTACAGAGACTTTGGTCAATGCTAAAATGACTTATTTTTGAACTGGGAGAGGAGAGACAGGAGCTTACCTTCAGTCTGGTGTTCTATCCTGGAATTAATCTCTCTTCTGGTTTCATCTGCTGCTCCCACAAAGTCAACTGATTGTGGCTCTGCATTGTAGTATTTCTTGACTAGCTGTAAGTATTCCTGTGCAAAAAAGACAGCTGTCTTACATTTTTTGCCTGCCAGTATGAATGCTAATTAGTAGCTACAGCCAAATTGAGAGAAAACATGATAAAAATAGCATAGACTACAAGCACACCAATTTGTCAAAAGAACAAAGTATTTTTTGGAAATACTTGATTTTAATGTTTGCACCTAACCACATCTGCAAATTACCCTGAAATTAGATACACATCCCATAAAACTAAAATTTTAGTGTCCAAAGCCTCTTGTAGAAAATATTTATGTTAACAATATGATTTGCAGATGTAATAAAAATATTTAAAAGCAAATAGTTTATGGCATGTCGTCACAGATAGATTATAAAGGTTAAATGTCACTACATAACCTGCATAAGTGGCCTACCTACCTTACTGAAAGGCAACGTTTTTTCTCCATATAACTGGTTAACACTTTTAAGCAGGTAATTTTTAGTGGGTTGGTTGATTGCAAAGTTGAGTGCTTTAAACCCGGTATGGATATCATCCAAACTGCCAGTTTCTGTCTTAAAGAAAAGGGAAAAAAAAATTACTAAGCTGTTGTACAGAATAGTTAAAAATGTATATTTTCTTCCCTTATGCAGCTCCATGTAAAGTATTTCTGCTGAGGTGTTCTTTTACCTGTATTGCAACACATGAGGTGTTCTAAACCAGACAGCTATTAAAAGAATGATTTGAAAGTATTAAAAGAATGATTTGAAAGTATTAAAAGTTGCAGACATGGTATAGACTCTGCTAAGTGTCTCAGAATGCAAGTGGTAAGAGCCTGACCTATGTAAAACATTTAGAGGTTTCTAAGTGGAGATAGTAAAACTGTGTATATCCAGAGAGTGAGAGAGAGAATGTAATTGTTAAACAATGCATGAAGATTTGGCTGTGTGACTCCTTTTATTTATGAAAGTTGAGTGTGTTACATGGAAAGTTTGCTCCTAAATTTCCTAATCTTGCTCTTAATATTTTGAATTGTTTTTATGTTGCAGTAATTGTAGTAAATTTGTTATCTTGAAGTAACAGAATTAAATGGGTCTGGGCTCAAACTCTCAAATGAGCCAAAGGAATTTAAGTTATGAATTGGCAAATTCTTGTCATTGCATCTGAATCAGAGGCATGAACAGTCACTTAAAATTCTAAATTGTTAGAGCAGTCCCTTTGCCATACCCACAGCACTCTGTAATTCTTACAATTCAGACAAGAATTACTCATGAGGAACAATCCCTCTCCTGTTCATGCAGTGCAAATGAGTTGTTGACATAGCCCCTAAAATAAATCTTCCAACCATAGGATTTGGCTGTGGAATGCAGATCCAAGTTCCCACTCATCAGAACTCGTGTCCGCTAGGGCTTTGTGGGCAGGGAAATGGCTCACTCCCACAGAGAATAAGGATGACGGGAAGGAGCAAGGAGAAGAGCTTGATGCCACTGTGGTTGAATTGTCAGCAAGGAAAAACTGACTTCACTGACTCAGAGGGATTATGTTTGCTTTTCTGTGTTTTTCTGTTCTCTTAAATTATGTATACTTTGGTACAAGATGCTTGCCGGTATGTCAAAGAAATCTCGCAGGAATATAATGATTTCCACTTCTCTAAGATTTACTGCAAGCAACTGGTCTACCTTGGGAGATTTCAATATGTTGATTTGTTAACTAGTCAACTGAAATGGAGATTCATTTCTGAAGCAGTCTATCTGCTAAGCATAGATAGCCTAGAAAAGTTAATACTCTGGGTTTTGTTGTCTTGATGCTGCAATCAAACATGTGGGAGGGCAGCTCTGTTCTTGTGATTAGCTGTCTGAAGCAGGGACCATACCTGTACAAAGAACATGCTTTTGCTAAATAGCTAGCTATTGAACAGGAATAATTTGGGAAAGAAATCTCTCCTCAAAGCTAAAGGAAAAAGACCAAGAGGTGCATTGACAGAGAATGATAACATTAAATTTCACAAACTTGAGGTTGGCTTTTGCAATTCTATGTAAAAAGGGGAAGCATGTAATCAGTATTGCATTAGATGATGGTATAGCAGGATGCCATACCAATTAGTTGTGTATACTACATCTGAGGTGGGCAAACACAGGCAAATACAAATGTGGAAGGAAAATACAAGCAAGGGAAAATGTGACCATGCCCATAGCTTGATCACTAGATTTGGTGAGATACCTTCTGAAAACAGGCACGTTGATTTGATAGGTGCTCTTCCGTTATGGAATAGACTTGCATTTTTATGGTTGTGGTGACATTTCTGGTTCCTTCAGCTTTCTTAAAGTGAAGTACCTATAGTGGAAAAAGCAATAATAAATGTAAGGATAGAAAATTTCCTGGTTCTGTAAAATCTTTCAGTGTTGTCATAGGACTAGTAATGAACAGAGTCAAATTCAGATTTTATTCTTGTGTTCAGTCCTGCCAGTGTATAAAATGACATGAGCACACTAAGCTGAGGGTTGCAGGGCAAAATTCTCACGTAACTAGCCATTCTAGAGGAATCTGCCTGCTTTGATTTATGCCCCAGGCTGACCAGCTAATAGCTGGGAAGAGATAGATATCTCCAGATGGAGATTACCAAAGCAGAAGTTTAAATGGAGTACTGCTATGTGTCAGAAAGCATGAAAACAGTAGAGGTAGTTTCATGCCTAAAATACCTTGCTCCAGGCATTTGCACCTTACCCAGGCTACAAAGGGTGTGTCCAACCCTGGTAGATTTTTCAGAAGAGCTATTACTATATTTTTTTTTCTGTTTTCCCTTCTTCCTAGCAGAAGATCACTCCTTTCTTTGCTGGCTATCTTTTATCCTATAAATCAGCAGTTAGGTCACTCCCTTAGCAGGCAGGACAACTTCCTCTGCCTTAGCAGATGCAAACTCACCATCATCACTTCATAGTGATCACTATAGGAGCTAGGTAACTGAGCACTGGGGTGTTCTCATTGCTGCCTGCTGAAGCTATAAGCTTTACACAAATATGATTTAGGGACTTCAGTAAGTGATTTTACCTGTAAAATTCATACCCCAAAGAAAGGGTTGTAGTCTCACAGTCTCACCATGTCTCTTCTCTGATCTTGTGGATGTAGACTTATGTTTAGAAAAGTTCAAAACTTACAATAACTATAAGGAGAGTCTTTTTGTGGGGGGTCATTTCCAAAGAGATGAGACACAAGGTGGGAATTGTCTGCGGCAGAGTAGAAGGAGAGTCCAGGTCTCCCACTCCCTGCTAAGTGTCCAAGTTACTGACCTTTGGGATAAAGATTCCTTTTTTCTGATGATGGGATTTAAAAGGAGGTAATGTCACCAGTGCCACTCTTTCATTTGCGGGGACCTGTTTTCAGAGGCTAGAGTAGACTATTACTTTGACCTGCACAAGTGGAGAACTGGTCTATTCATTGCAGTGCACATCAGGAGTGAAATGGGTGCTGGCATGTATGAGTGTGTAGTTTTGGTCAGAGCAATTCTTCTGCAAATTGTGTGCATAGAGGATCTTACTCCAAGGATCAACCCTTTCAGACAGCTACCTTTTGAAGCCCAGACTCACCTTTGCCATCTGATCTGCAGTGTTGCCTTTGGCTCCCAAATAAACAGTAGCCAGTGCAGATGAAATACTCAAAGGAGAGAACAAAATATTCTTGTCGCCATTTTCCTGACACTCATGTTTAAAAAAGTCAAGAGCAAAGCTTGTGTTTGCTTTATTCAAATCTTCCATTGTTCTGAACCTGCACAGAAAGGGAGAAAAGATGCTATTAGCAAACCACTAATTATGACTAAGTGTCTGCAAGTTTCTCTTCAGTTTTTGAAGTTTCTTGGGTGATTTGAAAGCTTTCTAAAAATATTTATCTGTGTGAAGAATGAGGAGGATTAAGTATTACAAAGTCATACAAGGTTTAGTGTGTCCCGTTTCACTGATGACACTAGCTATCATTTAGGTTAGGGAAGAAGCAGACACCAACCTTGTTTTGTATTTGTTCACCAGGACTTCTATTGAACTGTCCTTTACAGCATCTTGGAGTGAAAGTTGATAGTTGCCTACCAGTGCCTGGGCTAGGCAATAGTGAGAGACAACTTTTATGCTTCAATTAGTGCAAGAGGCTTCTGATACTCGTAACTGTAGTAACAAATACTCTGGTAACAGTAACAGTCAAACTATTCCTTTAGGACAGAATGCTCCTTCCAATGCTGGGGCAAGCATCGCTTCAACTGTTGGATGCTAAGCATCTGAATTCCTTTTTTGACTTTCAAAAATGTCCTGAAACTCAGTGGTAGTATAACTCCTAGTTTCCCTGTTCTTCTGCAGGACAAGGTTTCCATATTCGGTTCACCACAAATGCTGCCATTTGTCATTTACATCACAGGTTTAGTTGAGAGATCTAGGCAGGGACAGGGACCTATTCTGATTTGTATAAGATGGCCTTGGAGTAAAGGCAGTTTTTGTCCTAATAGTTTGCAAACCAGGAGCTGATCTGATGTTCATGAGAACTAAAGAGCACAGAAACAAATTAGCTGACTTAAGCAAAACACAGTGGCTCTTTCTCTGCTATGATATCTATGCTAGCCAGGGAGCTCCAGAGTCATAGAACTCTGTACAATAAATATCTCTACCTGTATATTTTTGAGACTTTCACCTTCTAGACCATGTCTGTGCCATCTTACTAAATTACTTCTCCAAACATTTGTTGTTTCCAATTCTGATCCCTACTTCCTTTTCTTTCTATGTATCTGTCAACAAAGCAACATCATCCAAGAGTATATGAAATAAATAATCTCTATAAATCATTACAGTACCTTGTTTAATGCAGGGAGGGAGGAAGACTGCTGCTCTGGGTGTCTCCAAGGTTTCTGCAGTTCACATGAAAGGTAGGGTGAATTTATAGTGTGTCTGGCCAGTTCTGCAAAGGTGATTATGACTCATGAATGTGCAATTTGTTGTGCCCTAAAGGCCACATCCCTGGGGAAGAACTGAATCATCTCAGAGTAGGATGTGAAGTGATGGTAAGAGTGATACCATACAAAACCCTTACAAAACTGACAGCAGAAGTATTGCTCTAAACACTTTTGTGGCAACAGGCTAGTAGCAACTTGAACCCACGCTACTTTAAACAACCTTTCTTTTGTGGTTTGAAGGGTTTAAAAAAAAAGGCAGTTGCTGACCTACTTCTTTTATGATTTGTCTAATAGAAATTATTTCTGTGGAACAAACAGACAGAGAAAAGACAGTGACTTCTTATGTGTGAGAGTTTTTCTACTGTCCATTCCATACTAAGAAAATATTTTTCACTCCTGGTGGGTTTCTGGTTTAGAAAAATGGATTTTGCTCATCTTGGAGCATTCTAAAACAACCAGGGAAATGTTGTCACTGTGAGATAGGGAATGTTGAGAAACAGGCACCATACTGTTGCTTTTCTTATCAGTGAATGTCACAAGCACCTTGTGTGGGTTTTAGATTAGATTTCATTTTTCTTCCATTTATGTTTGCCCAGTCTAATCTGAAAGCTGCTGTTTGACCAATGTAGCACCTCAGAATTCTATTCTTTATTTTTCCAGTCCACAAATGGATATTCTGTCAAATCCTCTTCTTGTCTTGGCTACTAAAATACCTCCTTCCCTGATTTTCCTTTCAGTTATGCTCTATTGTCCTTTTTGTAGCCATCTGTCCCTACTCTGACCCCTAACTGAAACATTCTGTGTAATCCTACCCTTGCCCTCTATTTCATTATTTAACTCTCTGCACTGTTGATAATACCACCTTGGAAACCTATCTAGGAGCTCCTTGGCTCTCCAGGGCTGCCTCCTTGACACTGAGCAAGACTCACTTCCAAGGTCTATCTCCTTGACATAAACTGCCTTCTTCTGAGACCTTTCTTCTGACCTGCTGTCATATGAACATAGATTTAATATGGACTTGTAGGTCAGCGGCTTGCACAGAGGACACTGTAATGAGGAACAAGCCATGGGAGTACCTGCAAGATTTGGTGTAGGGCATAGGAGGGTGCAGCTGCAAAGGGTCCCTTGCCAATGGTGAGCCTTCTACATCAATACAATTTGGGAACCAAGATGTCTTTTAATCAGATGGTGTTTTCCTG